>WBMY01014276.1:142160-214345 GCA_013397315.1 Donacobius atricapilla
GCAAAAGTCTTTTATTACTTCCCATCCAGTGCATGTAGAGACCCAGTCCAGACTTGAGGAAGTCTTTCCACATGTTAGAAGGGCATTTTTGAAATCCTAAAACACATGTAGTTTTCTGTTCAAGATTTTATCATAGGTGCCCTTATTTAAAAGGAATACAAGACCAGTAGGTTGGATATACACTTAAACAGGAAAAAAATGCACACTGATTGTGTGATGTTGACTGAGTTCCCTTAGCTTTTAAATGTAAATGAGTAAGTGGCAACAGTTCAGGAGAAAGTATTGAGAAAAGAAAGACCTTGAGGTGCTGGAGCATGTCCAAAGAAGGACGACAAAGCTGTTTAAGGGTCTGGAGCATAACTTCTATGAGCAGCAGCTGAGGGAGCTGGGATTGTTTGGCCTGGAGAAAAGGAGGCTCAGAGGAGACCTTATCACTCTCTACAGCTGCCTAAAAGAAGTGGGGGTTGGTCTCTTCTTTTAAGTGATAAGCAATAGGACAAGAGGAAAAAGCCTTTAATTGTTACAGGGGAAATATAGGTTAGATACCAAGAAATATTTCTTCACTGAAAGGGTTGCCAGGCATTGGAATGATCTGCTCAGGGAAATGGTGGAGAAACCATCCCTGCAGGAGGTTTATAGATATGCAGACATGCCACTTGGAACATGGATTAATGGTGGCTAGTGTTGGGTTAATGGTTGGACTTGACTTTAAGTCTTTTCCAATCTGAACAATTCTGTGATTCTGGCACTAAGGACTGATTGTCCATTTCTAGGCTGCAAGGTCAGACTGATTACTTTGTGTGACCTGGGACACTGTATTTTGCTTTGCTAGAGATCTACATCCAGATTTTTTGTGCTCCCACCCAAATCTGTTTTACAGCGCTGTAGATGCTGGTTTTATGCTAGCCCAAATTACAGCATAGTTTAAATAAAAGGGAGACCTTGAATTCTCAGATTAAGAACAGGTCCTACCTGGGAGGTGAGGACTTGTTTGGAAATATACAATGAGACTCATAATTTTGATTTTTGCACTACTGAAAATGATTGAGTTGAGTGGTCAAAGTGTGCTGGTCTACATCTATCTTAGTGAAAGGATCAATGTTTACACTAGGGACATAGTCCCCCTCTACTCTCAGTGTGTTTTTATCAGAGCTAAGGATGCTGTACTTGGCCCTCTTGGATTGATATGTTGAATAGAAAATAATATCTCTATCAAAGTAGAGAGCAGAACTTTACGAGGTTGTGTGGCAAACATTGGCTTGATAAATATTTTGCTCACTTCCTGGCTGGAAAACATGCACCCACCAAAGCTGCTCTGTAATTCACCTCCTCAGCTGGACAGGGAAGAGAGGATATAACAAGACGCATAGATTGAGATAAGGACAGGGAGAGATCACTTATTTATTACTGACATGGGCAAAACACACTTGACTTGGGTAATGAGAAGTAAAACAAATCTCTAAACCACTTTCCCCATGGGCTCTACCTCCTCCTCACAGCAATGCAGAGAGACGGGGGATGAGGATTACAGTCACACTTTGTTCCTACCCCTCAGGCAGAGGAGTCCTCGTGCCCCAACATGGGGTTCCTCCCACAGAAGACATTTCTCCACGAACTTATCCAGTGTGAGTCCATCCCACAGGTAACATCTCTCCAGGCCTGGTGCAACATGGGTCCCTCTTTCACAGGGTGCAGTTCTTCAAGGACAGGCTGCTCCAGTGTGGGTTCTCCACAGGGTCACAAGTCCTTCCAGGACTATGGATCTCAAGATCTTCCATTCTTCTGTGGCTGCAACTGTATCTGTGCAAAACTTTTTTTTTTCTTCTTAAATATGTTACCCTACATGTTCTGGCACAGTCACTGATGGTCTTGGCCTTGTCCAGTAGCAGGTCCATCTCAGAGCTGGCCTTGGTTCTATAGGACATGGGGAAAGCTTCTGACAACGTTTTTTTCTGACAACAGTGCTTTTGCCGTACATGGAATACTGTTATTCTACCTAGGTTCATATTAGCTGACATGAAGCAACTTCTTAGGCTTTGTCAGTAAAAAATAGACTCAAATCACCAGTGTTCTCTTCCACTGGTTTTGCAAGTCCCATAGCTTTTTTTTTGTCAATAGCCTCCACATTGATTTTAAAGGAAGGTAAATGAATAATATTAATGTGTCTATCTCTGCATTTAACATGTTAGTGCATCTTGTTTAAAAACTGAAAAATGAAAAAAGGATTTTTATCTTATTCATGACCAGTACTTTCACATGATTATAAAAGCAATCTAAGTTATTTTGGGTTGGTGGGTTTTTGGTTTTTTTTTGGTGGGGGGCCTTGTCTAACCTGATTTTTTTGTGATATTTTGCTTACTTTATCTATTTATTTTGCTGTTATAGATGATGATAAATAATTTCTCTAAGTTGATTTTCCCATGTTGAGTAATTCATCAGTCCAGAAGTAAGGCAGGTTATTGTTTGTTCTGAGTGTTGCAGGTGCGCGTCTGTATCCAGGCACTGGAGCTGAAAGCCTTTCTTTACTTAACAGTATCTATGGGATGCTACTGCCACACACCTAAACTACTTGCTTCCCAATGAAAGATATTAAATGTCTTTGTGGCGCTACAGGTTGTTGAATACTCTAAAACTCAGATTTCTGAGTTTCTCTTACTTATTCAGGAAACTTGTAGCAAGAAGAAAATTTTGAAAGCCTTGAGACAGAGACAAAGGGAAAGGATTGGTCTATGTGCCATGAAGAATTTCTGAATATTGAACATATCTTTTTTTCTGACAAAAAGTCCAGTTCCCTTTTTATACTATACTCCAAACAGGGAATCAATGATACACCTTGGATTATCTGAGGAAAGATGTCAGAAACATAAGAAGAAGGTGCCTAGGAAACTGCTCCACCAAGGTTTGTGTCTTCTCTGCACAGTACATGATTATATTATAGTGTATAGAATTCAGCTTTGTGGTAGGACTCTTATTGAAGGGAAAAGAACATTTGACCTGGTCCATAATATGTGCCTGAATCATATCAGACATCTAAATTGTCTTTAAGGGTCTTATATGATCTATCACGGATGTAGGAAAACATGGGTGGAGATTGCAGGAAGTTTGGTAAGACTTCAGGTCTTTGTCCCTGCTTTGAGCTTGGGAACTGGCAAGATTATGTTCAGAGTTCCTCTAGCCTCAGATCCTCTGTGATTCCATGAAGAACTGCAGACTTTTCACAAGATCTAGCACTGGATAGCTTTTTAAGAATAGTTCAAGAAAGTCCTTGATAATCCCAAAGGGATGTTTTGTCCCTACTTATTTGGTACTAAAGCACCCCCCTGCCATTTTGGATGATAGTGAAGTGGTTAAAAACTGCCCATGAGATCTAGCTTATTTTTTATCCTCCAACCTTTTGTCATCTGCAAAGCTGCAGTTTTTTTAACATCAGCAATAGGAATAATATTAGATATTATGAAGTCTGCAGGAGTCCACCAGAATGGTGTTTGAAGTTGATTCCCTCTTCAGTTACATCTTAAGACTTATTTTTTAATTATGTTCTTGCATTGCTCTAGTTATAAACCCAATGTTGTGTACTTCTAAATCAGGCACCTTACATAAATCCTTTTTTCCTTTGACCCTATTATTCTTATGATCCAGATTTTCAACCTAATCCTAAATTAGTTTAAGACCTTTATTTGGTACATCCATGATTGACACTAATTATTTTTTTTTTAATTTTCTCACAGAGTTCTATATTACAGTCATTTGGATCGACACCTTTTCTCTGCTTTTTCCTTTTTATTCTTTTTTTTTTTCTGTAATGGTTTTATGTTTTTTTTAATCTTCTAATCCTTTCCAGTATTTGAGAATCACTGAAATAAAAATTAACGATTCATAGTATGGTTTATTCAACTTCCTAAATTCTTGGATGTTGTTTATCTGATATGCTGGTTTAAAAATATTTAGCTTTAGTAGATGATGTATTAATATCTCTCTTTAGATAATTTTGGATTGCAAAGTATTTTCACCATGTGACTATATGATCTAGATAGCCTTTAAGAGATGTGGCAAAATATTTACTGAATACTTTCTTTCTCACTCTGTTTTTACCAATTCTGGCATTTCCAGCTAGTATAGATCCACACAGTGGAAGTTAAACTTTTTTGTTTCACCTTGTGTCAAACTATCTCCATGGACTTTCCTACCCCTGTGTTTAATTTGCTTTTCTGATCAATCTTGTATAGTTTATAATTTCAGGATTTAAAGCCACTATTTAGAGAAGCCTTCCCTCATATCATTGGAGCCAGCAGCTTTGTTCCAGTCTCTGACTGTGATTTAGTGAACAGGTGGTCTGGGCTGGTGATGTGTTGTTGTCTAAATTGGGAGACCTCATTCCCTATCCCATCTCTACCCCAAGGTCAGGAATCCCTGTTTACCAGATCCTCCCTCAAGCTGGTTCAGTTGGCTTAACTTAGAACAGAATTTTCTTGTTTTCTGGCTTTGACTTATGTTTGGTTGGTAAGTTGAATCACTAGCAGATGTGTACCGAGGTGGTACAGAGCTGATACAAGGGGTGATGAGCAAAGATTGACAAGCAAAGCTTGGCCCATGCCTTTTGACAATACTGAACTATTGAGGAAACTGGCTTATGATGAAGCTGTGTATAGTGGAAACCAGCTGGGTTGTGTTCAATTATGGTAGGCATCTCAGTTAAGGAATTACTGCTTTATGAGTATATCCAAAAATCTAAAAGTTGACCATTTGCAGTAGCACCTGGCCATACTACTTGAATCTGATTATAAAAACAAATGCAATCAAGTAATTTTGACTTGGTTGTCACTGATGTTTAGCTGTGCATTCACACAGGCAACTTAAGATGAGGTGTCATTTATGATTCTTGGTTTGTCAACTGCATCAGAGAATGTTTAATTTAAGTTTGTTTCTTTCTACAACTGCTACGCTTCCACCCCCACTTTTGAGCTCATTCTGGCACTACAAATGGATTGTCAATAATCTGCTGACATCCAGCAAGTGTGGCAGCTTCTGCAGAATCTAAGACCATCCTGGAAGAAAACAACTTGCTGTAAAAGAGCACCGAATTTCTTGACTCAGGCAAGTGTTCCAAAGCGGTTCTCTAAGATTAGATATGGCTGACAGAAGGCCAGTTAAAAGCTAACAGTATCTCTGTAAATCAAGGTGTAAGCAGACTATAAGTAGTTCCAATATGACCCTTACCAGCAGCTGTGTGTTTTCCTGATTTAAAAGTAAATACTACAGCAAGGAGGTCGGATGCAGTGTGCATTATTTAATGAGGCTTACATCAGTTTCTTCACCATAGAAATAATCCCACACTATTTTTAACATGTTCCTCACCTTGTTCCAATTGCTACCACTACCATAGTTGGGTTACAGAGGTGACAGGGGAGTATATGCTAACAGTATCCTCTGTAGAGCCAGTAGGATCCATGGAGAACAATGCTTTCATTAGATCACATACCTGATGTTATCTAATACTCATTTGAATCATTACTTGCAAATGCTGGTTAGATCTGATTGTGTATCTGCTGTAAACATGTCTTTAAATATAGATAGTGGCAGCAATAACCATTAAAACATGTACCTTACTGGGAGAGAGAAAAAAAAGGGGTTCCTAAACTTTAATGGAGATGGAACAAGTATGCAAGTATGGAACACTTTTAAATGGTGAAGAGAATAGAAGATCCTTTAACTAAAGGCAAGTGTCCAAAGGAGATTTCACAAGAATTTTAAAACAACTGTATAACCAATCTTTGACTGAACAGATGAGTAAGATACTGTTCCTTACAAACACCAACTAAGGTCTTAACAATATTCTATTGCATTTACAATTCCAGAAAAAACAACTGAAAAGATCACTGAATGGAGTCAGAAGATTACCACTTGGCTTTTACAGGGAAAATGTGGAAACTGATACAGAAATCTCTGTTCGGACACTGTTGTGAATGGCACCATATGCTATGAATACTTTACAGCTTCTGTGAAGAGGACATAGCAGGACACTAGTGCTGCCTGTCATACAGACAAGGCCTTTTTGCTCCACAAACTAAAATAATGGCAACAGTAGACTGTTATCAGTAGCTGAAATAGTGAACATACCTTCTGGATACCACTGCTCCTGCTGTGTGTTCGTACATACACCTTTACTGATGCTCTAGACAGCAGGTACAGCTGAGTCTATGTTCCTGGGCCCAGAAGGACTCTTTAACAGGTAAAACTGGGGACAGTTTTTCCTTAATAAACAGATGTTGAGGTAACAGTTACCACTTCAGAACAGTGTAACACTTCTTTGAAAGCTTCTTTTACAACTTGTGACAACAGTTGGTTTTTCCTCAGGCCCCTAGCATGAAAAACCAGAGACTGCACTGTTGCTGCCTACACTAGGGATGAACTCCTTCCTGAAACACAGATTATGGTTTCCCACTTTATCAAAACCATGTTACTGTAGGACTGTTTTGAGCTGGAGTATCACTTGGAGGAATGACTAGAAAATGCAATTTGCCCAAAACCTCCTGAATTCTAATATGTATTTTTGTGGCATCCCTTGGGGAGCAGCTGGCAAAAGCACTGCCAGCTTAAGCAATCTACAAATTCCTCAGCCATAGCTGAGGAAAATGGCGGTACAGGTTCCATACTGCTCTCACTGGGAAACTTACTGTCTCCTGAAAGCAAAGGCTGGTACTTAGGTAAGTGCAGTAGTGACAAATTCTAGCTCATAGCTAGGTGGACAGAGAAGACATCCTACACATTCTCCCATTATATTAAAAATATAAGTTCTATTTTGAGAAGTCTGATGGTCTTTTCAAGTTTCTTGCAAAATGCCAAGAAAGTAGCTCTAATGGCCTATCATCCTGAGTATTTTTTTAAATTTTCAACTCCTCTATGGAAAAATTGTGGCAAATACATATTCTTCCCCTTAAACTGTAGGGAACACTTGTGCCCACATTCATTTTTCCCTGTAATTTCCTTATTCTGTCTCCTGTGAGTGTAGTGTTTGCTCTATACTACCTCTATTCTATCTAAAGAAATTACGCCAGACTAACAGCAATCATCTGAGGGCTGAGTTTCTTGTGCTAGATATGCAATACGCAGTTTTTACATTGAGAAATCTGAATTTTAGTCCTGAAATAAAATTTATTCTGTAATCTCACTAGAAGCAGACATCCAGTCTACTGTTTCTAGTTGAGGGACTCAGAGCATGGAACTGTGATTTCAGCAGGGGAAAAGGTGCAGCAGCACTTGGCCCATCCATAGGAACAGACTGGTGAGGCTGCAGAGGGAGGCCAGTTGCAGAGGTGGCAGATCACAGACTGCAGCAGCCCTCCAGTACTCACGTACCTGAGCACTCAAGAGTGTGCTGTCACTCTAGGAACTGCTCAGAAGTGAGAAGGGACTCAGGCACACAGGCCAAGGCATTCTCACCTGTGAAGGAGAAACCTCCACTGAAGATTGAGGTCAGGTGCTTAGGGGCTGAAAGTTCTGTCTGTTCTCTGTTTTTGATTCCCTGTCTAAATCCATGGTCCTGTAAGGTGCCAGAGAGAGAGACTTCAACACAGGTGGAAGGTAAACAACAGTTTTTGAGCTTACACTGTTGGGTTTTGGTTTTCTTCCATCCCAAGTTGCATTGGTGCATCTTATCTGGATGCAACGTCATCACTAATAACACTGGGGCAGCCTTAACGTTTCTGTATTAGTGATGATTATTCCTATAACTACCAATGACAAGAGAGGGGAATAGAAGGGAAGACTGTGGTATTATATAAGGAGCTTATCAAATAGCAAAGCAGGAGGGGACATCTGGAGGGGAGAACCAGCAATTATTATAAAAATGGGCTGCTTCCTTAGCCAGGATGGAGAACGATTTGAGTCATTGCTGAGCACATTATCACGGGTAACCTTCTGGAGCAGAAAACATGACTTAAGAACTGAGAACTTCTAGAAGACAGGTTGGGACATGATAAAAGAAAAAGTTAAATAATCAGAGTAGTGAAATTGGCATGGTTTATGGCTTATGATTATTAACTTTTTAAAAAAACCTCCTGAATAATAATGACTAAGTTACAGAACAAGATCTTTAAAAATAAATTCAGCTGGGACAATTGCAATATTTTAGGTTACAGTAATTAAAACAGCCATCCCAGATTTAAAACCAAAACCAACTGATTCCAAAGGAAGTGAAAAAAAAGCAGTTACAGAAAATGCAGAATTCAATAAGCAATCCAAAAGAGGCCTCTCATGTTTTAAGATTATTTTATTCTCTTAAGACTGTATGCCTTATATTGGTTATTCAATGAACTAAGGGAGAAACCAAAAATCAACATGTCAGTAAACATGGAGGTCAAAGTGAGGTGAGGTGAGGAGAAATACTTACTGGTGTAATAATATATACAATTAAAGATAAAATTTATGTTTTCAGTTGAGAGACTTTGTAATCAGTCTAATCAAGGGCACCTCAACAGTAGATATGTTATCTGATGCTTCAGTACTTTGAACTGTTTTTAGCATATGCTATGCTTGGAGGAATTCCTGACTTTTTTCTTGCATGCTTGTAAGTATTATTTCCCTTTCATAACAAATGAAATGGAAACCAATTATCTAGCAATTGCAAAACTAAAGATAGGCATCTTAACATCTGTGTAGCTTAAGCTTTGCAAATATACAAGACTTGAAATGTAATCCTTTTTACCACAATGCAAGACCTAGCTTTTTAGTTAGATAGAAAAACTCACCACAGTTGTAACTCGCATGCTGTTACATGTAACTCGCATTCCTGTTCATAATCAAATACCTTAGCTCCTTCAAATGCCCTACACATAAATGTTAGTTGGCAGTGGAAGAGATAGGTTTCCCTGAAAAACTACCTGATCATGTACTTAGATAATCACAAACCTGCTTGGACAGTAGTGATCCAGTTTGCAGCAGTTGTGAGCAGTACGTGGGTACAAGTCAAGCGTTAACAGACGTGCCAGAGTAGCCTCTGTCAGATCTGTTACACTTGAAGTTCAATGAATACTAGAAGTTAACAGCACCTTTTTACACCCTAACCAATAAAAGAGGTGCTGGGGGAGCAGAAAGCAAATGACACATTAGCTCTCCAAGGCTCTAGCCTGTTTTTTGGCCAGTCTTGAAGATCACACTACTGTGTTAGATGGACCATTCAGTCTGACCACTAAGCACTTGTGTTCTTCATTCCTGCCTGACAGCAGAAGATAAGAATCAAACCCTTGAACTATTGCTTTCCTGCATGACAAGAATGGTACCCCTACTGCAGTGGTATCCAACCAGCTGAGAAAGTGAATTTAATAAGTCATTATGTACTAAGCTTCTACAGGCCTTGGGGTTAGTAGGAAACAAACAGATTCAAAAACATTTGTTTAGTTTCAACTTCTGTTCTGTGCTCAAATCTTAGAAGGACTAAACATATAGACTGCTGAGGAAGTACTAAATTGTCTACTCTTTTTGACTGGTGGAACATTAGAAATCAGAAATAATTACTTTAATCTTGTCCTTAGTTCTTCTCCTGCACACACAACAAGATATAGGGTTATTAACAAAGACATAATGTACAGGATCTGATAGCACTATTTACAGACAGCAGATCATGTCCACAAGTCAAGATTTTTCTGATAAACATATCCATAGTTTTGCCTAATCTAATTTATTAGTGAAGTGTATCAATTTAGTAAAGGCGTAGGGCACTACAGACATCTTAGATGTTCCAGGTAGTAAAGATGAAATGTTTTGGAGAGATCATCTTTCTATCCACCTTCTCTGTGAATATGCAAAATAGTTCATAATGATCTCTACCCTTTATCACTTAAAAATCAATCTTTTCAAATGTTCAATACAGGCATGGGTTTGCTCTATTACCTTATTGCTTAGAAGATCTGTGGAACTTAACTGCAAAAGTACAGGCAATATAAATCAGTATTTAAATTATATATTACATGTTTATTATGGGTGCAAATTTTTAAAATTTACATTTTATGAAAATTCAGAGTATTTACAATTTTTGAAAGATAAACTTGTATGCTCTAATTCACAGTTTAACATAGTAACAATTCATAAAAATTCAGATCCTTTAGAGTTGTGTTTACAAATTAATTTTCTTAGGAGGCAGCTACAAGGGATATTGCTGTATACACAAGCAAGAACCAGCTTGCTACATACTTTTTTATTTACGATCAGATAGCTACACATACTTTTTACATTGTTTTTGAGTTTCTTTACAAAATGTCTATATAAACTTGTATGGCTTCAAAATTGTAACCTGCACCCAATGCAAATGTATGAAAAACATCTGAATGAAGGCTAGTTTAAAAGTGCTGAAACATTAACTACTTCATTTAACTTAGAAATTAGTGTAATACTTGATCAAAAATAGCAATAGTAGGTTTGGGTTTTCATTAATAAAATATTGTTGTGTCAATTGGTTTGATTGTAAAGCAGGTTACAATTAAAATTCCAATAAAAAGACTACTACTTTATGAGTTGTAAATTTATCATCAATAGGATTAGCAAAATATAGGGGCCAAATATACTCTTCCAATCAAATCTACAGTACACTATGTTCTTAGTACTAACAATGAAACTCTCATCAGCAAGTGTCTACGACAATTGTACATGACAATTTATGCTTCTACAAAGGCATAATTTCCTCTAAAGCTTCAGCAGTCCAATTCATTACTGGTTTTGCATGAATTAACTCAAGCATGTTTTACTGTATTAAAAGAGATTTTGAAATAGATGCTGGTATGCTAAATGTTCATTTGAAATTGCCACATGCAGGTTATTGAATTATTTTGCCCCAATGCTTATGATTTCAATATTACAAAAAAACCAACTTGGTAATACAAATACATAGAAAATTTTCTAAATTAGTGACTAGCTTTAAAAAATTGTTACTGATGTGTCACATCCCTGTGCTTAGGCTGTAGCAAGCAGATTAGATTACAATACAAATATTAAAATTGGTAGTTACAAAAAAAATGAACACATGACAGGATTTGTCATCCTGCAGCCATAAAATATCCTTTTTAAATGCCTCCTTAAGTACTATATGTACATTCACATCACACATCCCCAAAAGCACTCAAAGTCTGAAGACTTATAGCCAAAGCAAAGAATAATGCTGTTTGCTTTTAGAAGTTTGTTTTTCCTATCTTCACTGATTTTTCAGATTCTCCTCTTTGGTGACATTAAAATTACAAGAAAAGTTACTGAGTCCTGCATGGTGCAGCTCCCTTTATTAAAGCCACATTTAACTGCAATTATTCCTCGAGGAAGTAATTTGGTGTTTTAAATTTCTTCTAAAACAAACTACAGTTTTTGCAAACCTGCCTTCTCAATAAATTGCAGTGAAAAGAATTTTTATAAAGTTGTTTTTATAACACAAAGACCATGCTTTCTTGATGAAGAGCCAAACTTTGAAAAAGGAATTGAGGCACGTGAGTATCAAACTGGATAGGCACAGGCTTTTTTGAAAGGCACAAATGTTATGCATTTAGTAGAAAAATAAATTAAATCTACTTTATTAACTCAAACAATCGTAAGGCCCAAAAAATTTGACTAACTGCAGAAGTAAATCTCTCCTGTGTTTTGCAATTTGTAAGACATTGCACTTAGTTAAAAAAAAAAAATACCCCTGATATGAAACAACTTACATTTGAATAGTGATCCATGGGCATCAAGTTACTTTTATACATCTTTACCTCAGCTGGTCTTGGGGTATGAATGGAAAGAACTACATGAGACTTAGCCTCTGCTATCTTTATAAACTGTCAATTAAAAGCTGGCAATTAAAGAATCTGAAAAATTAGTATTACTTATGAGAAGCTCAAATATTTCTTACTAGTTCTCCTACATTTTAGGTTTAATGTTTACAGTACAACATTAAATTTCATACTTCCATTAGAACTGTGGACTCCTATTTTGACTTCATCTATATAAAGTTACTAATTTTTCAACAAATTTTCCCAAGTATTGTAGTTGATCATTTACAGACAGTGTTGAAGTTAACTTCAGTGCTATTGTAAAGTAAGAAAAAGGTTTTCAAAACAACTCTTAAAAGTGCATTTACTTTCTGTAGTTTAGCCTCAAAGTAGGTCAATGTTTTGGAAAAATTAATGCATGTTAAAATAGTGTTTGAAAAGTAGAGAGGGCAGAGTGTGTTTCTTGCACTTCTGATCAGATGACTTTCACAGGTACATCAACAGTCTGCCATATACCGTCCTGAAAAACAAAGGTAAATTTTTTGCAGTCAGTAGATATACCAGGTTTTGTAAATATTTTCCTTGGAGCAGTCTGAATAACTGGAAAAACAGACTTGTCAGAAAGGTTTCAATAAAGAGTAACTATTTATTCATCATTTACTTAACAGTTTCATATTTTAGAATTTAATACTACAGAATATATAACATTAATTTCAATATATAAGCGTGCCAGTGTCTTACCAGTGGCAAATCTCTTCTTAAGAAGGGAAAGCCGATAGCCAGTGCCTACGAGTTCCACATCTGCTCCTGAAAGGGTGCTTCCTTCACTAATGAATTGTACTGCAAGTGTTGCTGGTTTACTGGGACCTCCTGAAAGCTCAAATTTTGCCCTGAGGGATCCAGAACCTATAAAATCAACAAAACTGAGAAGCTGATTGTTTTGCAAGAACAAAATGATCTCCAAATTTTTAATAGTAAGAAGTGAATCTAGTATGGTGCTCTTCAAGATCTATTCCCAGCGGCAGTCCTACATACACTTTCAAAAGAGGTAAGAGTACAAGTCTATTTTTTCCAATAGTCTGTTAAAGACACTAACTAGTGAATGATTGAAAGAAAAACAATATACATTTCTGCAAGATTATCCAAAATGTGGGTATCAGCATGGTAATCACTTACTACTTATCTGACTGGTCCCTTTAATCATTTATGCTTGCTGGTCTCCAAATACTTACTAGCATCTGTCTTGTGGTAGATGGTACCTGATTGATAGATAGGAGATAATATCTGCTTTTCACTTGCAGATTTGAAATTACATCAGAACATTTCAGAGTTTTCACGATCTGTTTGGATTAAAGTACGTGAACAAAAACATTGGAAGAAATGCAGTTCTACAGTAATGTACCCAGAGGAAAGAAATTATGTTTCCATTAAAGACAAGGTCTGATTAAATACTTCTCACAATTTCCAGTTGATTTTTTCAGAGACAGTGGTGAAATGGCATCACTTTGATACTATTATAAAGCAATAATAGTTCAAAATTACTTTAAGTACATTTCTGTAAGCAATGAAATGCATTTTCAAAATCCCCACATTGCTACTAATTACTAGTTTTAAAACAGATCTTTTCTTGTTCTTGCACAGTGTGCTGGGAAAATGAGATTTAAATTAAAATTAATGGAATAATTTTACTTTAAAACAACTTGCTATTCCTATTAATAAGAACTGCTAAATGACAAGGAAAGTTAGTAACTGAAATGCTACTGAGGTAAAAGCAGGAACTACAGGAAATTGTTTCACATGGTGGTTGGTTCTTGATAAATTTAGCTTAGGATCAATTTAATTTCTTCAGTAGGTCTGCCTTATTTCTGTAAACCGGAAATTCTTTCTACTGTAAGTATGGGAAGTCGTATATTCAACTGCTTTAAAAGTTTGTTCTGTGTTTTATCTCTCTCCAACTGCCATATCACATAATGTGCCAGACCATAAAAAAAACCTACAAAATTTTATCATGCTGTCCACCAGGAAAAAAGACTTGAAGACACTTGTCCTGACCTTGACAGTGTTTGTGCAACTTCTCCCTTTGCTTCTCTAAGTGCAAGATCAGTACAGTATTACTTCCTCCTGAACTGAGAGTACTATAGGTGTTTATAGTCAAAGAAAAAGGGAGGAAAAGATGGTGGGAAGAATACAGCAGAAGCAGTGGGATATGTACAAGTCTGCTGTCAACACACAAGATGCAAACTGGATCACTAGCAGCCAATTCTGTGCTGGTTTGCAGGTGTACAGGTCCTCTTCATCTGGCTGCACATGTGTTTCAGTACAATTTTTCCTTTTAAAAGAAGCCAGAGTTTGGAAAAGGGGAAAAAAAAAAAAAAAAGGAGGTCTAATCCAATGTAGTGGGAGACAAATAGCAAAGAACTGTGAGGTTAGCAAAGGAAAAAGTACACCAGACTAGAGTAATCACCTGTGTTCAATAAAATTCTCTCTGATTTTGTTTGAATGATAACCACAACTTTGCAGCCTTTGCAGGAATAGAAGTTGTCTTCCTTACTCATGCTTGTGGTTTCTGTATGAAACCAGTCATATTTACAGGCAAATCTGTGATTTCAGAATCCCCTTCACTAACTTCTTAATAGGATTAGAGGCCTTTCCTTTACATTACCATTTCATTTCTCCACAGAGGCTTTGAGGAGGAGATTCTTTGGCTGCTGTTCTACTTCGGAAAAATATTGCACCTGCAGAGACTGCAGGAGTCGTGACATCAACTACAGCTCAGAGAAAGACACTGGGCAGAGGACAGCTACTGGTACCTTATGCAATATTGTATAAATTACCTCTGAGCAGATGTGCATAGATCGAGTTTTTTCCTGGAGTCATTATGGTCAAAATCAAGACTCAAAATGTTGGTCAAGAATAATATATCTAAACTCAGGACTTCTGGATTTCTTTTTTTTAACCCCTAGTTCTTCCACTTACCTCCTTCTAATATATTGAAATTATCTATGTGTGGAAAGACACAGATATTAAACCTATTTTCATCTGAGTAACTGCTCACTTCCAAATGGCATGAATGTAATAATTTCCTATCCTATCTAAACTCTGTTTTAGACTACTAACTGTTTTCAGGGTACTTATTTTCCCTTGTATAGCTAATAATTAAATTTAATTTTGACATCTCACTCATAATGGAATCTCTCAGGACACAATTAATTGAGAAGAAGGTGAACTAGTAAACAGGATACAACATGAGAAAATGTGTAAAAAGGAATCAGAGGGCATAGAGGCTAAAATGATCACCTGTTTACTGTTAAAAATTTCTGTACAAGAAAGCAAAACAGAAGAGTTCAACTTGCCTCCATTCTCAGACTTCTCTGAAATGCTAGATATTTTCCAGCATGCTTTCATCTGGTCTGCATTCCTGTAAGGAAATGGTAGGTTAGTTACAAGCACTGGTTTTAGAACTTTATTTCCCTTGATTTACACTAGTATATTATAGACATCTCTAAATGGAAGTCTATAAAAATATTTGCACATTTTAAGGTAAGTCTGTGGAAAACTACAGGAGGAAAAGTTGAAAAGAGAAGGGTGTGTCTGCATCACTCCAGAACAGTGAGCTCCGAAGAACACACCCTCTTACACATTTTATACAATAATTTTTTACACATTTAACAATGTCCATAGGTGTGTTCCCACCTATGGCTCCAAAATTCAAACCTCTCTGCGGTCTTAAAGGATAAGTTACTCTGGAAGCAGTCTGGAAGCTATGCCTTGATGCTTTGTGATGATGGTTGAAAGGGTAGCAACGTTGATTGTTCTCCCGTAAATGACAGTCCTGAAAGCATGAATTTTATTCCATTTCCATTCTAGTAAAACTAAGTGGCATCAGTGACACTGTTCAAGCTAACTTTAGACACTGTAAAGTGGCAGAAACAGGTACCAAGAGTGTCTAAGCTGACTGGGCACTTTAACTCCGGGAGGACTTTCTAGCAGTTGCATCAAAGGGAAGTCAAGAACTTAAAGCTGTGAGCAGCATGAAGTGCTGAGAGGTTTGAAATTGCTCTTGGCATTGATGTAGCAGGACTGAAATGCTCACATAAGTAGCACATATGGTAGCATTTATTCACAGGAAGTCACACTATAAAGCACTTTTTTCCTAAAAAAAAGACCAGAACCCCACCACCCAATCCATTAGATGGAACAGGTAGTACATCACAAAGACTATACCTGCCTGGGATGTAACTGATTTTTTTTTCTTTGGTCAGCTTGCCAGGCTCGAAATTCTGGGTCTTGGAAGTTGCCCAGGTGAATTCATTACTGCAACTCTCCCTACGGCTTCCCAGCTAACACAGAGTGTTGGGTGAGTGTCCCTGCTTTCACTTCAGCTTCATTACAGAGGGTTTGTGGAAGAAGCCTGGGCAGGGAGACTGCCTTCACCACAGAGTAGTTGTGTTGTTCAGATAGGACACTGAACACATTCTTGTTCAGAATAAACTTAAGATTTCTTAAAAGCATTGTTTCCTTGAAATACCAAATCAAGAAGGATTCAGTTCTGTAAGGAGTTTGTTTTCCACTTAAAATTATACCCTATTACTTTACTGTCCAATAAACACTTGTAACTGTATTGCCTCCAGAAACATCAGAATCTACTCAATAAATACATCAAGTTTATTTTTCTTTAACCTTGCTCTGTAAGGTAAACTGCTTTATAAGAAACAACTTTAACAAAGCCTAACTTCCTTCAACTTGGTGTTCTCTGCCCTCTTCCCATTAAAAAGACCACTTTGTGAATAAACAGTCCAGTATTTATGTTAGAGTTGGGCAAGTATGTACATGCTGCACAGGTGCAGTGATTGAATTTCTGCTCTCCAGGGCTGTGCTACTCTGTCCTCTGCTTGTTTCCACAAACTTGTAACATAATTTCCTGCTATGTCACACTTTGAAGTGCTACTGTAAATGAGGCAGCTGCTAGTATAATATAATCTGCAAGCGGCTGGAATTGAGAGACAGTGCTACCTGGTTTATGGAGAGCTCCTCAGTTACTCAGTTGCAGAGTTTATTTTAAAACGATTTCCATTAGAAGCTAATTTTTAAGTTTGAACAATCAGGAACTCTTTTTAAAAACTGCCTTTCTGCTACTTTTTCTATATAATCTCCTTGTAAGAATACATTGTTACACACACAGAGAAAATATTTTTAACAGTTTCAAAATACTGTATTGTCTATTCTATTGGACAAAAGAAATCAAACATTGAAAAATTCATAAAGGCTTGTATTATTACATAGTTGGGAAGGGTACTTACTGTTTCAGTTTATGTGAATTGGCTGCACACAATCTGTTTTAGATCACAAAATATCTAGACATCTGATACTACACATTTTGCTGTTTCTTCCTGTGAAATTTTTCAGGCTATGACACTAAAGAATACACTGAAATGAAGCTGAAAAAATACTGAAAAGAATTAATACCATTTTGCAGGTGGAAGTGACTGCATGTTTATTACTCCTCCATCAACTGGTACCACAACCTGGACATTAGACAGCATACAAGGCACATTCATAGACTCTGGATTATATTTATAATCCACTCTCACATCAGTAGTGCTAGCATTACATTTCCAGTAAGTTGCAAGATTCAGGGGAGTGGACTGGATGCCATTTGAAGATACCTGTAAAAGAATACACCATTGAAAAAAACTTAATTAAAATATCCACCTTTTGGACAAAATTGGGGGATGATGGTAATTAATGTAAGTATCAGTGCTGACAAAATATCAAGAGAAAAATTGACCCCCAAGTCCTTAATCAGAGATTTTTGAAGACTGCTGCCTAAAGGAATTTCTGCTATTTTAATTTTAAATTAAAAGAAATTTAATTTAATTTGATTTTAAATTAAAAGAAAACTCCCTCTGGCCTATGAGGCTCCCTCCTGCTCTTTTACAACTTTTTGTAAGCTTTTAGTTGTGTTCTGCCTTATGCAAGATGCATGCTTGCAGCAACACGGCTTCATCCTTAGCAGTTGTGTGCTGTGCCAATTCAGCTGCCCAACCAGGCAGCACCAGAGACCAACACCTGTCATAGGACAGGCAGCCAGCAGAATAATTCTTACCTCTTCAAAGCATTATTTTCCTGCTGCAGGCAGGTTGAATATCGCTTCTGTAGCTGAGCTCATTCTACTGCACTGATCCATCTCAACCACCTTCTCAATCTATTTTGATGAACCTCCTGTGCCCTGGTGCACACTCCTGTCTCTGTCAGCCCAAAACCTTTTTCACCTGTCTGGGCTTCCATATGCCAATGCCTCATTTTCACAAGAAGAATATACAGTACTCATTTCAGCAAACCAAATGGTTTTTTACTTCCATCTTTCTCAAGAATTCTCTGTGCCTAACATGCTTTTAGAAGGTTCAGTATGCCAGGATTTTAAACCTTACTAGGCAGATGTGGTAACTACAGGTATGAACAGATAATTAACAGGTAATTTTTAAGGTTTTTTTTTTGTTGTGCAGACAGTTGTCTCAGATATTGACATTTCAAGGCATGCCTATAAAATCCCTGTTCTCCCTTTGAGGTGACTATGTCTTGAATATTCATGAAGACTTTTTATTAACAACCAGAACATCATCTCACTGATACACAGAATGGCTGAAGCTGACAGGGACCTTGTGGAGGCTGTCTGGTCCAACCCTCCAGCTCACACAGAGCCACCACGAGCAGGATGCCTAAGCTCCAGACAACTTTCAAACATTTCCTAGAGTGGAGACTCCACTATCCCTTTAGGCAACTTGTGTCCAGTGCTCAGCCACTGTCACAGGAAAAAAAAACTGGTTCTGGTTGTTCAGAGGGAATCTCCTGTGATTCAGCATGTGTCCATTGCCTCTGATTCTGTCACTGAGCACCAGTGAAAACAGCATGGCTCTGTCCTCTCTGTGCCCTCTCTCAGGTATTTATACGTACTGATGAGATTTCCCTGAACTTACCCTTTTCCAGGCTTAGGAATCGCAACTCTCTCAGGCTTTCTTCATGGGACAGATACTCCAGTCCCACCATGATCTTTGTGGCCCTTTGCTCAACTCTATCCAGTCTCACTTGCAATGAACAACCCAGAACTGAATGCAGCACCCCAGGTGTGGTGTCACCAGTGATGAGGGGAAGGATCCCCTCCCTTCACTTACTAGCAATACTTTGCCAAATGAAGCTTAGGAGACCATCCAGGAGACCCATCTGTTGCCTCTGCAGCATGGCCAGTGAGTTGTTTGGCTCGTGTTCAACACTGTAACCCACAGGACCCTCAGGTTCTTTTCTGCCAAGATAATTTCCAGCTGGTGACTCCCCAAGTGCACTTCTTGTTGAACATCATGAGGTTCCTTTCATCCCATTTCTGCAGCCTATTGAGCCCCCTTAGGAGGGCAAAATGACCCTCTGGTTTATCCAGAGGGCTATCCCCATTTGGTATCATCAGCAAACTTGACAAGGGTACGCTCTCTCTCATCATTCAGATCATTAATGAAGCTATTAAACTGTAAAATCGATGTCCCCTGGGGGTCAGTTCTTCTTGGTGTCTGCTCATCTAGCCTGTTCTTCACCAGCTTCTCTGTATGGATTCTGTGGTAGATGATGTTGAAAGGCACCCTGAAGTCTGAGCAGACAGTATCTACTGCTCTGCCCTCTTCCACAGGGGCAGTCATGTCACCACAGAAGTTTGTCAGCATGGTCAAGCATGACTTATGCTCAGTAAATCCATTCTGACTACTGTTCTATTACATTGTGAGAAATCAGAATGTCATATGTTCTCAGACAGAATCACAGAATGATTTGGGTTGGGAGGGACATTAAAGATCATACAGTTCCAACCCACCCTTATCATGGGCACAGACAACTTCCACTAGACCAGGCTGCTCATAGCCCTACCCAGTCTGGTCTTGAACACTGGCAGGGATAGATGGGGCATCCATAACTCCTCTGGGCAACTTGGCCAGTGATTCACCACGCTCTGAGTAAAGAATTTTTACTGAATATCTAATCTGAACCTACTCTCTTTCAACTGAAAGCCAGAACCATGCATTAAAATTTATCAGTGACAGCATCTAAAACTTAGGCAATTGCAAAATCAAAGACAGTATGAGTACAAACGACAAGAAGTCCTGACCAAATGTCTTAAAGGAGAATTTCACTTTGCTGACAAATATAAAGAAAAAAAACATTATTTGAAGCCTGCTTGCAGGATTGGGCTGAAACATTAGCAAGCTGAAACAAGCCCTGTATCTAAGGGAATGACATGAAGCATAGCAGGAATGTGCTAAGCATTGTAAGTAGAGACATACCCAGAACTGGTCTAGATGAGGAATGACAGTTCACCTCCATGCTGGCAGACAAAGAATAATTCTTTTAATTTCTGGGTTTATATCATAACTGCTGGAATTCCTTAAAAATTACAAAAGGATAAAAGTGTTTACCTGATACTTTAAAACATCCACATTGTAATAGGATGCAGATGGATTCTGCTCTGATAATTTCTTGAGGTAGACAGTTATAGCTTGCATATTCATCCAAAAGTCCTTAGTACTGGAGTCACTTTGTGACTGATCACTACAAAGAAAGATCATTAATTAGGAGTGAAATATTACACCACTCATTCAAGAATACTAGATATTTGCAAAATATGTTTTTTCAGTCTGCTTCGTGAGACACAGCTCTGCTAACATTTCAGTTATGAACTGTCACATCGAACAGTGATTAAACTTGATTTTCTATGAATTATTCATTACATTATGAACTAACAAATGAAATTAAATACAAAAGAATACACACATATGGTTTGATTTATTATTTCAGTAATTGAAAATAATACAGCATTTAAAAACATTTAGCTTAGTGTTCAAATAATTTCTCCAATAAATGAAACAGAAACTGCTCAGCTGAAATGGCTCTCTGCTAAAAAAATTCCAGCTTTTCCATTTTTTTTTTAAAAAAAATAGTATCTCCAAGTGCAATTTCCACAATTACCCAATTCAATCAGCAATCTTTTTTCCTACAAATTCTTCCAAGCATGCTGCTACACATGTGAGAGGTGTTCATGTAAAGAATGTGATTTGTGTAATGACTCAGCTGTAAAATACACTGGTAGGTGGCAAAGGAGAGTACATAAATCTTCTACTACTTGTTTTCCATTTAAGCCTACTGTTTCATCATTTAGTTTAACAATTATTACTAATGTGAAAAAGAAATGATTTATAAAATGCATATGAAAACACAGACACATCTACAAATTGTTTTTTATGGCTCCTGTTATACTCAGCACAAGTTTTAAGTCCAGTAATCATTGAGATTTTTAATAGTACCAGTGGAGAGGACTAAGCTGAACAAGATTAATCCAGAAAATAAAATTATATGTAATGAAATCAACCAGACTGCAAAGAATTCTGATTTACATAGATGATAAGTCATATTTTACAAATTATGTAGATTACAATTACGTTAAAAAAATACAAAACCTGTATACAAGTTGTGCATTTGGAAGAATCTGCTCTAGTTTGCTTGTGTTTTTCACCCTGAAGCAAAGCACAGCAGGAGAGGGGTTGCTGGTGAAGACTTTAATAATCCCACTTGGGAATGATATTGTCATATCACCAGTAATCTTCACAATACATCTAGAAGAGAATAAAATAATCAGCTTCATTGCAACTCATTATCTGCCTAGTTCTAATACTAATTTTAAAGCAACCACTGTAATTTCACAATCCCATGAACTGAATTAAAAAAAGAAAATCAGTATCAAATGAGGTTAATGTGACTATCTACTGTCACTTTCAGCTTGGAAGTAAGATGAAATAAAAAAGAAAAAACTTTAACTGCTTAAGCATAGAGTAGTCTTGGATATTTTTCAAGCTTTGAAAATATGGCATGGCTCTGCCTAGGCAAGGCCTAAGTAGCACAGCAATAGATGTAACATTGTATTGCTATGGAACGAAGTGCTTTCAGTTGCACAAAATTACCTGTAACATCTACCTGACAATGATAAAAATCCTTGTCATTCTCAGTGCTCTCACTGAACACATTTCTGTAAAGCAGGTATATGTGAACTCCTGGCATTACAGAACAATAACCCACTGTTGTCCTTTATACCCGGGGAAAAAACCCCTTTGAACTCCCCTTCCAATGCATACTCATTCCCCTCCCCCAGTATGAAAAGTAGACCCCGTGTTTTTTCCTATAGCAACTCAATACATTCAACAAAATTCACTATTTAACTAACTTTGTGGGATCTGCTCCTTTAAAGTAGGCATTAACAGATTCAGTAAGGGCTACTGCAACAGGCACGATGTCCTGGTTTCCAAGTCTGACAGGGCTGGGACCACGTGAAACACCTAGAATACATACAGTGTACAGGTTTAGTTTTCAAAAAGCTTAGAAGATTTCAGAATGGTTGACTACATCTGTAATTTTCACAAGAGTTTGCACCAACATCACAGTACCATCTGAGGTATTTCTTGTAAAGTGTGTAGAGATACATAAACATAGTACCATCATCCCACCAAAATGCTGCTCAGGAGACTAAGGATGCAGGTATGACTATTGGCAAGACATTATGTAAACAGACACGAGGATATACATGAGACAGAGGGACACTGCGTTAAAATGCAGTGAAGTCAATAGACCCAAATTGACTAGAATGCTTTAAAAAACAATCCCTACTGTATGCTTTTTGTATGGAAAAATGCATGATAAAATGGTCGCAGAAATACAAAGAATTCACTTACAGTAAAAAAATGAACTTAAATGCAAATTCATCAATATTACCCCATATAAGTGAACAGCTGAACATTCTTTAAACTTTTTCAGTCAAAACAAACATTGCAATTCCCAAGCAGAAATTGTTGGAGAAGACTTCACTTGTTGCTTTTGCCCACACAACATAATTCCAACACAGAGCTATAAAAATCAACCAAGACCTCGTGCTAAGGCTTTCTGAAATGTGCATATACAGTTGATGAAACAGGTTGTCATGGGATTTAATTTTTCACAAATTTTCTACACGTGTGTGGAATACAACACTGGAATTTTCTTCTTAGTGCAGCAGTGTAGTAGACAGCATCTTTTCATGTTTTTTGTACCATGAGGAAATAGTCTGTATCACACAGTATTACCTGTCACAAAGGAGACACAGTCTTTATCTTTCCATAAGCAAATTGAAAAATTCCTCTTTCATACCATAAAGCAGGGACGAAATGCTTCTGTATAATATTGCCCAAGACAAATTAAACTGATTTACCCAACGCGGCTGTCCTTTCTGAGCTCTTTCTGAAGTAGAAGGAGTTCAAGCCTTGCTCTTCACCTAATATCTCATATTAGACCTTAAATTAAGAGGTAAGTGAATGAAGTAGTAGCAGGAAGACAGCAGCTGGTCTAATTCTGTTACGTCGTACCTCTCTCTCCATTATAATCTCTCACATAAGGTAGTAAAATGTTCAGAATGTTTCTCAGTACCCATGAAAATATTTGTGCAACACTTAGACCTCCTTAGATCCAAGAGATCTAGTCAAAAGTGTTGAAAACCAAAAATTCTTACATTAACTAATTATTATGATTCTGGCTAAAACCCACTGATTTATTCTTTTTTTTCAGTATGAACAGTAGGTTGCTTTTATTTATTCTTTCAGACAATACATGGATCAGGATTCTAAAGTTTTTTCTCCCCCCTGAAACTCTCCCTACAAAGCAAGCTGTGATTCCTAATAGTATCAGGAATCTAGAAATCATTATTTCAAGAGGCAAATGTGCAATAAAATAGTGAGTTATCAATTACTAGAAACTCTGTTTGGTGAATTACTGAACTCCAAAATTATTCTTCACTAAAAACAAAGTGTACACTCGTGAATGTGGCACTACTGAGCTGTTTTAATGTCTTTTTCTGACAATTTACTAAGGAACAACATACAACTGTAGAGCAGACGGGATTACCTTGTATACAGGTATATCAATTATTTTAAAATCTTTTACTTTATGGTCTTATGTACATTTTTATAGCAATATTTCAAAAATTATGCAGAGTAATGCAAATGTATTCATTATATTCCTATTGGTAAAAGACAGATACTGTTTGCTTGATTGAAAATTGAAATTTATTAGAAACAATAACATTCTTTTTATTTTTTTTTAGGGAACACCAAAGCAAATACTTATGTATATATATTTCTCTGACACCTATTTGGGGAACTACAAATGAGATCACTTCTCTCTTCTTTGCTCTGCTCCCACTGTTCATCACCCTTTGACTCAAAAATCTATGCATTCTCCTAGAAAATAAATAAACTGAAAAAGAAATAACGTACTATACATTTACAAGGCCCAGGGCTGGGTCCTGCCCTTGGCTCACAACAGCCCCAGGCAGTTCCACAGGCTGGGGCAGAGTGGCTGGAAAGCTGCCCACAGGAAAAGGCCCTGGGGTGACAGGGATTGAAGAGGAGCCAGCAGTGCCCAGGTGGCCAAGGAGGCCAATGGGATCTTGGCCTGTACCAGCAACGGTGTGGCCAGCAGGAGCAGGGCAGGGAGTGTCCCCCTGTGCTCAGCACTGGTGAGGGTGCACCTCAAATCCTGTGTCCAGTTTTAGGGCTCTCACTCCAAGAAAAGCATTGAGGTGCTGGAGGGAGACCAGAGAAGGACAATGGAGCAAGGGAATGGTCTGGAGAGTAAGCCATATGAGAAACAGCTGAAGGAGCTCGTGACATTTTGCCTGGAGAAAAGGAGAGATAAGGGGGGCCTTATCACTCTCTACAACTGTCTGAAAGGAGGGTGTAGCAAGGTAGGGGACAGTCTCTTCTCCCAGGCAATCAGTGACAGGAAAAGAAGAAATGACTTCAAGCTGTGCCAGGGGACATTCAGGCTGGACAACAGCATGAATTTCTTCACTTAGGATGGGCTGCCCAGGGAGGTGAGTGAGTCACCATCCCTGGAGGTGTTCAACAAACGACTAGAATACTTAGTGCTGTGGTTTAATTAACAAGGTCGTGATTGTTCAATGGCTGGACGTGAAGTCTTTTCCCAGCCTTCATGGTTCTGTCATTCTATCATATGAAACAAACATAACTGCTTGTCCTGACACTGAAAGTCATAGTTTTGTTGCCTTGTGGCTGAGAGTACAATTCAATGTGGCAACATTCAGCTTCAGGGTTTTCTGTATCTGCTGTGATGTCTCAGATGGAAAGGAAACAACAGCTGCATGAAGGTATCCTCACCTCATCTCAGGCTACAGACCAGATCAAGGCTCCACTTCTATCACTTTTGGCAGTGATGGCAAACCTAGCTGAATTGCCCGGCCACCAGCCTCAGCCTGATTACTACTACAAACCGCTGAGCTGCATCGACACAAGAGCTAGTGACATAACTGTGCAAATGGTTGGATTGACACCTTCGAGGTGCAGACCAAAACTACAGAACAGAAGACTGCATCATTGGTCATAAAAAGGGCAGATGAATAAAGCTGATCAAATGGCTTTAGTTCTCTTTAGGAACAAAGATCCAGAGAGTTTTAATACTGGCTAAACAGTTGTCATGAAAATAAAATTTAAAAGAAAGTACTATTTTTATTTAGTCTGTCTTCTAAGATTTGTACTCTATGTAAATATAGAAACATTATTATCTACTTGTTTTAGGAGAATAAGGATTGTCAAAGTAAAAATGTATTCACCTTACTTGAAAGAAAGTAGTAATGACAAACTGAAGAAGCAAGGCCATGTTTCAGCTTGTTTACCAAGAAGGGAAGTGGATAGATAGAAAATAAAATTAGATAGATAGAAAATTATATAAAAGTGGTTACATCAAGACTCGGTGATTTCAGCAACATACAACTTGTTATGTAGTTGAGATTTCAAGCAACTTGTATGTGCCAGATACCAGAAATATCTGGAGAAACTTGTTTCAAAAGAAATATAATTTTATTAGATGTAGTATATTAGGAAGATTAGTTAAGACATAAATGTGCTTTGAGTACAATATCTGGTGGTGTCTCACAAAGCTTTTCAATTGTAGGAAGATTTTGAATCAAAATATCATCATCTGTTACATTTAAATGAAACAAAATATTGCAAGAAAACAAAATATTTCAAGCAAAAATAGATGTTAAAAATAATATTCAAAAATAGTTTGCAAATTAAATAACGGCTACAGCACAAAAGAAGCACTCAATTATGTACGCCTTAAAGTTCACTTGGAAAAAGATAATCAGAGTTAATTCTCCATTATTCAGAACAAATGGGTAAGGAGAACAGTGGAATGTGCAAAAGTCCAAAGCATACAGAATGTATTGCAAACTATATCTTCATGCCCAAAGTATTTCAGCTTTTTGCACTGCCCTTCTTATTTTCCCAGGACTATTTAATTCATACAGTTAGTGCAGATGGAACTGGTCTTATTTATTTTTCCTAGGCCAGAATAATAACCACATCAAACCTCAGTGTCAGCACACACCTCGTTACCTCCTGCCTTACCTCATGATTTCACTCTGCCACTGTTCGTAGCAACACACTCACATATCTCCCCAGAGCTGGGGATATTGATGGTTTTGCCAGCAATGTTTGGTTCAATTGCATTTCTGTGATGCTTCTCAGCCTTTGTGAAACTGGTGGACACAGAACTGTAAGAGCTAAGTTTGGGCAGAGCTTAGTAGCTTTGCTTCTGCACAGGGTGGAAACAACTCCCCTGCAGAACTCCCACTAAGTGCTGCACAGATGCTCTTCTGAGCTGCTGGGCCTGACTGAGGAATCCTTGGCATCAGTAACATTTGCAGATAACGAAATGATAACTCAACAGCTCGATTTAACTGGTGACTAAAGGCGTAACAGTGTTCAGATATTAAACAGTTCAATTGTGCTAAATAAACAAGTTAAAATGTCATAAGTCCTGCCCTCCCCAAACTAACAAAAAACCCCAACTAACTGAAAACAACCCAATGTTTCCTTTTGATTTATGATAATCAAATATCAAAACTTCCTTTCAAGAGAAAACCTGAAATTAGTGGCAACACATGGAGACTAATTTCCTTTTCGTATTAATTTTTCTTGTTTAATTGTTTGTTTTATTTTTACTGATTAGCTTATATTCTTAAACAACTTGAAGAAAAAGATGCATTAGGTTTATATTTTGGAAACTGCAATTATGGAACAACAAGCAAAATTAAAAGAACATAAAAGAACTCAGTTTTGTGAACATTTGTACTCATTCAAATTTTTCAGTATCCCTAAGTGTTTCTGCACCTGTACAAAAACATCTTCTGAACAAGTATATGATAACATGTTGTACTTGGTAGACATACAAGCATACCAAATAAGAATTCATGAAATGTTAATTGTGAATAATATTTCCCTAAAGAACATGCCATAACTGGATCTATGATCTAATCTAATTGAATCTACTTTCCCGCATCTCAGTGCCTTTTAGAAGCAGACACTGCAAAGGATGCTTAAAGTACCTGGACTTGCATACGAAACAACTAACTCCAACAAGTGGCTCTTGCAAACAGGTGCAACCTAGTGGTTGAGTTGTCCTATTTCCCAAGTAAGATAAAATGGCTAACTAAACTTACCAACTGTAGGTGTGTTTGCTGCACTGAGGGAAGCAGAAGAGGATATAGAAGAAATGCTCTCTGCACGCGCCAAAGGAGCTGCTGGAGGTGGACTTGAGTTAGAGGTCAATGGAGGGCTGAATGGCCTAGGCTGAATGAAAGAGATTACAAGAATACAACACAAACTGGTTTTAAAGAGATGAAAAAAAATATTGTAAATAGAAAAGTTCTTATTTCATGGCCCAATCAATTTCATAATGTTTCTCAACATAGTTTCTTTAATGTTTTGTCTACCCTAGTCTTAAGTGTAAAACAGAGAACCTGCATTTTCCATTGGAGTAAATTCCATTATTTCATAGATTACAGTTTCTTTGAAAGAGTAGTCAAGTTTAATATATTTGATTATGCAACAGCCTTTCAATAATAATAATAGAACACAGTATCACAAACTAAGACTACAGCTCTATGTATGTCACTCTAGGACACATATATAGATTAGAGAGCTACTAATGAATTGGAAGTGAGAGCAGCAGAGGGCAACTAAAATAGATGTGACTGGAGTATGGTAGCAAGAGTGGAACAGGTTGTAGGACCAGGGTTTTTTCAGCCCAGAGAAGCCTAAGAAGGGAATTATTAGCAGTCTCCTAACAGGTAAAACGGGGCACACAAAGAAGTCATGGTCAGGCTCTTCTAAGAGATGCAAAAGTTACAGCGAAGAAATGTAAGCTGGAGTTTGGGAAAAAGTCCTTTTTGCAACTTTCCAGTAAAATCCTGAGACAGGCTGCCGGATCGGCAGATTGTAAAATATCCCACTCTGGAGATTTTCAAAACTCAGCATGTGCCTGAGTAACCTGATACAATTTTGAAGTCAGCCCTTTTTCCAGCAGGTTGGCCTAGAGAACTTACAAGCCACTTCCACTCTAAATCTGTGGATGGTTTTAGGATACACTTAACTATTAAGGTATTTAACTAATGATCATGCTGGGATTAACATATCTGAAAGGTACTGAAACCCCTGAAGCATCATTTTGGCATGGTAACTGTAGAATCCCAGAAGATAAGGGGCTGAGGTGTATGTCTGAAACACTGATAGCTGCACAGCTGTGGGACCAACCAAGGATTGTTCGTCATAACAGACAAAGACTGTTGCTAATGATCAAGGACTGTTGATTATGATCAAGGACTGTTGGAAATAACCAAGGATTGTTGGTACTAATAGACAAGGCCTGCTGGTAATAACCACAAGATCATTGTTAATAACCAAGGACAGTTGGTACTAACAGCTGAGGTCTGCTGATAATAACCAAGGATTGTTACAGGTAATAAACTGAAAAAGAACAAGATCTGGCTGGAGAAGGGACTACGCAATGGTAGGCAGCACTTTTCTATGACAAACATCTTGTTCTGGCTCTTGCAGATAAGCACAAATACAAGTACAGCTCAAGTACAGGAATGAAGCAGAGAAGTGGGCATGGACTGTAGGGGAATAAGACCACCCAGGATCCCCAAAGCCCTCTGACTGAATTCCAGAAAGGTCTTGAAGGAACGAACTGTGCATGATAACTAATTTGCATAGAAAACAAGAAACTTTGCTCCAGGGTGGGGAAAACCTGTCTATAAAAGAGACTCCCTATAAGCCTAGATGACACCTCCAGGCCACACATTTAATAATAAAGCTTCGTGAGTTTTGTGGACCCTCTGGCTTTAGTAATTCCTTTCAACCACTAGCCTTTGTGAATCTTGGGTGCTTCCTTCCTCCTAAGGGTGGGATGTCAGAGTAACTTCTCTTCCTTATTCTATTGTACTTGTTGACTTTGATAGAGACTATGAGAATTATAAAAGGAGTTAACACATAATGAAGATGACTGACAACCTTCTCCTTGTATCCAGATGGCAGTAAACTTCAAAAGCGACAGTATAAAATGAATGTAGCTTTGTTCAGGATCATACTTTATAGCAGAACAGTATAAGATAAATTCTTCTATTTAATTATGATAACATGAAGAACAGATTCCTTGGGCTTAGAGAAATTACTACAATTCTGTATTGGAAAGAGAAAAGAATTTCAAAAATTAACTCTGTTTTGCTGCTACAGAAAAGCAAAACAGTTTGAAAATATTTCATTAGTTTTGTCAAAGCATAAGACAAAAATCTTGTTTGTACCAAGAATATGGTGAAAATATCCTGCCACTTTTAAAATAAGAGGATTTCACCACAGGAAAATTTTTCAAGTCAGGAAGTCAAGTGAAACCTGCAGAATACTAATATTTACAGAGGAAATTAGGCATGGCCTAGTCTGATAGGCTGTGTGGTTATTTGCATTCTTTACCACATTCCTTATCGGCAGGTGAACCCACGCTGCAGGCACGTGCAGACAGTGCACAACCTCTCACTATCCTCACAGGCAACTGCTGTGATCTACCACCTCCCTTCTCCACAGCAGCAGCAGGTGCAAGGAGAAGTCACAACAGGGCTACTTCTGTCAACATAAAACTGAAAAAACCCCACTCATTTCCCAAAGATTTGGTGATTTCCCCAAATCAAGGGAGGTTTGTTAATAACTTCCCAAGTATTTTGCATTTTGAAAACCTCAGTCTTATGCATCCACCATCTTTCATTATCAAATTACTGATTTGCTTAATTAAAAATACTCAGCAGATGCAAAAATTAGGGATTGGACCTCGTGTTAATAATTATTAGTTGTAATAAAAGAGTTATCATAAACTATTACCATGCCTATTTGGCAAGGTTGAAAATCTGCTTATGTGATTCCTTGAACACTGGCTGCAAAGTAACTCCACTGTAACAGTGTAAATGAATGGTGTATATGAAATCAAGTCAAAATGGCAAATAAAAAAAAAATCAATACATACTATCTCATTAATCCCACTAAGTTTCCCAGTAGACAGCTTTGGTCTTGAAGCAGGCCTTGGAGGGGGTACAATGGTGCCCACAGAAAGAGGAGTGGTGGGCCTTGCTGAAAGAAAGAAAAGTTAAGAAAACATTAGAAAGATCACACCGAACATAAATGGTCATTTACTTGAGTAGAATATCTGGAAGTGATGTTTCTACTAGAGGTTCCTATTGTGCAAGTGCCATTAAGAGTTACCACAGATTGTAAGTGCCTTTAAAATAGTGCCATGTGATATCCTGAAAAGTGCATCTAAAAACAGCATAATGAGCTTTCTCATTGCTCTCAAGTGATTTTATACCAACCACTCTTGGAAACTTGTATGTAAAAAGAATTGGTTTTGCAAATGCAATTACTTATCTTTGAGATCTCATTGCTGTCTGACATCCCACAAAAACACATTCCCATTTCTAGAAAAGCAACACTGCATAGTTAAAAGAAAGCAATGCCTTTAATTGAATAATTTGAATTTTCTTTTTATTTCAAGCTGAATATTTACTTCCCTGTACCAACTGGTATTAACAAGCAGTTTAGTACATTCTAAGTAAGAAGATGAGTTAATTTTAACATCAGTTGAGCAATAATAACCAAAAAAAAAAAAGAAAAAGAATCCAAAGCTTGCTTTTTGGAGTCAGTTATTAGCAAAAGAGCAGTACAGAATGCATGCTTGGCATACCCTTATTTGTATGAGCACAAGAAGACACTAAACTATAGTCCAGTAGTGCTGAAGATGATGCAGAAGATATTTCAGCAGCAGTGCCAGTTTCTTCAATGAATAATTGTTCATGGCATATAGAGTTATTGAAAAGGTCACTTTGATCCTCAGAAGCACAGCTGTTGGAAGAATTCCCAAGCAAAGCAGAAGAGGCAAGGCAGGCATTTTCAGTTTTAAAATGCAATCTTTGGGGCTCCTTCTTGTCTGTGCTTGTGTGTCTAATTGTAAGAAGTTCATCAGCAAAGGAAATCCACTGACTTTGAGACCGTGAAAAACAGGATAAATTACTGGTACTCCCTGATGGCGCTGCTGTAACACCAGATTTGCACAAAGTGCTAATGGTAAAGCCTGGTGAGGATGGGCTTGAAGACCCAGAATCTGTCTGGTGTCCAAGCAAAGACTGAGATATTCTACACCCAGGCAAATCAGTGGTAGATGAGGAGGAGCTCCTATTGTGCTCTGTTAGGGTAGCTGAAGGAAAAGGGAAGAATTGAAACTAGGACCGACAATGAAAAGATAAAAATTTCAATATTCAAAAAAGCATTCAATATCCATTGCACAAGGATTACTAGGCAGCATGAAAAATAACTGCTCTACTAAAATAACCCCCCAACTCACAAACAGAAGGAAGAAAAAAGCCAGTCAGATATCATATGTACTTCATTCATACTGCCAAACCATGTCACTTTCCATTTTTTAGTACATTAAAAAAAAAAAAAAATTATGAAACTCTCCACTTACGGCTGTACTTCTCACAACTTTCCTTATTCCTCTGACTTCCTATCTGTTGTGATTTAATTTTTTCTCATCTTTGTCTCTCCCTTCTTGCATCCTACTCCATTTTCGGTTCCTCTCCACAGTATTTTTACTTCCTTCAAAGTTATTTAATCAAACTTATCTTGTTTCTTCCAAAGACTTTGATCCTCTTAGTCCTAATGTTTGTAATAGGAATGTCCAACAGATTTGGCTTTCAGGTGAATGAATGAAGACAATGGAGTCACAAGATTCTGTCTGATAGTTATTCTGACAGAATTCTGTGTCTAATGAGTAAAAATATGGATGAGGCATCATCCGCCTCAGTTTTTTTTTTCCCTCTCATCTCTTCCAGTCTTTCTGACTGCTGAAAAAAAGGAGTTTTCCAAAGTATTCCTGGCACCTGCTGTTGCCTGTTGCTCTAGGTGACAATAGAAGCAGAAAATGCAAGGTTAATCAATTCTCAACATCTTGCAGATTGGCAGAGCTAGGAGCAACAGTAGTGACAACCAAAATCAAAAAGAGAGAGAAACACATTTAAAACTTCAGATCAAAAGTACAGTTGTCCTCTCTACAGTGGTCCTCTTGTCATAAACAAATACATTCCTTAAGTCCACCTAAACATTAAGAATTGTAGCCCAGCTTTCCCTTTCTAGCAGATATCTTAACTTTCATTCAAAGGCTTTAAAAATACTACCATAAATCCTATTTAAAAACAATGTGGAGATGTTAGAATTATTTTAAAAATACATATGGATTAAAATAAGGAAGACAACTAATAGAAACGTTTTTAAAATATCAAGAGCTAGCTAAAAAAAATGTCTGTTGTGTTTGTTCAAGATAACAAAGTTATCTTAAGCTTCTAATAAGGTGGGATTATTCATGGATGACCAAAGATTATTTTTGTGCTGCATAAATCACTGTCTGCTCAAACACCAAGGTAGTTTAGGTGTTCAATGATTAACACAGTTATAAAACAACAGTTAAACAAATGTTTAAACCGTAAGGGACTATACTGTATTCCACACAACTAATCTATGTAATTTAAGTTTTGGATTGAGATTTTCAAAAACTTTAAGCAGCAGCTTACTACTGACCTTCAAGTTGAAGATAAAACACTGATTTCAAGGAAAATACAATCAGGTAAGTTAAGTATTTTTTAAAAAAACTTTTAGAATGAACTTGCAAGTTAGCAAGCATTAGAACTCAATTTAAACAACATGACCTACATTAATCCTTTTTTTTTTGCCCAATGTATTAGAAATTTGTTATACTTTGGAACACTTACTTCCTGTTTAATTCTACAGATTATTTCACTTAGTCAACTCCTAGAACAACAATCCTTGAAATGATTATTTATCAGTTTGCCAAGGTACAGATGTATCTAAACTTGATTTATGCCCACAAGGCCCTCTATTGCACCGACTTCAATGAACAGTAGGGCCCTGTGTATAATCCTCAAGGGCATGAGGACTAGGGTAGATGACTCTCTGCCAGATACAGCTACAGAGGATGTTATGGATGTCTGCCATTACTCATGAGCCAGAGTCTACTTTCTCCACAGTTCTGCTGCCAGAAGGAACTGTATGAAGATTTTCTAACGTTCTTTCACTTCCCATCCAGGCACAGCAATAAACACCAGAATACAGCTACAACCACCAGCACAAGTTAAGTTTCCTCCGCCTTTCTCTGCAGATTCCAACACAAGACCCAAACTATCAGAAGAGAATATTTTAAGAAAGCACCATTTCTTTTCAGAATATTTCAGTAATATAGCTCTCTCTAGAATTTATTCTTAAACGTGTTACCACACACATGGTGGTTTCACTTGCCAACACTATTGACTGATTATGTAAGTCAGGATGAGAAAATGATGATGAATTCTGTAAGCCAGATTTGTAAAAACCTTAACCTTTAAGGAACAAGGATTTGTAGTGAAAGACTAAGTTCTACCTAAAATCTGAAGTGTTACAAAGCAATGTTGATTGTTGCTAAAACAACAGTACTTAAGCCAAGAAATAACACCAGTTTTTCAGAATTCTCCTACTGATACATGTAATCTTCCTTATTGTTCTTCAATCTGCATGATCAAGCACAGAAGAAAACTGGTAGAAAGCCACAATCATGAACATAACTTTTTTTGGAATACAAGTTCTTAGTTAAAAACCGTAAGTGAACACACTTCCTTTTTCAGTTGTGTGGGAGGAGAAAAGTGTCTACATTAAGAGAAAATTAAGATGTTGAAATAAATATACACAGTAGGTAGACTGAAAAGAACTATGAAACTATATTTTGCAAATACCAGGTTTCAGGATAGTCTGCCAGTGTCCCACCAACAGTAATATCACAGAATCACAGAATCACTAGGTTGGAAGAGACCAGGAGCATCAAATCCAACCCAACCCAAACCTCAGTAAAACCATGGCACCAAGTGCCACCTATAGTGTCCACCACGTCCCCAGGCAGAACATTCCAATACTCTATTACCCTTTCTGTAAAAAACTTCTCCCTAATATCCAACGTTTATTTCCCTTGGTGCAGCTTGAGACTGTATCCTCTTGTTCTGTCGGTGCTGCCTGGAGAAAGAGACCAACCCCACCTGACCACAGCTGCATTTCAGGGAGTTGTAGAGAGAGATAAGGTCACCTCTGAGTCTCCTTTTCTCCAGGCTAAACAGCCCCAGCTCCCTCAGTTGTTCCTCACAGGGTTTGTGCTCCAAGCCCCTCCACCAGCCTCGGTGCCTCCTCTGGACATGCTCAANGGGGCGCGGGGGGGGAAGGGCAAAATCCCTGCCTTGTGCAGCTAACGAGCAACCTACCTGCAACCCAAAATTCCCATGCGACATGTGCTCCCTCCCTCCACCTCCCATATGCCACACACCGTCCTTTTGCTTGCAATATCCCTGTTTTCAGGATCTCAGCTTAGTTCATGTCTCAGTCCTGTCATTTTTATCCATCTCCCCTTGGGATTTTGCCTTCACATCTCCTAACAGAATCATGCCTTCCTACAGGAAACAAGCTCCTCACAGCAAAGCTCTGCAATGCCTTTGTACTATGTAGCCCAATCAACTTTCCTAGAAAGAAGAAATCCATCCCTATTCATTGTGCAAGCTCAGCTTATCTCACAGTTGCTGCAACAACCTCCATTTAATCTCCCAGCCTTACCAGCTGAAAAAAAGGATTACATTCTAGATGGTAAGCAATTATTCAGTAAGTATGAGAAGACAATAATAAAAGGCAGGAGCAAGATAGAATTTTCCTAAAGTGTCTAGCAGTCCTTCTTCCCTCTTGCTCTCTATCTTGAAAGCCTTATATACTGCCTTCTCAGTCGTGTAACACTTCTAAGACAGTATATTGCTTTATAAAATTCTATCATTTATGCATCAAAGCAGGTCTCCTTGCCATAACTGAAAAACAACACCAGGACATCCAGCAATACGGCAAACCCAATCTCTACCATCAAATATTTTACCTGAGGAAGATGAGGATGCCAAAGAAGTTGAAGAGGAAGATTCAAGAGAAGTGCTGAAGAGTGGATCCCATGCCAGGAAGTCACTGTTCCCCTTTCTATATTAAGAGTTAAAAATGGAATAGAAATGAAAGATTTATGCATTCATAAAAATCATAAACTTCAGTAGTAGTTTGATAATGTAATAATTATAATAAACACAGAATAGTTTGGTTTTGAATGGATCTTTAAAAATTCTGTTCCAACCACACTGACATCCACTACAGCAGGTTGTTCCAAGCCCCTTCCAGACTGAACACTTAAACACTTCCAGAGTTCTGGCATCCAGAACTTCCCTGGGCAATCTGTTTCCACGTCTCACCAGACCTCACAGTAAAGAATTTCTTCCATATATTTAATCTAAAACTCCTCTCAGTTTAAAGCCACTCCTCCTGGTGGAAAACATTTCTCATGTTTTCCCTCCTAGTCCTATCACTACATAACCCTTGTAAAAAGTCCCTCAATAATATGATAAAAACATTTGACAAATTAGTCTATGTTAGTCTATGCATCTAAAAAGAAAAGAATTAGTCAAAAGTTGCAGGTGAAAAAACTGATTTACACATAAGGAGACTATCTTAGCCAACATCTTGGTGAAAATTTGTTTGTGGACATACTCCATAATGTCAGTTGAATAACTGTGATTTTTGAGACCTACATCTTCAGATTCATTTATTTCAGCCTATATACACATAAGCAATGTACACAGATGAGTGTAAATCTGGGGTTCACAATCCTCAACACTTTACCATGGATCACTCTTCAATAGAAACCAAATCTATCTTATTTAAAAACAGTGTGTAGCCATGTAATTAAAAATATCAACAGAGACTGATAACAATAAATCAAATGTATTAGAAGGGGTAAAAGAATGGAAATATCCATTGATACACTTAGTCGTATAATGCAATAGAGGTACAACTTAAAATAGGACTCAGCTGTCATTTCCAAGTTTCTGAGTATTAGAAAAGTAAGAACAAATTCCTGCAAAACGGCATTTGATAGAATTTTAAATTTGAACTTACTCAGTAGTTGGAGCAGAAAGTTTTGATTTTGTTAACTCTTCACCTAAGAAAAAGATACAGTATTATCACTAAAAGTGTGAAATATAAAATAAAAGTTTCATTTTCTTTATACAAAGATAGGTAATACTAATGTCGGCAGTTCAGAACAAATTACTATTAAAATGGAAAAAGGAAATATATTTCTGAATTTAATTTATCAGAGAAAGTTATTTCTGATAACTTAACTTTAGCTATTCCTGAAATATGAGAAGACTGCATAGACCAATGCACTTCATGAGGAAGTGTTGTTTACTTGAAACTTCCTCCTTGAATTATACAGTTTACATCATTACTGTTCTTCAGCAAATCTGGTCTGGTTTGCTACTGACAAAAAAACCCCTAAACAAACCCTGAAAAATAGAAGATAATGCTCTATCCTCTTTGTAGGTATTTTAGATCATACACATGGTGTGCTTTATTGGTTTGTGGATCATACTAAACTGCAGCAGGGGGAAGGGTTTCAGGAACTTGCCCAAGGTTTTTTTCCATGGGGTAACCCCTTTGGCATCTGTTTGTGTTCCTCATTACTGTCAGATACAGGTTCCTCTAGTCCCCACAACAGCAAACAGCCAAGTACATAGATAAGGAAGAGTTATACAAAACTAACAAGAGAAACATTTTGTTCAATTTGAAATACAGATATTTAAGAAGTTTGTGTCTCCAACAATTAAAAAAAGAGATTTGTTTTCATTCTATGTTACAAAACTAACAGACTGAAAGATTCACACTTACTGGATGAATTCTGATTCATTTGTGCCTGAAACAAGAAAAAAAATTAGGAGTAAGTTCTTCTACTGTGAAATAAACCACTTAATAGTCCCAGAATTCTTATTTTCACTCAACTTTCTATGATATATTTTGTGTTCAATGCCAGGCAAAAACATCATGAATTTGCGCAAGACCTTGGAACGCGAGCCTGGACAGAGGAACCAATGCACATCTTCCTTACCAGTATAAAATGCAGGAATAAATACCATAGAGCTGACAAAAGGAGCAGCATTTTTAGATCTCTTTACTGTGTGGGACAGAAAATTAAACAGCCTATGTATCTATCACATGGTACAGATGAAACGAAACATTCCTCATGTTTTCCCAAGTCCTCTCACATACTACACTTACTTAGTTTTAAATACAAATGCAAGTAAAAAGCCATTCTCTACTTACAGGACTGTGCCTCTGCTTTCAAAATGTGGTGAGGGAAAAAAGAGAAAAATTGTTATTTTAATATGTTATGCGCACTATTTTCCTTAAAATCAGAACCAGTCTTATTGAGATCTGAATACTGTACTAGCAAATCCTAATATTATTTATGGTGGTATAAAGAATTATTCCATGAATTGGCAGGATACATCAATAAAGCTGCACCACTAATGTTGCATGTATCCTCATCATATGATCTGTTTTAAAAGACTTCTTTGTTATTGAAAACTAATCAGCAAATTATGATGAAAGCCATACTCAGCTAACTCTAAGATGTAATTGAATGTCTTGTGGTGGCAAGAGCACAAAGGCAAGAACTGAGCACTCAAAAGACTCATAGGAAAGTTTGAATATGAGAAAAGTACTTAATGTTATATTGCAATATAAAAGTGAAATCTAAATATATTGGAATATAAAGTGTACCAAAAATCACCTAGTGCACAAGAAAAAACTTATTGAGTTACTGAGCCTAGAATAAATCCTGAACACTACCTACATGTTTACACTACAGTTTCTCTACTACTTCTCTACACATTAAAAATACAAGGAACAAAAAACTTACAGATATTGCTGGAGAAAGAGTGATGTTCCCTATGGATACTTTTAATTCATCCAAAGAAGGCATAGTGTATTGAGAGCTATTATTTGGCTGGACAGGTTTAATTTCCACATGGAACCTTCTGGGTTCATCATCTTCAGATTCAGAATCACTGGATGAATAGAAATGTGTTTTTTTGGTATGTTTTTCTCAGTTAAGGTGGAAATACCTCAAAATCATCCACTTAACCTACTCCATAATTTTGCTCCACAAAATGCTCATATTAAGTGACCTCTTTGTGCACTTACATACATCCACAGTCACAACTCAGAGTTAAAATTCAGGGGTTTATTCCATTTATCTTCAGAATGATGATTCTGTTCAGAAAGACATGATGTCATATAACTGAATAACTGCATATTTAAAGGCAAGAAGTTAAATTTAAGATTCTAAAGCATCAACAGTTCTGCATGCAAAATTATAATTTGCAAGGCCCCAACAGGGATTCTAACAGACATATGAAAAATGTAGAAATCTTTTAAATGAAGTTTTTTTAATGAGCAGTGAAATGCCCATGGTCCCTGTACCTAACATACACACTGAAGGAAAGAGCAGGAGCCACTGTTGCTTGATCCTTTTACAGTTTAGCACTGAAAATTTTGCAAGAAGGGATGACAGTTAAACAGGAGGCTACACAATAAACTGAACAATGTCAACTGCTTAAAGTACAGTCATCTTTGGATAAAAAGGAATCACAATGACATCTCAGCCCTCAAAATAAGGAAAAGAAACAGCGCTTTATACGCACAGGAGCCGCACTGAAGAAATGCTCTGAAAGGCCCAAGCCAAGTCTTAAAAATTGCATTTCTTTTGGCAAGAAAAGTTTGAAAAATTTCCGTCTACAGAAACACAAAGGTTTTGTACCATCTGGAAGAAGTGTATATATTCTCTAAGTTACTTCTGTTATTTTCACCTGAAAATATGACAGACATTTGCATTAAATTCCTTCAAACTACTCCCTAACAAAGTTTTAAACCTGAACCCTAAAGACATTCCAAACCCCTTTCAGCTGAAAGGATCTGAAAGTTGCAGTGAAGAAAAAGCTGAATATCTTTATCTTATGTCTATCTCTTCCATCAAAATGAAGCATTTATAGAAAAAGTTTCAAAGACAAGTAATTCTTATTTCATCGAAAGTTTTCTTGTCTTGAAAGTTATCACCTTCAAGATTCATTTCCTACAAATAAGACAGTTTTTGTGAAGTGTTTTGCCAATACAGATTTAAGTCAGACTTATTACGATTGACGGTCATTATAGTAAAACAATGTCCTCCAACAAATTATCTCATGAGTTCCCATCAACAGAATAAGTTTCTGGAGACTAAGGGAGGAAAAGAGACAGGGAGCTGATAAGTTCCTGAAGCTGGTCAAGATTTTCAGAATCTGAAGTACTGTCTCATGACAGACTGCAAATCATGGATATTTTCCAGTGAATGCATGTCTTTTCTCCTGTTTCACAACAAAAAGAGAAAATAAAAAAAAAGGATGCCAGATGAATCATTCATAATAAGCATGAAGGTTGTTCACATATCTCTCATTTTCAGAAATACATGCAAAGCATGAAGTAATATTCCTCTTAGACCTGGATAAAAGCCTGTCACTTTTATATCAATTTTGTAAATAGGAGATAACACCAACTGCTTTTGTCATTACAGGACTCTTCCATGTGGGCATTAGAGCCATATTCTGCAAAGCTGATGAAAATAAAAAAGTTATGATGATGAACTGGCCACTGTAATGAGCTGTTAACTGCATAAAAGTTTTTTGCTATTTAAGGTAATGGTACAGCCTTAATTCACCTTTTATCTGCAGTACCCAGAAAATTCAGTGACTACATTTTCAAAAATTAGCTATTTTGCTAACATACTAGGCTTGCTTAGATCTATGGTAACTATTCCCAGCTCTTAAGTGGAACTTTCCTCTGTGGTGGTAGCAAAAAAAGTGGACCAGAATTTTCCTCCAAAAGCAGCAGGGGAATGGCAGAGAAAAATCTTCAGGCTCCATAAAGATGACTCAGAAAAAAATCTATTCTGTATATTAAAGCTATTATCAAAAAGACAGTAAAAGCTAAAAGCACCAACTGGAAACAGCATGTGATGTAATGACTTCATCAAGTAACAACTTCTATTTCTACACTGCTGTAATGCTACAAAAAAAAGGGGAGGGTGCAAGTATAGAACAGATAACCATTCAATATGCTTAGAAAGTTTGCAAACTTTACTTCATAAATTCTCAGAGAGTTTTTTCAAGGAGACAGATTTGCATGGAATTTTGTATCTGCAATGGATCTGGATATCTTTTTGCTTTTTATTTTTATTGTCCTTTTAAAGATCCCCAGAGATCTGATCTAATCTAATCTCTAACATTTGCCCACACATCCAAGAAAAAATTTGGTTCATTTTACAAAAACTATGCATGTAAGAATACAAGGTTGTAAAACAGGCATAATTCATTTTCCTTAACTCTTTAGTCAGTATTTCCGCTCGCCAAAGAATTGCAATAACATCAAATAACTTGGCACAATAAGAGTAAAAAGGATATCCTGTGTTGCTTCTGGTTTAATGCTGTATCCTTCATCATCTACATCAGGAAAGTTCTAAAAACAACAACAACAACAATTATGCTATTGATAAACAGCTAAAAAAACATGTAATGTACATCAGACTGAATTTTACATCATTGACAAATTAAAATTACAACAACTCATGAAAGCGATTTTGCTCAACATTATTACAGTTATCTGAAATTATGCTCTATCATTCAGAACTTGTGTGACAAGATACCTCAGCACAAAACATTACAAAAGTGGCTCAAATTTCCTGTGAAAACTGGCAAGTTTGAAATGCATCTGCTTTTACTAATCAATCGCTAATTAATTACTAATTGATTAATTTCTAATCAATTACTCTATGCAAAAGGACAGAAATCAACATTATTTTAACTTTAGCACTGAGTTAAATTAGGCTACAATTCTCCTGGCCTCAGAAAAATTTCCCAACTTTTACTGCTCTCAGATAAGACACAAGATGTTCTGATGGTGCAGAGGTAAAAATATTTCCTAAGTACTAGTCAATATTTAAGTATGCAAGCCATAGCACAGCTTGCAAATTCCACTCCCCCTAGAACTGGCAGCATTCCTGCGCTGTCACTTCAGAAAAGAATATCCACATCACAGGTGCTCAAAATTCAATTCCCAAGTTCTCCTTTACACATCTCCAACACTATCCTGAAATTTTAAAGCCAATAAGCATCTGAGAACTAATGATACGTCCTGTTTTTCTGTTCTTGCAGGCAATTAAACAGAATTGAAAAGAATGATTTTAAAATAACTTAAAATGCTCAGCTAAGCATATAGTTTCATTATAAAAACTTTGGGGCAGAGAGAAACAAGTTTCCAAGATAATGCAATATTCAAAAATGCACAAAACCCCCACATCATTTACGTTACATATACAGGACAAACATGGATATGTAGATACGTTCCCGACTCAGAACCAAAAAATCCACTCACAACTTTGTGTGCTTAGGCAGTGTACGTGAAACTGCCTAATGTCTCAGTAAGTTTATCACAAAAATCCACAACCAAAGTGTCTTCATACTGCAGTGGTTTCAGCTGTTACTAATATATTATAAAAATTAAAATATGTATATATATATATAAGTGATTTATTCTAGTGTAGCATGTGTTTATCAGAAAACACATACTGAGAAGCAATTTGACCAACAGATACACAGTATGGCCAAAATGTAATTTGTTAGAAGTGAAGACATATAACAAAATGACTTACACTGGTGATTTCAAGTGGACAACAAAGGAACCTCATGATTTCAGATAAAATTTGAACCCAAGTTTAAACAGAGTATCTCTGAATAGCTTTTGAAGTACAGAACATTAAAATTATTAAAATGTAGTTATTCTTCTGTACCTTTTACAGATACCACAAATGGGATGCCTCAAAATTCACTAAGAAAGAGTCTCCTCTGTACAGCTCCCTAAATTTAGCACTTCTGAAATAAATGGAATTGACACATAGCTCAAACTTTCAGCTAAGGAAAGTCTAAGAAATACAGTCCTGTACAGATATAAGACTATACTAAATTAAATACAGCATCAAACCAATGCCAAAAACCAACATTTAAGCTCTCTAACCTTAGCATATAGACCATATAGATGCACCTTCTTGAAATATTTGCAAGATCTAGACTTCACTGCCATTTGATAAATAAACAAATAAAAAAATAAATAATTGCAAGAACAAAAAAGTAATAAAAGTACAATCACATGGTCCAATACTTTAGCTCTACTTGCTCAAGTCAGGGTTCCTAGATACGCTTGACCTCAAGCTGACCTTGTTTATATACCAAAAACCACTAATGAAACTTGACATCAAAGTAAACAGAAAAAAAACATATAGGTATGGGGTAAGTATATTTTCTTGTAATACAACAAATTCTGAATTCTCAAATTAATTTAGTTGTCACACCAGGTAATTTTCCACAGATCAGGATCATTCATGGTTAAGATTAATTGAAAATCAATAAAAATCTTTAAATGTACAACATTTAATTTTTCTTACAACTGGGCCATATATGTAAAGGATACTATTACGGGGTTGACACAGCATGTACTACATAGCCAGCAAAATTTACTATTTTGATAGAAAACAGTGCGAGAACTTAGTTTGTAGAATTTATTTCATTGTATTATTTTTAATTTACTGAATAATTTCTAGGGTGGAGAAAGCACCAAAATCTTAAAGTATTTAACTTTCTTTCATAATACTTTCATGATAATTACTTCTGATCTTGATCATATACTTGAGACATCTATTCTTCAGAAAGAGCCTTTTAGCATGCAGTTTGTTTTCACAATTTCATGTACATAACAGAGATGGATACTTTACAGCTCAAGTTCTGAACACAGGAGAAAATTCCTTCCTTCTCTTTCAGCTAGTCTATATTACCACTTCTTTTAAACCCTGTAGAGAAGCCTTAATTTGCATTTTTCCTATATCTAAAATCTAAACACAAATTTCAAACACCTGACTCTAAACAGCATATGCACACATCATTTGCTTTGTATTTGCAGCCTTGTCAGTAATTCAGATTGAACTTGCACCAATTTATGATCATTATTAACACCTGCTTTATTTAACTAGATACTGAATTTACATTTTTGTGTAAACCAATGTAAAATATGGGTGTAAGAGATGCTTGATATAACTTTGTATAGACAAAAGCAAATTGTGTCACACACATGCAAAATGGTACGTCACAATTTTACAAGTTAAGTAGTAATTTTAAAATATTGCTCTTGATATTTTGAATGGTTGAACTGGTGAATGTTCTGCTTTCTGAAATATCAGCATTCCATTTGCAAACCTACATTTAATAACAGTAGTAGATAACACAGCAACCTGAGAGATATACATACTCATGAATCTGATGTTAATGAAAGCATTTACATCTATTTGACTAATTTTCACTTCCTTTCCCACACTCCTACAATTACAGAACCATATATTATGTTATGGATAACAGTGTATCTTAAGTATCAAGCACACAACAGAGACAACCTAATTTGCCTACCATGCTGATCAGAGGTTAAGTTCACAAGCGACATGTATACGTGTATAATTTTTGAACTTCAACACATAAGATGATGGCCTTTGGGAAAAGTTATTAATATGATAGGGATGGAGGTCTGCTTTAGTCCCCTAAACAAATGTGTAGTGGTCTTTGCAGTCAAAAAACTCCCAACAACCTCATTATGCATGTGAATTGAACTCTGCAGAAGCAACCAGAAACATGGACTTCATGCAACTTTTCTGAGGTTCTGTTAAGCAATTAAACATGTAGCTATAAAAGCCTGAGTTTTCCCTGTGTTTGCAGATGTAATGCATTAATTGAGATCTTCTATAGCTTTAAACATATGCCAGAAACTTAGGTCATTTACCTGTCTTTGCCCTGGCATATTCTACAAGCTTTCTGGGGTTAATAATTTTTCAAAGAAATAAATTGTAAGGTCTTGATAAATAAAATTTCCTGTATAAGAAGCTGGAGGACCAAGCATTCTATTGACAAAACACATTTTTTTTAGTTTTGGTGAATAATTTATTTCCGTTTCCTTGCTCTGTCCCATCCGTCATCCAAAGGCAATTGAAGAAGCCACACCATTACCATGTCGTTAGTGGCTCTGGGCTACATACAAAGGACAAGGGAGGAACATATGGAGCACTGCAGTCTAGCTACTTCATTTGGCCCTTCCTCTGCGGCAGTAGTGCTGCGGACAGGCTGGTCATCAGTCAAGAAGCAAAGAACCTTCACTCTGCTCAAGTTTGATTTCTTTGTATTTTCTCTTCTCCTGGGGTAGCTACAATGGTTATGAGAGCTCTTTATCAATTTTTCCTGAGGGTATGGTTGAAGATGCAGTACAGCTGAACAGCTCACTCTATTTTTTTTCTTCCAGAACACAATTGGCTTCCTGTAATCTGGATGAGGACTCTAAATAAGCAGCAGAAGCTCCTGAGATGGAACAAGAGAACAAAAAGCCTCTCCCCTTTTGACATATTTGAGATGTTTATTTGACTCTGGCATATCCTTAGGTTAAGACACAGGCATAATATTGGCCTCCTCTCCTTAGGGTGCCTATTAACTCAAAAGACACAGAAGAAGAGAGTAGACAGTTAGTTTCTCCTATTGTTAGAAATGCAGAAAGAAAGAAAAATGGGTATTCAAAGTGCCCCTGTCTTGTGCTGTGATAGAAAGCCTCATCCTCAATAGCAGCTATTCAAAATATGCCAGAACAAAATGCTGGAAATGCAAATAAGGAAAAATACTTCAATGTCACTAAATGTTATGTTACACTTGTGTTCCACTTCTCCGAATTTGATGGCTCCAAACTCAACCAGTCCCCAACAATAAAAATGGTCTATAATTCTGTATAACTGTAATTATGCTACACTCACATGTGAGGAGGTTAATGAAAACTTTTGGATGCCTTGATATGTGTTTGCATTTCATTTTCCCCTGAAAAAAGAACTTTCAGCAGTATGTTCTGTTCATCTATGACTCCCTTCCTAATTACTTTTGAACTTACCGGACAATTGCAAATGGATTTGACAGAAAGAACAGAGAACTCAAAGATAATTACATTATTACAGCCTTCATGAAAATAGACAGTGAAGTAGAAGAAGGAGATGGGCAAGCATCCTGAGCAATGGAAGGGTTGCAATCTCAATTCAGATCTCACTGGACACAAGTGGAACCTTGTAAATGTTTCCCAGAAATAAAAATTTCTTTTAGATCTCATATCTTACTGGAGAACATCTCCAGAGACATGGCAAACTCAAGGAAAACAAGACATTTCAGCCTCTAGAAAAATGTTCTAAGGCAAAACCCCCATACAGCATCAGTTGCTATCACTTTCCAGTGCATACGCTTTCTACTACAAAACTTCCACTTTTCTTAATTATTCAGGTTTAGCTCAATGGAAGTTACACTATAGATTGACATATAAAAAACTCAGAAATTTTAAATCTCATGAGATACTCTCATGTATATTTAAACAGAGACTGCTTATTGAAGCACTCAACCATTTTAACAAATACCAGTTCTCAGTCCACAGCTGCCTACTCATTGGTACACAAAAACCTCTTACAGCAGTTACAAAAAAATACTTACACAAATTAACATTTTATTAACTTCCTTTCCAGGATTCAATCTGGAAAATATATAATCTGTATGTACAGTATATATTTTTCAGTATATAATCAGACAGCTACAAAAAGCAGATCTGTCTTATCACAGATAAATTTGAGAGCATCCATTTTGGGACAAAAGACATTTTTGACCCATCTCACCCATTTTGGTTTTGGAAACAGAGAATACACATTTGATAGACTGCATTGCACATTTTGGAGTAGTGACAAGGCCTTCAGGGTATTGACTACATAGTACGTTCAAAGATCCACAGTAGCGCACAGAACTGGTAGATAATGTATAGAAATCTTACAATATCCTTAACTTGAAAATTTGCAATATTTTTACCTTGGTGCTTATATTTATATAAAATTGAAGAGTGGTTATCTCTTACATTCCTTTCACATAATTAAATTCTTGCCAAATAAACAAAAGCCACTTTTTAAAAAATGATCACATTAATCATATATATATGCCAGACAGGTTTTCTGTGAGTGACCAAAACTGACGAAATAATAACTGGGACATCTGAAGTTGAATTATCTGAGGTCTGTTCCTCAGTATTTCCTAGCAATCAAACATGAACTATAATTGCTTTAATTTCTTTTGCTTAATAATATTTTTCCAAGTTCAAGTTATTGAAATGCATAATTTATTGCAAATATCCATACAAAACAAATCCTCCTGGAGATGATAGAGACTGTTCAAAGTATTTAGATCAGGTTTGAAAAATTAAACAGAAAGGAAATCCAGAAGTAAAACACAAGAAAAATTAAAAACACTTGAAATGAGACCTTTCAGAAGAGGACTCCAACTTTAAAGCATAAAAGCACTTCAGATTGCTTGTTTGTAAGGGGTGAAATGAATATCATATAATTTTTTCATTAGAATTACAGTAATGACTTCTCCTATTGAAGCATTCTATCACTCTACAGAATACTACTGTTGCTTGAAAAAAGCAAGCAGAAATCATAGACCAAATTTTAAATGCCAAATGTAGTCATAAAATGTTGAGCAGGCAAAAAAAACCCAACAGTATCAACAATTAGCCTAGATGATCATATGGTGTGCCTCATGTAGCTAGAAAGAATGCCAAACCAATTTATAGGTTAATTTGTTGAACTAATTGTTTTCCAAAAACATGGAGACAAAAATAAGCAAAGAAAATTAACACTGCATATCAAATCCAGTTGTGTCTCACTCCTATGACTCAACCTGAACTATCGAATGATTTTACTTCCATGAGAAGCCTGATAACTGTTAGGATACTTCTACAGTTACTTTCTTTCAAATGTACCCAAGGAAAGAAATTTGCTGTAAGTCAAGATGACTACACAATATTAAATAATTGTCTTGTCAAGAACTACACATCTGTTCTTACACACATAGTTCTGTTACGTGGCAAAACTTACTTTTCCCCATTTAGAAGGATAGTTCTACTAGATGTTTCAAATCAAGTTTCTCAAAACAACTTCTACTGTTAGGTACTAAAACCTCCTAGCTACCAAATAAAAATAAGAAAATCCATAAAATAAGTGAACTCGAAAACTTAAATTCTGTATTATAATTGACGCCTAAATGAATGAACTAAAAACAAATCAATCTACAGAAAATCACTGAGATTACTCTGTAACTTTTTCCCAGATAGAGCTATAGGTTGTTACAATCCTTGTTATACATTAATTTATGTTTGCATAAAAAGAAAATACTAAATTAAGGAAATAAAAATTATTACAATATTTAATTTAATTTGGAATGGTCACTTACCTGAATTGACTAAAAAAAATTGTAAGACATATCACAGACCTAACTAACAGTAATAAAAACTAGACAATTAATAAAATGCATCCGGAAATGCTGCATTTAAAACCATATTTTAAACAGTACATTCCTACACTCTATTGCCAGTGGTAAAGCAAAGCCTAATTAATATTAGAAGGACTTCCCTAAAGGAACAGTAGTAAGCAGAGGAATATGAGGATACAAAGTTGAGCCCTTTTCTTTCTTAGAATCTATTAGCCAAGGTATTCAAACAATTTGCTGAAAAATAAAGTAACACATATTTGCAGTAAAAACACCTTGCTTAAAACCTAAAATTGTTAGGAAACAGAAATGTATTACTGACACTTGTTTGTACATACTGTTGAAGACTATGTACTGCACAAAATTAACATTTTGAGTATGCTATGAAAATACTGAATCCTCTATCAGATAAATGATGTATTGGAGGGACTGCATGTAAGTTAAGTTTCATCAGATTGTAGGGCTTGATAGTATTAGCATATGCATTTATTTTGGAAATAAGTCTACTTACAACTGAGTCTGCATCTGGACACTCCCTATTTAAAAAAATAAAGAAAATTTACAATTATAAAATGCACAACTTATTTTATTCACACAATTTTTCCTTCAATATTTTCAATTAATTTAAAACAGTGCATTTGACCCTTTTGCCTCTAAGACTCTTGAAATTTTTACTTTAAATAATCCACATGTTACTGAATGAGATTTAAATAACAGCTGACAGTTTATGCCCAAAACACTGCAGAAGAAACACTCAAAAGAAATAATGAAAAATCAACCTCACATATTGGTGAAAAGAATTAAGAATAATAACAAAAAAAATCAAGGAAAGTGAGGACTACCACACTGTGTTCTGGACGAGTATACTTTAGGTTTCAGGTCTTCATGGCTGATGTGTGCAATAAGTAGAAGTTATTAATGACTAGTCTAATGAAATAGTCTACCTACAAGTGCAAATGTTTTGGACAAAAACCAGTTCACAAAGAAATTAAGATTTTGTTCAGAGGAATTCAGAGCTTCCTCTTTTAGAGTTTCATTCTTAGTTCATGTTTGTCAAGCACAGTTGCAGTCAAGTACTAGAAGATGCTGAACAAAATAAATGAGTACCCTCCTAAAAAGCACTTAAAAAAAAAAAATAAAGTTGCCAACAGAAAGGCAGTGGTTGCAAGCATGTTATTCACACGTGTTAAACTTTTCCACTGCAACTTTGATTTGAGCAGTAGCACTTAAAATAATGATTGATACTGATTCTCTCTGATGTCTTCAAAAAGCAGAAGCAATTAAATTTACAGAATGGGAATACTTGAGTAGCACACAAGTCCTCTCTAATTTGCACTCTGACAAATAGTGATGCTGTAACTGAACAAGAGTGTTTTTGCATCATTAATCTAAACATCCTAAACATGGATCTATAGAAAAATGAATGTGGAAAAAAAAAAATTATTGCAATCTAAAACAACTTCTCTGAAAAAATAAATGGGCTAAAGGCAAAAAATATAGTTTTCACTACAGTGCCTTAAAAATGGGTTCAAAAAACTTGATAACATGGAAGCATTAATACAAAATTCCATACAGTATGTTAAAGAAATGACAGTGAGATGAGGGATTCCATCTTCTCTGAAAGGCCTCACAAAAGAGGACATATGTGACCAAATTTCTACTTGTTTCACATCTTTCATAGCAATAGAGCTGTTTTTAAAGATATTTTACTGCTTGAAAAGACAAAGTATATTCTTCCTTTGAAAGATGTAGTTTCAAAAAGTGTCTGTATGCAAACAGGCAGCCTGAGGTACATAGAAGCTGAGAAATGTGAAATATGAGGCAAATGAATGAATAGAATTCAGGCCACAATGAAGGTTTCCAAAATCAGTGAGCCAAGAGACCTCAAACAGAAACTGAGATCTCAAACAGATCTTGTAGCATTCAGAGTAGTACTAACAGCATCTCTTGGGATCTGTTCTATAGATGCAATGGAAACACAGCAGTTTACAAATGTTGGTGAGGTGGAAAATGTGGACATCTGGCTGTAGACAAAAGTTTTTTTAAATCACTAGATTTATGATCATTCTTTTAAAATTAAAGAACTGTGCCATGCTCCTGCTATAAGGTAATATTTCAGAAAATGGAGAGTTTATTTGGGAATTTAAGGTTTGTAGATAAAAACTGAAACAACCGAACCATGCAAGGCAAGGGTTACAAGTGAAATCCTTGGCTAAACTATAGCAATATGTAACAGAATGCACCCTGTGTGGTATTTCCCTAAATTAAAACCATTACTAGACACACCACTGGTTCAGGCATCAACAGTTAAAAACTGTCTTGACAAACTGAAAAACCTACTAACCGTAAGAGTTTTTCTAGATGTGGAACGCCTACCCTGGACAAATTAAACAAGCTTACAGACTAATAAAACACAAGAACAAAGTAGAACTTTACTTCTCTGTGCAGAGAAGTTTGTCATGACAGTTTTATAACAGGATCATTAGCTGAAGATTACATTAGACAAAATACAGACTGGCAACCTATATCTCTAAAGAGATCATAAAAGAAGTAGTAGAATAGATTATGTAAACACATAATGAATCATCTGTTATTTATTTGTGATGTTTCCATTAATTTAGTAGTTATGGTTTAATGTATGAATCTCTGTAAAAGCTTATGGCACATATTACATAAGAGATTGGTATCATGCCATTATACATTTTTTTTTCTAATCACAGAATCTAGTCACTTTCATAGCGCGTGAATATAGAAACAAGATATGATTACCACCTGCTCTTCTTAAGTCATGAATTTTTCAGCAGTATATTAAAAAAACTAACACTGGTAAAATAATATAAAAAGCAATTTTTAGAAGTATGTATGCAGATGCTGCCTCTGGGAATATTTCTATATTGTCAAGTTTGTAAAATTGAAGGCTATCTTCTTGAGAAATACATGTAGAAATTATAAAAAAATACACTGACCATAAATACTAATATAGACACTGACTAATTCACCTCAGAACTGTTATTCAAACTCACTTTTTGCAGAGATTTAACTCCTGGGAGACTGAGAACATGCAAAAAATATGGCAAAGGGTATATTCGGAATATCAGCCCTGAGCCAGAATTATGGTGTTTGAGATGAGGGTGTGCTCATGACATAGTGCATTTTTCTGTCCTTCGACAGTATATGCAGAAGTTCTTCTAACAGAAGAATAATTGAAGCTTCAACTCTGCAAACACAGCCATCTGGTACTTTTACCATGCACAGGCATATTTCATTAGGATTAATGTGAATTACATTATCTACAATGTTGAAAGGTAGAAGAATGGAAAACTACATTCCTATGCACAGGAAACAGTAAAATATGAGTTGACTACTAAGAATACACTTACATTATATTTTGTTATTTATGTTAAAATCCTTGGTCACAAAAATCGTAAATAACTGATGTTTTGTATTCATTGCGCTCCTTTAAACTGCTGTTATAAATACTTTTTTTTTTAAAATTTAAATTTTGGCTAATTTTTATCCCCATTATTAGCTTTCATACAAGACAAGGCTTCAGGGTGGAAATATACTTACATAGATTCAGTATCTTTTTCTTTTTTCATTATTCCTGATAAACCAAAAGGCTTCCTTTTCCGTGGTTTTATTCCTATGGAACAAACACTTTTCATTTATAGATCAGAGATAAATGCATATTTAGCAATGCCAAACACAGATGCATATGAATGCCAATGTTTTAAATGCTGCCACAGGGTGGAGATAGGTATGGAGCCAAATTAAGGGAATATTAATTCCAATTTGTTTTAAGTAAAATACCAGTTAAAAAAAAAAAAGAAATCAAAATAGGTTTCAACACATTAGTAACAAAATCCTTAAAAAACTGATTTGGATCTCCAAGCTGGGTATACAGACTGTGTTTTTTTTATAGTCAGTTTTGAGGAAGAGGAGTCTGCATACAAAAGCTCAACAGGAGCAGTTGCTCCAGGCGATCATGAATAGCCATTGATGAGAAACTGAACATTGCCTTCCCCAGCTACTGCAGTTCAACATCCCGTTGTTATTTCCCTGTGTGTTTCCAGGAGCTGCAAGCTCCCATCTTCCCTCAAAAGTAGGATCTTGGTCCTGTTGAAAATAAGATTGTTTCTTGGCTTTCCAGCTGATGTAAGTTCATGATTTCCCAGTTCCTGATTTCTCCAAGAGTGGTTTGCACTGAGTCTGGAATTATGCTTCTCCCCTTTTGCTTCTTCCCTACTTTTAGCATTGGGTAGATACAGCTACAGTATTGAAACAAGTTTGCTTTCATTCCCATTTAATGTACTAAAACTAAAATACACTTAAATATTCCCTCAGACTTACTGCCATATCTGCTTCTTCACAATGTTTGCTGAGGCAAAGCAGACCGCCAAACAAAATGACTAAGTTCAGGCATCTGATCCAACTAGTCTACAATTTGGTTTTGATGCATGATACTTCTGACAGCATGCTTCTGAGCAGAGTGGTAGAAATAACTTGGTCTCCAAAATTAAACCACTGTCAATTCAAGCACTTTATTATATTTACCTTTACAAAAATACATTACACAGCACATAAGGGACCTCTCCACTCCTAGAAATCTTCAGTAACTCCAAACTTCTCAAATCAGATAGCTGTAGAGTCAGTAATATATATTGAGGCACATAATTTCATTCAAGATTATTTTTAAATGTCTGGGCTTCATTTTTTCTCTGTGCCTCATGCAACCCAAAATAATGAAGTATGAGAGTAATTTCTTAACATGGATCTTCTCGGCTTCAGTTAGAAGAGATTTTATGTCTCAGCTGAAGTCTCGGCAAATTAAAAGCTTTTGGATGCTATAGCTATACTGTTGGCTCCTCTGTCCCACAAGTAAAGACATAGCTTGTGGACAGAAAGCAGTTCTTAATCACTTACAACAATTCCCTAAGCAAAATAAGCTGCACCAACAAAGAAAGACTTTGCAACCATAACACTACATTAGGCTTAGTTTAACTGACACACTAACAATGGGAAGAGCCTGGGCCATGTTTTGACACTTGCAAATTAAGCTACAACACATTCAAAAGTGAATCAAATCCAAACTTCTGCAAAGACACAGCCTTAGCTGAAACATACTTGTGAGAAGTACTCAAATTATCTGACCTTTATGCATTAGTCTTATAAAAGTTTCGTACATCTTATTATCACTGAATAATCACTTTGTTTCTCAAAGGGAAAACTGCATTTTAGTCTACTGGAGCACTTTAAAGTTATACAGATTCACACACTGAGTACCCTTTACTTCACAGTTCATGTCTTTATCCACAGCATTCTCATGTGAACAATTATGCTATGGCAACTCACCTTCAGCTACAGTGGATGTGTTACATTCTTCAAATTCAATAGGGCCTTAAAGAAATGACAATGAAGATAAACATTACGTCAGATTTCAACTACTTTAATGACAACTAATATTTCCTGAAAATATGAGATAACCTAATTACAAATGTTGGTAGTAACAGAAAGGCACAGTTACTCTGCTAATGGCCAAGGATACTGCAAAATCATACATGTAAAGCAGTTTTTTCACTCTTTCATACTGAAAAATTAAAAATACTAATCATCATCTAACAACAATTAAATTGTCTATATGTAATTGTTGTCCTCAGTCAAAACTGCATCTATAATATAGCATCAGTGTAAGGTTTTCAATTTATTTTCTTTTAATGAACAAGAGTTGTATAAGTAAAAATTAAACAGGAGAAGCTATGGCCCTAATTTTGTAAGTCACACTTTTGCTAACTCTGCATTACTTGTTCTAGTGTTTCCTCTCCATAGACAATTGCCCACACAGTTAGAAGTGTCATGAAGTGTCATGAAAAATCTTAAACACAGCAATAAAGAAGACAATTTTTCCAAAAAATCATTAAGACTCAATAGGACTAAAAGAACAAAAACAAAACAAAACCTCCCCAAAACAACAAAAATCCCCCACAGAACCAACACTCGTTAAGTTCTGATCTAGAGAAATTCCTTACATTACATTTGCCACAAAATGTTGCATATTGATGTCCTAAGCCTCATTTACTCAATTTGGCCAGGTCTAGAATTTATTTAATCCCACTATGAGGCATTTTAGGAAGCAAGTGTACAGAAAACAGCATGAGTTTCTGTAGCACCTTGTTCAGGGAATGAGAGAATCATACCAGCACACGTGGAAGTGCAATGACAAGAGAGAGCACATGCAGGCAGGCACCTTTTCTTCCAGTCATGTTGGATTATCTTGTAGCCGTATCCACTACAGGATACAGCTTTTCTTCTTGTAGAAGAAAAAGTTTAGCATGCTATCACTGTGCCACAGGGTTTATTACTTACCTTTCTGCAAACATTTTGATAGCATGCACAAAAGTTTATATACAGACACATTACCGATAACACTGAGGGGAAATTACTTCTTTTTTTAAAAACCATAGCACGTTCAAAATATTGATTTATGTTTACTGCAATTAAGACTGAGTTTGCAAAATTTTCCTAATCAATAAGAACAAATCTAAGTGTTTGTAAAATAGCAGGATCACAATTTTGGACTAGAAAACATCAATATCTCACTTATGATTATGTAATTGTTTGGCCTCCAAATGATGCTCTTGAAAGAAGAAGATTAAAAGACAAATCTCAAGTGGCAGTCTTAATAGCTCTTTAAATTTCAATTAGTAAAGGACTTCAAATGCAAGTCTAATTATTCAATATTGCAAGACAAGATGCAAATTCCTAACAGCTCTCTCAGTCTGTCACATGTCAGAAATACATGAGCATTTTAAACTGGTCTTCCAATTCTTTCTACTTTGCTCTCCACTAAATCTACAGTAAAACAAAGTCAGCATGCTCCAAAAAGAAGCAAACCTGGGTATCTTACAAAAGGACAGGAAAAAAATATCCAGGAAAATTTTTTAGAACTGGTTTTTAGATATTTAGAAATTGCACAGGTCCACATCACCAAACTGATTTCATCAACATTTTATTTCACAAAATTGAACTCTACTGTTAAAAGGATATTAAGCAAGACATTCATAAAAAATGTCAAAATGTAGAAGCTGAAGAACACAACCATTACTTCTTCAGGACTACACTTCAGACAACACATTTTTCATCACTTTGCTAATGATTCAACTACTTCTGTTTCTTGCTTCTATATATATTCTCATTTCACTAGGGAAAAATTTTTAAAAAGCCAAAACAACCACAATCATCCGCAAAACAAAAGAAATCTGTAAACACTGAGACTTAAATATATTTTCAGAGGAATAAAATACTCAGGCTTTTTCAGAACTCCACCATTTTTTTTACCCTTTCCAGCTACTAAGAGTGATCCCCTGAATTTTAAGACTTTTATACTAATGATTAAAAGAAATAATGAAGGCTCAAGTGTAGTTCATCTGTATTTCAGATCAGTATCTTACCTTCCACTTCAAAAATAAGCAGAAAGATTTTCTTTAACATGACATCCAAATTCCTCTATTTTTTTCCATTATGCTTGCCTAAAACACTCACCTTTATAGGTGAGGTTTTTACACCTTGTAAGAATTTTTAATGGAAGACAGATTCTTCCTTCCTACAGAAACACACATATCATTTGAACAAGTTACAGCTCAAAAACCTATTATGGTCAAATTTGTTCAAGGCCCTTCCTCCTTTGTGTTGGGGGTTTGGAATTTCAGAAATTCATGCCAGTGGCTGTCTCTAACTAGCTCGGTTGGTTGGGGCATGGTGCTAATAACACTGAGGTAGTGGGTTCAATCTCTATATGAATTATTCACTTAAGAGTTGGATTTGATGATCCTTGTGAGCGCCTTCCTACTAAGAATATTCTGTGCATCTGTGCATACAGTTTGCCCTTACAAATGGAGCAGAGTGAAATTTGTAACAGTTTTAAATTTCCTGACAAGTTTTTTTCTGTAACTTCAGACCTCCCAATCGTTCTGCTTCCTATCTGTCTGCCATAGAGAGTACCATATTTTGCCTTGGGCATAGTATTTTTAAATCAAAGTAACATTTCAGAAATAGACATTTCCTCTGGCACTCTATAGTGCACCAATTTAGAAAACAGGATAGCTGGGAGAAGCTTTCAATAGCCTGCATAACAGCTGGAGTCTCCTGTGGGCAGATGTCTTTGAGTCCAAAGAGGTGATAATACAGTTGTCCTGCCAGAACTGTGTGCTGTCACCACACTGTCCTCTGCTAGAACCAGCTGCAATCCCCTAGTCAGCCAGGCCTTAGGCACACATACTGTTATGGCAGCGTAGCATCAGTAAGGAATTCAGGCAGTTTCTTAAGAAGTTTTCCAGTATTGCCCACTATCTTTGTAAAACATGGAAACAAAAGCAGCTGCACTAGCACTGCAAAAAAATCCCCCAAACCTCTAAAAAATCCCAACTCAGAAAGCTTTCTCTGCTGCAACACTGTAATGTCTATCTTTCTGATTCCTTAATAAAAAGTCAAGAAGTCAGAAGTCGCCACAGTCAAGAGCTACCAGTGGATTGGCATTAATGGAGATTGCCAGACAGATACAATATACAAACGGAAGCCAAAGCATGCAAACTTATGTCCTAGTATCTCAGTAACTTTTGTAACAACTACAAAGGTGTTCTTTAGGTGGATGCATTACCTCTATGAGGCAAAAAGTTTTCAGAACAGACTTGTGCCCCATGATCGTAGTGTAGACAAAGGTTTAACACCAACAAGGACTTCAGCTCAAAATATGGATGATTACAATGGCTAAAATTTTTGATGCAAGTAAAGATTCACCATCCATTGCAACATCCAAGGAAAGAAAAGCAGTTGCTTCACATTTTAGAAGTAGTGCTGATGTTGGGGACTGAAGTCACTCTCTGAAGCAGTCTCTGAAGTCCATGCCACGTGGTAGCCTAAGGCACTGAAAAAATCATCTAAATGTTGCTATACTGCAATGCAGGTGACAATGCTGATTACACTGCTATTTGGCAGTATCACAATCAAAACACCAAAATTTCCTTTGCTTTTTTTGTCATAACAAGACAATTGAGATGAATTGTGAATTGAGATGGAAGCCTATTCTCAAGCATTCCTATTAACACAAAAATTCTAAAACTATAGCTGTATTGTAAAAGTCAAAAAGACATTTAAAGACATTTTTCGAGTAATTAAAAAGTTATAGCTGAGAGCTTGTCCAATCTTTGCAAGGGTCTCTGATTTAATGTTCTGTTGCAAGGAGAGCGCAACTTTCAAAAGTCTATTCTGCCTGCTGCTAAATTAATCCATACATTGGTAACACTGCCTTTAACACCTCAAATATATCTACATTGACTTGATATTGTAAACACACAGAATAGAAAAAAATGAATAAATACAGTGTATAAGTGAAGGCTAGCCTTTGCAACAGAAAGACCCATGAGTATCTAGTGGGATTTCAGTCACTTAAGAATGTATAGACCTAGGTATCTGGATGCTAATGAGAAATTTAATATTCTACAAACGAAGGAGGTATCAAAAATCAGTAAGCTCCTCTAACTACATAAAAAATCCCAGCAAGCATCACTGCACTGAGTTTTTGAATGCTCACAGTATTCTACCAGCTGGGACAGATAAGGACAAGAAAAAAAGACAAATGGAGTACAGTTTCACAAACACACAGAGGCAGACAGCTGCTAATTGACAAGCAACTAAAGCAATTACACCACAATTGGGTCAGTTCTTAGGCTCTTGAAAATAAAGCAGCTTTGGTATGCTGGAACAGAAGAAATAATTTGTATAAATGGAATTTTTTTTTTTAGTTTATCTCATAATTTACAAGAGGTGACATTTGCATAAATTAAGCACCAGTGAGTGAGTCTGCATCTCAGGATGGATCTGCTAGGCTACAAATGTTCAGTAACTACATGTGATGTTTCTCTTGTTACAAGTGGTATGTGAGTATGTGAGCTTTCATGCCACTAAAGGCAGAGTATATAGCTAGCAATAAGTAGATAATATTCTTATTGACAGACAAACGAAGATGTAATTGCACTGTATATTATATTGCAGAATCTCCTACATATTTAGCTCACATCCATGGGAGCAGTACTTTCAGTGTATATTCAAGGCAACTACAGAAACTATCTTTATAACCACTATTTTACACCTTCTAGTTAAAAAAAAAAAAAAAAAAGACAAAATCTCTCTCCACAAAACCCTAGATACAGGTTTTCTAGTTTGTCTGTGTATCTTTCACATAAAACCTCTGTGAGGGAGACACTGGGAGAATGTTTTACTAATGTCAAAACAATAAAATAATTTGCACTTTCCTCAATTGAGAGGAAAAAAAAGATTTTATTTTTTGGATTCTTAAATAAACAAATCAGATGCAAAAGTCAACCAATATTACTAGTAAGGAAAACATAATATTGTGTCACACGCTGAAAAAGTGCCCCCAGTAAGTATATCAATGAACTGGAAAATCCCACAGAGCTAAAAAGTTAAACAAATCAAGAAGTCAACAAATCAAGTAAGAACTGCTTTATATTTGCATCTGCTTTTGAAAACTGTCTCCTCTCTAGCTTAAGGGGGGGTGTGCATGACAGAAAGAAACATTATATTGGTATTAACTGCATGTAATTCTCAGTAACTGGAAACACTCAGACCCTCAGAACATCCCCCAAAACTGCCTTTCCCTGCAACCTAAGGATCAGTTTACACACATGCATGCATACATATAAACATTAACATATCTCTTTCAAGCCAAATAGTTACAAATACAATAACAAACCATATTCTTGTTTTCAACAAAAACAAAAGTTTGTCTCTGAGTGTAAATCATGCATGAAAGGAGGACAATTTTTTTTAACTGCATGTGCTTCACATGCTGCTTCAAATGGCAAAGCTTTGTGTGTCTGGCTCAGTGCCAGTTGACAGCTCAGCTGGATATCAATGCATATTCTGACCCCCCTTGTAGCGTGTCACTTCTGAATTGTTTCCGCCGTAGAAAGTTTATTCAACCTCTCTCTCAAATTCAGTGGACCGACCATCATTCTGCTATTTAATCATAGCAGAACAGGTTATTTTTCTGACAGCACTAAAGCCAGACAGCAGTTCCTAATGAACAGCTTGATACAAGTGGAATTTCGACTGTTTTAGCCTCAATTAATTCTGCTGTCAAAACAAATGACTGCTTTTAGTGTTTAGATATTAAGCTGCATCACAAAGGTCAATTTTGTATGTACACAAACATATAAGCAATCTTTTTCTTGCTATCATCTGATCCTGTGACATGTTTAGCAAAAAATGTCAGCCTTTCAAATTCAGAAGCCAGGAAGCTCAAATATATTTTTTCATTACTGTTTCTAATACCAACTTCCCATTTTGATTGCCTGTCCATACATGAGAAATTATTTTATAAAACAATAGGATTTTTTTTTCCTAGAAAAAGACTGCTTCTTTTATACTGTATAAGAAGAAGAATAAAAGCAAATTAAATCATGTATCATTTGGAGGAATGCAGAGTAAAGGTGACCAGCTGTTTTCTTTGAGCTAAATTTCATACATGTGATACAGTTATCACGCTATCACCAAACTACTACAAGCTAATCTTAATTTATCTATTTGGTCAGCTCTTCTTTACCAAAAAAGATAAGGGACAAAACATAAAACTGGCCCGCTAACAGATCAGTCTGAGGGGAAACACTGAAATAATACTGGTAAAACATTATCCTTTAATTCGATAAATAGAGTTCCACCACATTAATCACTGAATTTTTGACTACTCTTTGTTACAACCTCAGAATGATACATCAGCCTAGCTGATACATAGCCTCTAGAGATGTTGAATGCTTCATCAAATCTTCCTTTAAAAAAAAAGAAAGTTAGAAAAAGAAAACTATAGCACAGTAATGGTATTCAATTAAGGAAAAAAAAAAGGAAGATAGAGGTGATAGCTGCATCAGAAATAATGACAATTATCAGTAGCAACATATGTAGCACTTCCTCGGAAAGAATTTTTTCAGATGAAGCAGTTAACATACAAAGTGAGCATCTAAACTAACAATCAATTTTAACCTTGATTCTGTTATTAGGCTTCCAGCCCTGCACTCACTTCACCAGTTCAAAGGAAACATTATCCACCTCAGACTTTTCTGGTACTCTGGGTTCAAACTGTGAATACAGCAAGTACATTATACCCAGGGGACACTATTTCTTTGTGGTTTACAGAGCAAAAACAAAGCAGAAAAGGATTATAATCTGAGTAGCCTTAAAATAATTAGTATCAATTAAGATGTTTATCATCAGAAGGAAAGACCAAATTTTTTTCTCTAAAATAAAAAGGTGGCAAACGTCAGTTACAAAGTATTTTTCATTGCTCTGATAATACAAGAGTTTTCAAAAGAGACAGGAAACATGTACCAAAGGCAATGATTCAAGGAAGAGATCCATTTAGGCTGCAACACCTGAGTATGACAACAAACACTTCCATTTTCAGCTAAGACTTATGAATGCGTGAGGTCTGTAAGCAGTAAACTATCATGTCAGCTAATACACCAATCTGCAGAGCATGACGACCCCTTTTCTACTCCTGCTTTTGCTTCAGCTTCACTCTGTATTTTCTTTCTGACTGCATAAACAACAGGATGTGAGATATGGCTGGTTTTAAATATTCACAAGCTAAGTGGCAGGCCAACATACACAATGCATACAAACACACACTCATCTGTCTGCTGACTCTCCAAATGAGTAGGAGTTTGGACACTTCTTTCTCTAGCAACCTCCTCATTTCTACACTCTCCTTTTCCATCAAATTGTGTAGAAAGTACCAGTCTTGTGAAAATTGTAGGAGGGTTGTGGAAAAAGTACTAAGCAACTGCATAATTCTAGTTTATAAATATAAGTAAATAGCTCTGCCTGTCTACATGGTGCATGATGCACCTGCTGAAGATAGACCATGCAAGTATGTAGTGATGAAAGAAACGCACAGACACGTTCACTTTTAGGAAGATTCAGTTTAGATTCTGGAACTCTAGGCACTGTAAATATGTCAAGTTATAGCCCACATATTCAAAGACAGCTTCAAAGAATCACATTTTTTTTAGCAGTCACACATTCTCTCTCTAAACAAAGAGAGATATCATTTCTTATTGAAGTTCTGAACTTAAGCCCATGAAATCATCAGAGGTTGAGATGTTTAATGTGACCCTAAGGAGCAAAAATAGAACAATATATTTTATAGTATCCAGAATTTTCAGACAAAAAGACCTTTTTCCATTAGAAAACAAAGAACATTTTCTACCTTAAAAGAAAAATACATGCCAAACAAATAAGTTCAAAATATCAAAACTTTCCTAAATATTAATTACATATAAGATTATGGTTTTATATAAGTAAAGTACAGGTCTTATACTGAGATTTGTATTATGCTGATAATGTAGTTTTTTCTATTTTCATGTGTTTTAAAGCTATTAAATTTTTCTGATCGTAGTAGAATCCATCATACATCCTACTGCATTTTCTGATGACTATCACCTACTTAGTCTTCCTATTTAAGTTACTGAAATGGACATGGCTTTGCTCCCGCAGTCCCAAAAAACTTTTAAGTGCCACACTGCAACTGATTTGTTTGCCTGTAGAAAGAAAATTTGAGTGCATCCAACAGTACTTTATCTTACTGAGTGTTCCAGATCATTCTGGAATCTAGCTTTTGCCCTCTTATGTCTACTGATGTTGTCTTAGATATTTTTATCAATGCTGTGATTCTTCCACTTGCACTCAAATGTTTTTTTTCAATAAAACTTGCTCCTTTATAACTCTCCAAACCATTAAAAATCAATAAATTGCATTCTAAAACAAGTTCACCATTTAGATATATGTAATTATTAAAAATCTATGCAGGCAGATCAGACTAGAAGCCCACAGAAGCTTTGGTTCGGTTGAAAGGACCAAATTTTTGCAGGCAAAATAAAACAGACATCTAGGACAGCAATTAAGATATATTTGTTGGTACAGCTTTTCAGCTTGCAGCCCCTCATTGGAAACAGCTCTACAGCATAAGACCTTTAAAGACTCTTCTATCTGCCTCAAGCTCAGTTTCTTATAAAAATCCTAAAAAATATTCATATTTAATTTCTTCCATTAGCTTCCGAAATACAGCAGTAGTCTGCCCTCCTTTACAAAGAATACTTCGTTGAATCCCTCGGACACTGTTAGTGTTGATAAACTAAGCTCTGCCAGCCTCCTGTGTAGAACTATATGTTGGCACAGTTATTGGGAAATTGTGACACTCCAAGCTACTGGTGCATTTAACCACAAGCGTCAGCAGCACTAAATACTGTCTTTACAGTATTTAAAGAAAATAGAAAATAATTTGTAAGAACATAAAATAAATACTTGCTTTGTTACCCTTCCCTGTGGAAAAAAAGTTCAAAGATGTCCAGCAGAACTGTTCAAAAGTCAGTATTAACTATTTTCAGTGTTTATTTCCATCTACTTTGTAACTTGTTTAGTGTCCTAGAGAAGTATTTTAATACGTTCTGTGAACTACTATGTTATCAAACAAACCCATGGAAAAAAGCAAAATAAAACACCACATCTAGCACTGTTTAAAGTCTTTCTTTCAAAGTAGAGTTCATTATTTAAACATGTAAAATGCTAGTATGTTTTAATCAAAGCCAGCTTCAATACTTGGTTGCCCTTGTTTTGCCTCTCAAACTCCAGGAAAGTATTAACTTGTTTCTAAAAATTTTTAGGAGTAAACCATGTATTCTTAACCCTCTTTTTTCCCCCCACTGCTTAATCTTGTTCATTTGGTACATTTCTTCATTAGATACCAAACATGCAGTTTAACACAGCACACTAACTTAATAGGAGTATTAACACGGAGCGAGCACAACTGTGCATTAACATTATCAGCACTACCTTTCAGCTGTGGTGCAGCTCACTTTGACAGTCCTGCATTTGCTTTGGAAAAAACACATAAGCGGCACTTTTCATTTAGGACATTTAGGACTAAAATGCTCACAACAGGCGATTACAAAAGGCCTAAAAGCATGTGATAAATTCACAGAAAACTGCACTAACGCCACTGCCAACAGACAGCCACATGAAACGTTATTCTAATCAAATAATCAATAATTTAGTTGAGTTCACGGGATCAGAAATCAGTTGCATTAAAGGCTAGGTAAAATTGGGGGTTTAGATGTTTATTAAACTTGAAGCTTTAATGCTTCATGATCTCTGCTAACAGGCAGAGCTCCCAATTGTGTTCCCTCAGAACAGAAAAGGATCACCAGCACACTAAGAAAGATGCCAGGATTATTTTTTTCTGGTATGTGCTACCTTGTGAAAAAGTAGTGATCCTGATTCAGTCCTAACTCACTGAAAAATCAATTTAGTTTACTTAATACCATTTCCAGAAAGTAATTCAGGATTTTTTTGTCATTTTGAAATTATGTCTTCACTTGACATGCATGACCTTACTCTCTTCCATGACTGGAGTTACCAGGAGCCTTGAAACTATTTCTTCTGCATGGGCAAATAATGTAAAATAGGTTTACAACAGCTACAAAAATCAACAGACCAAACCTCTTTTTTAATCAGCATTACTGATTTCTGACCAAATTGTCAATTTTTGCATTTGGTGGAGGGAAGAAACAGAATAGGAATATTACATCTGTCCTTTCTGAATCTTGTTATCTGTAGAAGCACCATTTTATTAAAACTATGCATACTGTATTTCTAATATCTAAAATGACAACAGAAACAAAAGTCAGATACTTTGCTATAAGTGCAAGAGCCAGTGACGCCTGACTAACAGCAACTGTTGATAATAAACATTGCAAAGTAATGTTATCATTTAATCCAAAGAGTAGATGAATTGCAGGCACTGATTTTCAATATTTTTAAAAATGCTAATCTCTTTTAGGCCCTGTAAAAAGTTCAAATTTATTGAATGGGTAATGAAAGGAGACATGAAGTATTTTTACAGGCTCACAGATTGTGAACATGGATCAAGCTAGCACAAAACCAATACTTCTAAAAAAACTACTACAGCTGAAAATGACCCAGTGCCTCTCTCACACTAAATATGTAGTAATTGTCATCTGCACATCTTTGTTTTATTGGAGAACTAGGGAGCAAACAAAGATTATGGCTTTCCATTTTTTTATCTGCATTGCAATAAAATTCTTAATTTCATCTTTAATATTTTCTAAGAAAAAAGGGTAAAAATAGAGGAACAAACTACCAACAACCACTGACAATGATACCACAACAAATTAATGAAGACAAAGGCCTTCTACAGTGGGATTGTATCACTGGTGAATAAGGGAAGAGCAACTGATGTCATCTACTTGGACTTTTTCAAAGCATTTGACATTGTTTTGCATGATATCTTGGTCTGTAAACGGGAGAGATACATAACTGACAGATGGACCACCTGGTGGATAAAGAATTGGCTGGATGATTGCACTCAAACAGCTCCATGTCCAAGTGGAAAGCAGCGACAAGTGGTGTTCCTCAGGTGACAGTATTGGAACTGGTGCTGTTTAACATCTCTGACAGCAGCATGGACAGCTGGGAGCATCCTCAGCAAGTTTGCCAAGGGTAACACCTGTGTGGCATGGTGGACACACTAGAGAGAGTGAATGCCATCCAGAGGGATCTAGAATTGGCCCAAGAGATGGGCCTGTGCAAACTTCTGGAAATTCAGAAAGGCCAACTGCAGGATCCCGGGTCAGGGTAATCCCAAGCACAAATACAGGTGGGGCAGAGACTGGGTTGAGAGCAGCCTTTTGAAAGAAAGATGTGGTAGCACTCATGGACAAGCAGCTTACTGTGACCCAGCCATGGGCACTCACAGCCCAGAAAGCCAATCATATCCTGAGCTGCATCCAAAGCAGTGCGGGCAGCAGGACAAGAGGGGATTATGTCCCTCTGCTCCACTCAGGTGGCACTCTATCTGTAGTACTGCATCCAGCTCTGGGATTCCCAGCACAAGATGTTACTCTGCTGAACTGACTCCAGAGGAGGGCACTATATTGATCAGAGGGGCTGGAGCACCTTTCCTATAAGGAAAAGCTGAGAGAGTTGGGGCTGTTCAGCTTGAAGAAGAGAAGGTTCCAGGGAGAACTTACAGCACATTCTAATACTTACAGTGGGCCTAGAAGAAAAGTTGGAGAGGCCCTTTTCACAAGGGTATGTAGTGATAGGAAGGAGGGAATTACCTTAACATGCAGGAGTACACGTTTAGGTTAAATACTGGAATGAAATTCTTTACAGTGACGGTGCTCGAATGGGTTGCCCTGAGAGCCTGTGAAAGTGTTCAGGCGTTCATCTCTGAAAGTGTTCAAGGCCAGGCTGGGTGGAGCCTTCTGGGTGAACCCTGTGGTGGGCAAAAACTAATACAGGAGCAAACATACACATTTAGCTCCCCCTATACGAGAAGAGGACATGGTAATTCAGTAACTAAAATTAAAAATTACTCATTATCAGTTACAGATATATAGGCATTCACTAACCTCCTAGAAGACATTTCATATTAACCTGACAATTTCTGATATAAAATCTGAAAAGAATATGAGCTTAAACTTCTTAGCAGCGTCTATGTCTTGTGCACCAACATTGCACATTAGAACAAACCAATTTTTTAACAGATTAATAGAAGATTAAGTATCTAGAGCTAGAGCACATCGATATCTCAACCATCTGGTGCAAGATTACTCTGGCATCACTCTCATTATTGATTCAAATATACTTTAGAAGGAAACCAGGTATTTTCTGCCATACACCAAATTAATTTTCCAAGGAATATGAAGCAACAGACTATAATGAACAGGAAACCATTTAATTAGAAGTGGACAAGTTTTGATGAACATTGCAGGACCATATGACTAAAAGCATCTTCTAACTGATGATATCAAATTAATATAAAACCTAACACCAGGAATATATCATAGACTCCTAGAATGGTGTGGGTTGGAAGGGACCTTTAATATTCATCTAGTCCAACCCTGCTGCAATGAGCAAAGACATCTTTGACAACATCAGGCTGCTCAGAGTCCTGTCAAACACAACCATGGGTTCCATGGATGGGATAATAACCACTTCTTTGGGCAACCTGTTCCAGTGTTTCACCAACCCCCATCATAAAAAATGCCTTAACTTGTATCTAGTTTGAATTTACTCTCTTAGTTTAAAAGTATTACTCCTTGCCATATCACTACAGGCCCTATTTTCTTGTCCCCATCCTTCCTATAAGGCTGTTTTTAAGNATTGTGAACATGGATCAAGCTAGCACAAAACCAATACTTCTAAAAAAACTACTACAGCTGAAAATGACCCAGTGCCTCTCTCACACTAAATATGTAGTAATTGTCATCTGCACATCTTTGTTTTATTGGAGAACTAGGGAGCAAACAAAGATTATGGCTTTCCATTTTTTTATCTGCATTGCAATAAAATTCTTAATTTCATCTTTAATATTTTCTAAGAAAAAAGGGTAAAAATAGAGGAACAAACTACCAACAACCACTGACAATGATACCACAACAAATTAATGAAGACAAAGGCCTTCTACAGTGGGATTGTATCACTGGTGAATAAGGGAAGAGCAACTGATGTCATCTACTTGGACTTTTTCAAAGCATTTGACATTGTTTTGCATGATATCTTGGTCTGTAAACGGGAGAGATACATAACTGACAGATGGACCACCTGGTGGATAAAGAATTGGCTGGATGATTGCACTCAAACAGCTCCATGTCCAAGTGGAAAGCAGCGACAAGTGGTGTTCCTCAGGGGACAGTATTGGAACTGGTGCTGTTTAACATCTCTGACAGCAGCATGGACAGCTGGGAGCATCCTCAGCAAGTTTGCCAAGGGTAACACCTGTGTGGCATGGTGGACACACTAGAGAGAGGGAATGCCATCCAGAGGGATCTAGAATTGGCCCAAGAGATGGGCCTGTGCAAACTTCTGGAAATTCAGAAAGGCCAACTGCAGGATCCCGGGTCAGGGTAATCCCAAGCACAAATACAGGTGGGGCAGAGACTGGGTTGAGAGCAGCCTTTTGAAAGAAAGATGTGGTAGCACTCATGGACAAGCAGCTTACTGTGACCCAGCCATGGGCACTCACAGCCCAGAAAGCCAATCATATCCTGAGCTGCATCCAAAGCAGTGCGGGCAGCAGGACAAGAGGGGATTATGTCCCTCTGCTCCACTCAGGTGGCACTCTATCTGTAGTACTGCATCCAGCTCTGGGATTCCCAGCACAAGATGTTACTCTGCTGAACTGACTCCAGAGGAGGGCACTATATTGATCAGAGGGGCTGGAGCACCTTTCCTATAAGGAAAAGCTGAGAGAGTTGGGGCTGTTCAGCTTGAAGAAGAGAAGGTTCCAGGGAGAACTTACAGCACATTCTAATACTTACAGTGGGCCTAGAAGAAAAGTTGGAGAGGCCCTTTTCACAAGGGTATGTAGTGATAGGAAGGAGGGAATTACCTTAACATGCAGGAGTACACGTTTAGGTTAAATACTGGAATGAAATTCTTTACAGTGACGGTGCTCGAATGGGTTGCCCTGAGAGCCTGTGAAAGTGTTCAGGCGTTCATCTCTGAAAGTGTTCAAGGCCAGGCTGGGTGGAGCCTTCTGGGTGAACCCTGTGGTGGGCAAAAACTAATACAGGAGCAAACATACACATTTAGCTCCCCCTATACGAGAAGAGGACATGGTAATTCAGTAACTAAAATTAAAAATTACTCATTATCAGTTACAGATATATAGGCATTCACTAACCTCCTAGAAGACATTTCATATTAACCTGACAATTTCTGATATAAAATCTGAAAAGAATATGAGCTTAAACTTCTTAGCAGCGTCTATGTCTTGTGCACCAACATTGCACATTAGAACAAACCAATTTTTTAACAGATTAATAGAAGATTAAGTATCTAGAGCTAGAGCACATCGATATCTCAACCATCTGGTGCAAGATTACTCTGGCATCACTCTCATTATTGATTCAAATATACTTTAGAAGGAAACCAGGTATTTTCTGCCATACACCAAATTAATTTTCCAAGGAATATGAAGCAACAGACTATAATGAACAGGAAACCATTTAATTAGAAGTGGACAAGTTTTGATGAACATTGCAGGACCATATGACTAAAAGCATCTTCTAACTGATGATATCAAATTAATATAAAACCTAACACCAGGAATATATCATAGACTCCTAGAATGGTGTGGGTTGGAAGGGACCTTTAATATTCATCTAGTCCAACCCTGCTGCAATGAGCAAAGACATCTTTGACAACATCAGGCTGCTCAGAGTCCTGTCAAACACAACCATGGGTTCCATGGATGGGATAATAACCACTTCTTTGGGCAACCTGTTCCAGTGTTTCACCAACCCCCATCATAAAAAATGCCTTAACTTGTATCTAGTTTGAATTTACTCTCTTAGTTTAAAAGTATTACTCCTTGCCATATCACTACAGGCCCTATTTTCTTGTCCCCATCCTTCCTATAAGGCTGTTTTTAAGCATTGGAGGGCCACAGTCAGCTCTTCCTGGTGTGTACAGTTCTTGAGGCTGTACAGCCTGAAATCTTCCAACCTGTCTTCACACGAGAGCTGTTTTAATAAACTTGGTGTCTCTCCTCTGGACCACCCCAACAATTCCATGTCCTTCCTGCGCTGGCACCCCAGGGCTGATGCAGCCCTGCAGGTGGGGTCTCAGCAGAGCAGAGCAGAGGGGCAGAATCCCCTCCCTGGCCCTGCTGCCCACACTGCTCTGGATGCAGCCCAGGACACGTTTGGCTCTCTGGGCTGTGAGTGCCCAAGGCTGGGGCATGTCCAACCTCTCACCCAGCAGCTGCCCCGGCTACTTCTGGGCAGGGCTCCTCTGATCTGTCCATCCCCAGCCTGTGCTGATACCAGGGTTTGCCCTGACCCAGCACTAGCACTTGGCTGAACCTCATGAGGATCACATGAGGATGAGCCCACTCCCTAGCCTCATCCTGGTTCCTCCAGATGTTAGAGGCAGTTCAGGGAACACATTAAATTCTGATCTGAAGCCCTACTGGTCCTACCAGCTTTGTTTTTCAGTGTTTTACACTAAGTGACTTTATTTTCAGTTAAAATTAACGATTTGCAACTGGATGTAAGTGGTTTGGTCTTTGTTTTTGGGGTTTGGGGGGTTTTTTGGCACTGAATGGACATCAGAAAACAAAAATTATTCCTTCTTCAAATATTGTGTTATTAAAACCTCTAAATTCTGAATGGATTTAATAAAGAAAAAATTTAAACAAACCCAGTGAGAATCAGGTTATAAAGCTGACTAGATAAGTTATTTAGGTTGTTGTGCAAAAAGAGCCACTGTAAAGAAGTTCCTGAATGAATTAAAAACCTCTCACAAAGCATTACTATTTGAAAGAAAACCTGTTATTTGTACAAGAAAAACTTGAATTCTAGATGCCCCTGTACATTATGACTCCAGGTGACAGAAATTAGCCACCAGAGGGAGCCCATATAATCTGGTAAAACAGACATTACTGTAGAGATACATTTCAGATATGCAATGAAGTTTACTGTAAATGGCTTGTAGTTCTCCATATTAAAACAACCCTCATCAGTAATTCATTCCAGATTCATTCTTATTTTTACAGATATAAATAAAAGCAAGTGATCTCTGCTGTGAAGAACTATAAATAGCTAGAATATACTGAAATAAACTAAAATACTTCATTATGCATTGCCTTTTTAATTTATTTTAACTGAAAGTACCCACCATCTCACTTATCATAGTAAGCCACAAATAATGTGGATTAAAGAAGGCCTACGTAGTCCTGGGAAATTTTAAAGTATTACCTTTAGACAGATTTAGGTCAGAACCAACAGCAACATCCAGAAGACAGTTTTTCTGCATTTGTTTTGCAAGCCAGTCCGTATTATCTTTTACATTGAATACTTAGATTTTTCTGAGGAGCCATCTCTTTCTTCAGACTAATTAATAAATACATCCCACAGACTTTCAAAATTTGCTCCATGAATTAAAATATCTTTTTATTGTGAACAGTTCTCAGATGCAAAAAAGTAGGGGTTTAATCGCAAAAAGCAGTCCCTAACATTGGGTATTTCCTTTTCATTGTTAGAAGGCTGATACCTCACTCTGCCTTCAAGATTTTTCTAGTTGTCAAAGTTTTATGATTCTAAGTAAATAAAACAAATATGTTAGAAGCAGTAAGCAGAATTAACATCATTAGTGGTCTGTGTTGCTAGTCTTTAGCACTTCAAAACTTCTCGAGAATTTGTATTCTTTTGCTGCTGAATTTGACTATGCTTTCTTCCTGCACCATGAGTGCCTGACAAAGTTGATATCAATATAACAATTTAATACTGTGAAAGAAAATTCAAGGTGCAGACATTTGCACACTGAATGTGTTATCGTTCCTTAAAATACTTAATCCACACTAATAGCAGGGATGACTTGAAGTGCACAATGTTCTAGGACAAATTAGCAAGGGTCTTTGTAGCCCAGGCTGTCAGAACCTTAAATGCAAGACAGAGATCCGTAGCCATGACATCTTGGCAACATCTAATCAAAGAGGCCTGAAACACCAGATTGTCCCGTACCTTTGTCCTGTTTCAGATCAACTAAACTTAATACCCTGAAGTTCACACATTTTCTTTGTTGCTGAAAAATTGATAAATACACAGGAAACTTTCAAAAATTGTTTCATATGTCATCTTACCTCAGCCCACTTGGATATCAGCATTAGAGGATCACAGAAAGAATATGAAATAATGTTATGTTAAAAACACCTCACAGACATATTGCAAGATACCTCATAATATTTACCAATTTATTATACATTTTCATGACCTATTCTGGTATGTACATTCTTGCCCTGGAAAAAAAAAATCTTTGTTTGCCTCTACTAGAAGACAGAGATGCTAGTGAGGACCCCCAGTGCTGAAGGAAACAGTACTACTAATTCCTGTATTTACACACCTAGTGACTGTATGTTCACGCCAATATTAAAATGACACTATATAGGCAGTACTGTGAGAATGCCTTTTTATGCCAGTCCAGGAAAGTCTTACCACACCCAACCAGCAGTACCTTCATAAAGCACTATTCAATTTGCTTCTTACTAAAGAAGCACATTGATTGTACATAAATGCACATAATTGTATATTAAAATACATATTACAAAAAAATAGATATTGCATATCTATTAAAGTGATAATTCGGTAAGCTGAACAAATTGATGCAACTGTTCCAACAGTTCAATAAGCAGCTTCATAGACATCTGCTCTGAATATGTTTATATTGAATAAAGTTCTGAAATACAATTTATACAGAATCACGGTTTGTACAAGAAACACATAGCAGACAACACATAGTTTTGTACAAGGAACTACAGCCTCTTGACCAATTTTCCTGATGTTCCAGGAGACAGCATAGTTTTGTAGTGTAAACCTATAAACTACCAAGCACTATAAACACAAACACTACATGCACATAATGAATTCTGCATTACCAATTTCTATGAATCACTTAATACCAAATTTAATGACTACTAAGAACTTGAACATATGTCAAAAATACAGCACATGAACAAATATGGGTTTGACCTTTCATTAGGAATGGAAATTTCCAGTTTTAAAGCTAACATTTCCTGTTGTGTTAATCTCTTACCAGGTCTTTCCTTGCCAGTTCCTTTTGACTCAGCAAATTTCTGTATTAAACTCTCAACTGTAGTATTTGTCATGTTATTAATAAACTCTTCATGCACCTTCAAAAAAAAAAAAGCTATTAGCTTTAAAAAGTAGCTTTTGCTATAGCTAAGATTCAAAAACCTTCCCTCTACAATACATTACAGGACTTAGAGAAATCAACAAATATTTTATCTAGGAAACCCTTCTCTCCGCTGTGGTATTAGCAAGTGTGAGTGCACTACAGATGAAAAATGAAATGACAGGTCTAGGTTTTACTTCTGTTTCTTCCATGTTAAACAACTTGTGTATATATCATTTTCTGAATTTGTCAGCAACATATCCCACAGCAACGTCAGGAAGACAAGCAGTTTTTTCAGCCAGCACCAGTTTAGGGTGTGAACTGTTACTACTGTATTATCACAACTCCCACCTGCTTGAGTAAAAAGCATTACTGTTGTAATAGTTTTGGTCTAACAACATGTTGTCAATAGGTTTTTCCAAAAAGGCAGGATGTGTATATACTTTAGAAATAAACAGCATGACCCTTGTGATGATCACTTATTAGCAGAAAACTTTAATACTAACATTTAAACAAATAAAGTGACACTTCAAAATCAAAAAATTAGGGACTGCTTCTAAAGATTATTAATTAAACCAACTTCCATCTAAACAAAAGATATTATAAAAGCTTCTGTTACTAAATATCTTTTGTTCATAAAATCCAACAGTATAAAATATTTGGTAACTTCTCAGAGTGGTATTATATCTAGTTCCAATTAAAAAAGTACTATCCTAGTTCTGTGTGAAATGCGTGTTAAATTAATATCCAAGAAGAAGAATTCAGAAACACACTAAAAATTCTTCAACTTTCAGATTCTTCAAATTGTCCTAATATTTTGTTTTCTGTGAAGACAAAATTTATCTAGTCTTATTCTGTAAATT
>WBMY01014276.1:224180-249219 GCA_013397315.1 Donacobius atricapilla
CCACAAGCCCTTATGTAGTCATATAAAAAGCTACATTTTGAGAGGCTCACATAATGCAGTGTCGGGCGGGCTGCATTAGTAGAGCTGGAAGTCACAAACAGACTGTGTCTCTTGTGAAAAGTTACCAGAAGAATCAGGAGGGACTTGTCTCTCTCAAAAGACTGAATGAAAGACTATTTTATTAAGTGATGCTGACTTAAGAGTTCTGATGTTTTGTCCCTTTGCATTGTTTTTTCGTGGAAAAGTAGATTGTTGCTAGGGAGGAAGAGGGGTTGTTTTTGAGAGGGTTTCGTAGTTGGTTTTTTTGTTTGTTTACCTTTACTGTATGTTAATAAATCTAACTGTTTCTATTTTGAATTGAACCTGTTTTGCTTTTCTTTTAATCCTATTCCACTAAAATGAAAATTAGGCGAATGTGATAACCACTACAGCTGGAAATCTATTTGCAGAAGGAGATTAAACTGCAACATGCAACAAACAAATTTCATTTTGAATATCACCTATTGCAAAGTTATTCACCATAAAAGAAAGTGAATGAACTTTATGCTCCTTCCACATATGATCATATCGTAGATAATAAGAAAAAGTTAAACTTTCCAAGGCTTGGAAATACTACACGCAGTACAATGGCAAGCACACATGTACCAAGCATAGACAATGATTTTTTAAACTTAATTACCATGATGAAAAATATATTTTGTCTAATCATCCATATCTTCTGTCAAGTTTTCCAGATTTTATAACTCAGTGCCTTATTTTTCCTCTTTGAACACAAGAATTTTGACCAAAATCCACATCCCTTTTCTATGAACCAATTTACAGCTTACTTCCCTGAACTATTTCCACAAAACTGGAGTTCTGCAATTCACCACAGAGTATTAACATGCATCAGTTAAAAACACTGAGAATCAAAAGACGACCAGTTAGTACATTTGTCCTAACAGCTCACTCTGCTATACAGGTAACAGACTATGATTTTCTTAGAGAATTGATTTTCAGCCATTTCAGCACATGGACATGTGTCTTTGCCTAGGATCTGCTAAACACTTAAAAGGCAAATGGAAACACATTCATTGCTAGTTTCATATGATCTAAAAGATTCTTTCTATGATGTTTACAGGCGCAGAAAAACATTAGAAAGACTCCTGAAGAAAAAACAATACATTCCTGTACCTATTTCTTTCCTAGAAAAGCAGAGGGTTTATATATATAAAGTTTAGATTTTTAAATGCAGATGAATGTGACAGTTCACCTACAAAGTCTTCCCCATGTATAAAAAAAAAAAAAACAACAAACAACCAACTATGCAGGCAGCTCAACCTTCTTATTTTGACTTCTTTAAAAACAAAAAATTTTGACATGCTTTATCAGTGAAGCATGGCCTTTATTCAAGGCCAGGTTGGATGAGGCATTGAGCAATCTGGTCTCATGAAAGATGTCCCTGACCACAACAGCAGCAGGGGTTGGAACTTGGTGACCTTTAAGATCTCTTCTAACACAAACTATTCCACGATTTGATGATTTTAAGAAATGGTGTCTAATCTTTCAGCAGATAAATAACCTGTCCCAGTCAAGATTTACCAACATTAAGCAGACTGCCTGCCAGAAAACTCACTCCTTCAGATGACAGATTCCTGAACCACAGATCCAACTGTCTCTCAGTTCTTTTAGTACATGACCAATAACAAATATTCAAAAACAAAACTGAGAAAGTGAAAAATGTATTAGTATTGACTCACTGGACACAGACAAGGAGGAAAACTTCTGCTCCTTCTGGGCTATCAAGTAGGAACAGCAGATAAAGCATAGAAATATTATTACATACTAACACATTTCAAATGCTTATTTTTCTCAGCGAAAGAAACTTTACAATCTCAGAATATTCTTAAAGAAATTCTGAAATATTTTTTAAAAAAGAAATGCTTAAGATAAGAATAATTTTAAAAGTTTTTCCATATTTTACACTTTTTTTTTTTCATTATCATTTCTAAGGCTGCAGAAAAGGAAACAATAATCTTTCCCAATTAGGCTACACACAACCAAAACACTCTTCTGAGCAGCACAAGTAACAGAGATGGGCCTCACACAGACACGTGTCCTTTGTGCCCTAAGTAGTCTGTACATCCAAATGCACTGACCCATCTCTCCTTTCCATGCAAAATCACTTCATAAAAAGTGTATTTTCTGGCTAGTCTGGAGACTCCAGCAAGCCCAGCTGACCAGATGATGGCTCTACCTAGAAAGGGTAAGTACTCCATCCTGTTAAAAGTATTACCACCAACTCGGATCTGTCTCTACCTGTTCAATAGTTTTCAGTTTTCAATCTCTTATGTATCCACTTCTGACACAGAGAAAAAGACAGGAAAAGGCCAACATGTAAAAAGCAATGGAAGAAGAGATTCGAAATTCAAAATGTATGTAAATTTGGTTTTCATAGGGAAGAGTTCAGAAAATCAGGGGTGTAAAAACACTAGATCTAGATGACTCCTAATACATGTTGCTCATCCACTTAAGATATTTCCAGCAGAAAACAGTACGGTAAAACAATATTCAGACTATAATCTGCAGAAGGAAGATGAGAACAGAACTGTGTGCAACATCCCTTAACTTCTTTGCAATTAACAAATGTGCAAAATAGATCACAGACAAGACAACTGAATCATTGTAAAATACTGCTCAAGTAGAGCCCAATCCAATCTCTTTTTGAGACCAAGAACTTGGTCCATGTATAAAAATGTGTTCTACTGAACCATTTTTATTTCCCAGGCAGCTGAATGATATCCCACAGTAACTTCCCAACAGCAGCAAAGGGCTTCACTGCACACATTTGGACTCTGAAATATTTTTATTAAAGTAAGGACACCAAATATTTGAAGTCTTTCTATGTCTTTGAATCTAAACTGTACATCATAAACTCTTAGCCTGGGCTCTGATTGATCATTCATCCCTTACTTGAAAAGAAGTATCAATTTGTCACTCAACTGCTTTTTGTTAATTGCAGCCTGGCTTATTGAGATGCAGTGGAAAAACGGGCCTGAAGAACACACAAGGGAGGTTTAATATCCTGATGGAAGAACGTCACTGGAAAGGACTGAATTTAGTGCAGCTGGCCTGCATCATTGACATGGGCAACTTACCCCTAAGGAACAATACTGCAAGTAAACTGCAAGTAAACTGCAATATAGCACTCAGATTCTATCTTAGTCAGTTAATGAGAACTGAATTTTTTCATAGATCTTACAAAAAATGCTGTGTTATCTAGTCTCAGTAACTGAGGAAAGACAAAATTCTGAAGTAGGCATACAGGTGATTTTGTTCAGAAGGGAAATCCTTATGCTCAGAGTAGCAGCAGCAGCCCTCTTTCACAAAAAAATAAATAATGTAGCACTAGGTCACCTGTTTTGGAAGTTGTCATACTTTCAGATTTCAGTCCTGTTCCTTCTATCCCATATAGAAGACTGTTATTTTGTTGTGTTATTTTCTGCATAGTATTTTCTTGTCCCTACATATAATTTCTTTAAAGTTTATGCTAGCAGTTATTAATAGCCTAATTCCAAATCAATAGTAAAAACTTTCTAAGACCAATAATTTTTGCAACTTTAAATTATTGTTTCTCTTCCAACTAAAATGAAAACTTCGGATTCATTTAAATAAACTGCTGGACACCCAATATGACATTTCTAGGTTTTTACTCTCATCTTTTAAATGAAACCTGAAAAAATAGAAGCTTGTTATCAACTGATGCTTAAGTGGTCCTATTCAGTTCTAAGCAAATGGAATAAATATAGATATTCCTGTAGAATATGAGAGGTATATTACAATGATAATTGAGTTTTTATAAATAGATTTTGTTTACATACTTTGCACGCTACTATTAAACGCAATGACAAACAATAAACCCCACAAATACTACATTAAAAATACAGGATGAATACTTACCTTTCTCTAATAAAATCTGCTAAGTCCTTCGTTGACAAATGTCCATGTTTCATATTGTGATAGAGGACATCAAAGCCATTATTCCTTTCTCCCTAAAGATAAACAGAAAGTAGAACTATGAAACACCACATACTGAACCTATGCATTTTAGTGACTGTTTTTCATTTTAATCACTTCATCAGGAAGTTAATTATTTCTAATGCTCTGCTTTTTAGCAATTGCTGTTAGTTCCCATGAATCCCATATGTGTAAACTAAACTAAAATCACTGCCGCTGCTACCATTTCCTTTCTATTATATATTTCTAGGCTACAATCAAAGACATTTCTCTTGTAGATTTCTAGGGGACTTGCATTCTTTCACTTCCCACCATATTAAACACATAGTAAATACTGCACAGTCTCTTTATCCTCTCATATCCTTCATTATTTTACATGTACTAAAATTCAGTTAGGATTACTTGATATCCTACTTCCCCAGTGCTTCACACTTCATTTACCTTCCCCTGCTTTTTGTAAAACTGGTTAAAAAAAGAATCACTAATCTTATCCTTCTCAGTAGTAGCTTGTCTTTGTCTATTCTTAAGTTTAGTTTTAAGACATTTTCCAGTGACTAAGGCACATCTACTATTAAAACTGAAACACTGTTTTAAGCACTGACCAATAAACTCAGCCAGATTATGACCTCGGATGAACTTCCTCCTGACAGCAAAAAGCAACAACAGAAGTGAAAGGAAGGTTAAGCACAGCATAGTAACACTGCTACTATTAAAATTTTCCTGTCAGACTATCCATTCCCCTTCTCCCTCACAAAAGCCTCAGATCCATAATGCTGCTTCTATACAAGGTGCAAGGTGTGTCCACAGGAAAACTACATGTATATTCAGAGTGGGAGGGAAAGAAGAACAGAATGGGATAGCACAGAATGGAATAGACTATTTCAGCTGGAAGAGATCTACAGCAATCATTTAGCCCAACTGATTGAGCACTTTGGGGATGGCCAAAAATTAAATCATGGCGTTAATGGCATTGTTCAAATGTCCCTTAAACGCTGACAGGCTCAGGGCAGTGAACAATCATCATCTCTAGGAAGTCCATTCCAGTGTTTGACCACCCTCCCAGAGTAAGACAACATTTAAATAAAGTTGCATTTCCTAGTGACACCCTTCCTAGTGTCCAATCTGAACCTTCCCTGGCACAGTTTTCAACCATTCCTACATGTCCCATCAGGTCCCAGGGAGAGGAGAAGGGCATCACCCTCCCAATTTCCCCTGCTCAGGAAGCTGTAGAGAGCAGTAGAGGTCACCCCTCAGCCTCCTTTCCTCCAAACAAGACAAGCCCAAAGTCCTTGGTGGCTCCTCTCAGGATGTGTCTTCCAGCACTCTGAGCAGCCTTGTTGTCCTCTTCTAGATGCATTCAAATAGTTTCACATCCTGCTTAAAATCCTGGACTTTTAACAAAGGCAGCTTTATACCACAAGTAAGAAAAGCCTGAGAATTTGATCTTATACCCTTTCAAACATTTCTGCCTGTTCAGTTGTGCAAAAATTTGTTTGTGCAGCCATAAAGTAAACCTTATCAGGGATATTATATAGCTGAAAAATAAAGCTGGCAAATAAAAACAAGAATCATTGATCCAGATCACTGCAAGGACACAAGCTGCATTGCTCAGCAGAAGAGGGTGGGGCTAGGAGGAGAAGGCATGCAGGGATCTGCAATGTCTTAAATAAGGAGAAGCAGTCATGCGTGGATGGAAAAACTTCACAGCAGCAGCAGTATTGAGCCCACTTGCACTAAGTTTAAAGTTGCCTTAAATGACACCACACAGAGACACATAAACTTATAAATAATAGATAACTGAGGGTAATTCGATACAGACTACTAGCCAGGGTTATTTGCTTTACTTCTTCCAAGTATTGGGCAAAACAAAACCAAAGGGGAAAAAAACCACCTATAAAATCATAGTTTCCATGGTTGCAGTAAGCTGCAACCTGAATGCTGCAACCTGAAAAAGTGCACCAAAACTCAGATTAGCTTGGTAAAAGTACAATTAGAGTCTGTAAAAAGTACAAGCAAAACTAAGCAGAACACATGAAAGTACAGCAAACTCTAAAAGGACTCTCCATGGAGCAAGGTTTTTACAAACTTGAAAAATAAAAGAAAGATAAGAACATCAATTAGTAGAAAATGCAACTTTATTTAGATGTTGTCCTACTTAACTACCAGTCTAGTTTCTTTCCCCTTTCACCCCTATCTAAACATTTTTCTTTGCAGTTAAAAGTGCACAGTAACTTTGAATACTGCTGCACTAACTTATTAACTTTACCTAGTTACTCAATATAAACCCTGAATGCCATTGCATTATAATTAAGATTTCACTGATATTTTCAATTAGAATAAAAATTATAATTCTTATCTAACTTCTCCAAAGTTGTTACTGTACTCAAATTTATAGATAAACATTTACAAATAACTGTTACGCATTTCTTTCTGAAAAACTAATAAAATTCTCCTTTGTGAAACGTTCTTTGCTTTAAGGTGTTTCTTCCAGCTAAAACAACATGTTATCAAAATGTGCTGAACATAGGCTGCTTGTAAACTTTTCATAGTGGAAGCTTTTAAAGGGGCCTTTTCTACACTGGAGATCCATAAATTTCCTGCCAATTAAGAAATGCAGGAAGGGTAGAACAGCCATGACCCAGCCCCTGGCTGCAGCCCTCCTGATAAACCGTCAGAAATGTAACTGTGCAAATCTTCAGAGAATGGAATGAGCCTAAACAACCAACTGCCACCATTATCTTGTTCTCTAACTGTAACTGAAGGTTACTGCCAAGGAAATATTTTTTCCACTTAAATTACGTTTTCTGATCAGTCCTATTTTTTCTCCTGAGTTTACAATGAATAGTAGAAAGCATGACAGAGAAACAGAGCAGATACTTTCCTCAGCTGAGTCCTCTGATAGCCTCATCTCTTATACGCTATCAATAGTTATCAGAGGTTAAGAACCTATGTCCAAAATACAATAAAGTTTAAACAGAGCAACAAGTCAAAAGCAGGTGCACAGATTTGAGAGCCTATGTGGTTCAAGTCTGGCACAACTAAAAAATGTCTTCAATTGTAAATATAATGTGAAGTATTACCTACACAGGGCTCTATCTAAAAGCACAAACATCCAGACTTCAAAACTTTTCACATGCCCAACAGTTCTGATGACTAACCTGATGATGATTCTGCTCATGTTTGGAGACATATGTGTACCTAAACCAAATTAAGTATGGTGTCTCAATGAGACAAAGAGAGCAGATGTTTTTCTGCTTTAGAAAAAGCTATACAGCCCTTCCACAACTTCTCCATTCAGTAGTTGCATTCATGAAGAGCAGCAGCAATCAGAGTTAAGGCTCTGTATTTAGCATAACGAGACAGATGTATGTGGTGGCCAGGAGGAAAAGTTGTTCAATTTACAAAAGCCAATGAGTATTTATCCTTGTACATGCACATATGCCATCAACACTGTTTGTGTTTGGTTGTTTTATCTCAACATTTCTCCTTCCCACACATACTGTATAGAATTCTGTACATCAAAATTGTGTGTCTTATGTACATTTTCTTCATCGGGTGTTTTCACTTGCTCCTTCCTAGTGGCAACAGTAATAGTTGAGATCACTGGAGAACACCAGTAATGGCCTACTTAAAAATAAATTAATGCAGCATATAGTGGAGGGAACTGATGAAACCTTCCAATCCCATTCAAGAGCAATTACCATACACTGGTATAACAGACAGTGAAGTCAGATGCAGATTCTTCTTCTACAAGTTGCAGAGTGGAGAAAGACAATCTTCTGTTGCCATGTATAACATCAGGCTCTAGGTAAAAGACTTGCAGATCAGTTTGAAAGACCATGCTCAGTGTCATTTTGTAGGTAAACCACCATCTGTTGAGGGTGATCCTGACATTACTCAATAGAAATCAAATGTAAAACTGTGTATGAGAATGCAAAATACAAGTGGTCCTCTCTCCATATAGACACCATTTAATTACTCTGAAGACCACTAGCAGTTTTCTCCTTGTTACTCAGGGCTAATAAAACTCTCTTCAGAAGATGGTGTTCATTCTGAGATTTCCTATTCTAAACTACCCTAAGAAAGCTCTTCTGTATCTAGAGCATAGATGTCCCCTGAGAGCAAGCCATTAGAGAAAGCAAAACTTCAAATACAAGTAAACACTTAAATAAGCCTACAGTGAAGCATTACTGACCAACTTTGTAGACCAAACAAATTAAGTCATGGAAAGCAAGAGCAACCAGTCCTTCCATTTCCCTTCATCAAGAACCAGTTGCAAAGATTTCCTCATGGAAATGAAAGTAGCCTTGTCAGCAAATGTGTAGTCAGAAATCAGCATTTCCATGACTTGTGCATAACAGGAAACAGATTACAGGAACCCTGTGGTACTGAACTACTTAAAATACTTCAAGTTTTTAAGAATAACTTTGTTTGTTGCAATAAAAGTAATTCTGAATTTTAAATCTGCATTTAGTAAAATAGCCAGATATTTCTAGGCAATCTGCAGTAACATTTATTTTCTGTATTTCCAATCAAACTGTTTGAGTGCAAGCTCTGTCTCCTTTGGATTGAAACTATTAGTGTAAAAAGGTTATACTCTGTTACACCACTTGCTATTTACCCAGTACAAATAAATGGTTATATTATGGGGACTCTGACTGGTAAGATACTAAATTCAGGAATACATACACTCATTATAGATGCTTTGACAAACACTGTTGTCATATTCTTTAAACTGTTAATCCTTGTTGCAGTTTCAAACAAATAACGTGTCTTCCACGCTTTCTACCTAGAAAATTATTTAATTTAATGGGCCCTGAATACATAAAAATTCTCATGTAATTAATATTATGGTGTTACATTTTTGAAAGTTATCTCTCAGTAAGTTTCAATTTCTGAGTGTCTGGAAGAGCTGGAGAAAATTGAAAGCATTGAAATGTGAGAGACAAAGCAGTCACCTTATCCAGGTAATGCACCTTCTTCAGTTCTGAAAGCTTTGAGAAGACTGGACACAAAAACAACCTGTCAACTTCCATTTCCACCTTCCTGTTTCAACATATTAAATAAAGTACAGCTCCGGAGAACGTTCTATGCATATGAGGAAGGACAGATATTTCCCACCATGTATAGGTAACAAAAAATATTTTTTAACGAGCAGATGGAAGGCTGCCAGCTCATGCTAGGTGCACACACAGAGAGAGGATACTAAGCAAATATTGTACAGCCGCATGCCCAGCAGAAGAGTAGTGATGTGTAAACATATGAATGTAACTCCAGATGTCAGTGTGGCATGACACTCACATACTCACAAGTACGTAAGACAATACATCTTACCCTTAACAGAGCAAGCTTGTTCACTAAGCTACAATTATTAAACAGGGACACGGCCAACCTTTACACCTCACAAAAGTATTTGAGGGGGAAAAAAAAAAATCTTCAACACAACCATTCTCAAAAGCTACAAGTAAAGCTATCAATTAAAAAGAATTTACAAAATTGTCAAAGCCAATTTATACATACGTTTTTATATGCCAGAACTTCCAGAGTTACCAAGCACAGAGCAACACAGAAACCAGCTTCAGCTATTCATAGAACTTCCAATAGTTCAATCAAATAAATTTTAAACAATTCATAAACAATCACTGACTGTTTGGAAGCGGTTTATTTTTCTTGATTTGTCAGTAGTTATGCTTTCAAACTACATCACAAGAATCGCCTGCACTGGTCAGTTTAAATACAATGTCAAAGTTCAAGCAATGTTTTTTTTGTTAAGAAAACAGTAAGTCAATGATAAAGAACACTTTCTATACCCCTATGCCAGTAACAGTGTACTCCAAGTGACAAAATGTAGCTATGGTTTATGATAATGTTACCTTTAAACTATGATATTGTTTTTATGTAGCACATACCCATCAGCAAGCCTACAACGGTTTATGACAATCCCGATTAGGAGCTGGGAATGGACATGCAATCTGAATGCCTAAAACTCATAAGAATTAAAGCCACTTATATAGCCTGTACTACCAGTTCATAATTTTTGATACTCCCAAATATCCTCTTGGAGGGAAAATTGCTCTAGAATGCCGTGCTACATTAGCAGACCCTTACATTTTCCAAGCAATAGTAAATTTTTAAAGTGACAGCAGAGGTCTCTGTACTTTGGTTTTACACACCGTGATAACAGCCTTATTTATCTCTATTGTCCTTGTACAGAACACTAAAGAGATGGCAGGCTCATCCAATTTTCTTACATCCTCTAACAACAACAAAACCAAGATGTGCAATTATTTAAACATTTTCAAAAGCAGCCCAAGAGGAAAGCCTCAGGATAATTTTCAAGACCTACAACAAAAAAGGTAAGATTTGTTTTGTATACATGGGCACATTTAGGAAGACAGCGGCCTAAACAGTATGTAAGAAATTGGTACACTCATACACATGTCAGTCCACTTTTCTGGAGAAATCATTTAAGTCCCGTAAGTGTCTGATCTCTTTTCCTATTTCTTACAGCAAATTACTAAAAAGGAAAAGCACCATACAGCTGAAGATCCAGACTTCCATTTCTAGTGCACAATTTCAGCTACAAGTTTATGACAGCATCTATTGCCAAATAATTAGATATTAATTATGCTTTGGATACATTTTCTAATCAGTGCTTTAAAAAGCATAACTATCCTATTCCATATTTCCAAAAATATTTTGTCTGAGGTTGCCTAGAAGGGCAAGGAAGAAATACAAGACAATCCTATGAAGTTCTACCACCTTCTTTTCTCCTTACAAAATTATCTTCGTTATTTTTAATCATTACACATTCAGTGCATTTTCATGTATCTTGTAATTCACATCTTAACTTTCTCACCACAATTCAGAGCCTCCATAGATTGTTTCCCAAGTCTTCCAAAGCAGTAGCAATTCTGAACAATAACCTATTCTGAAATGTTAGTGCAAATGAAGATGATTAATGATTCAAAAATGCAGAAACCTATCATTTATGCCTAGTTCTGAGGATATACAGAAACTCAATACTTCCAGATTTTACAAATTCATCATCACTGTTAATCTTGAAAAATATTCACCCAGAGCAGCAAAGAATGGGCATTCCCTGTTCCTTTCGATTTTACTTCTATACAAAAAACCAAACCAAACCAACAGCAAAAAACAACTAAAAAGATTTTTAAAAAACCCAACTTGTCTATGGTATTACAAAAGTTTCTTGGTCAAATTTCGCAAGTTAAGATCCCGTCTAATGTCTCTGTCATCGCCACAAGATGAACATGAACAAACTTTCCATCTACTTTGTGTCTTTTCTGGACATATGAGAAAAACCTGTACTAACAGAAGGAATCATCCATGTCTTGGCGCTCACTGATAACCCACACCAGGGGCTTCGCTAACAAAGCTATAGGCAGAGACTCCATAAAGCAGAAAGAGAGAACGGGAATTTGGGGTAGATGTCTATTACCTCATATCTGCTGGAAGCATTTGTGAAGACACAGACATGGAAGTAGGATGTATGGGAATAGCCTACTGCCTTCACCAATTTAATTGACTTACCAACTAAACAAAACAAAACAGCACAACTGATCAGACAGTTAAATGAACATACCACAGTACATAACAAAGCTTAATAGGAAAGTTCAATTTCAGTTGTGGTAGCTGAATAAACAACTTCTGTTTTGCTTTAATCTTAAGAGAAGATAGAAGATTTTCCAATGAAAATGCATCTTTTTGTATTGATTTTAATCTTATTTTTGTGAAAGATAAAATTCTTCCACATGTTAGTTTAATACTGATCTCCCACACTGAGGTTTCAAATTAAGCAGAGTTGTATGCCAAGAGAGCAAATCTTGTATCTTGGGTCATTAAATTTTAATAGTATGTTGAAAGCAAAGGAGTAAGAAAAAACACCACAAGACTGCAAATAAAAAGTAAACTTGAATTATGCCTTATATTCAAGAATAGTGATACGGTGAAATTAGTTTTCCCTAAACTTTAAGCATAACTGCCGCTTACGACCGAAAAAGCGAGCGTCTAGAAGATAATTTGTCTCTTTTTCACTTCAGTCTCAGGCAGTAACAGTTTTTATGTTTCCTCTCCTTCTTGGTAGAGAGGGCCGCAAAAAATTACATGAGTAGTAACTTTGTAAACAGTCCGGTGACTACCAGAATACTTATTTTAAAGTTTCAAGATAGCAAAGGTCACAATGAAAACCAATTGCGCTACGCACGAAACCCAATCCAAAGGAGTGATTTAACTTTCTATCCATATACATCCGCCCGCTTAAAAAACACAGCTATATGCGCAGAGAAGACTTATAACATGGCACGTCCAAAGCGAGCTGGTCAGCCCGTCGTTTCCCTCAGCCGGCTGCCGCTCGGGTGTCCCTCCCTCAGGGGCGGACGAGGTGCCGCTGCGAAGGCGCAGAGCGCGGCTCTCCCTCCGCGTCAAGTGTGAAGCTGCCAGAGCCCGAGCAGCAGCACCGGGACCCACCGCAGCCTGGGTCACCCCCGGCACGGCACGGCACGGCACGGTACGGGGCGGCGTCCACGCACCCGNCCCACGGGCCGGGGCGGCGCGGTGAGCGGCCGCGGTCCGCGCCCGGGGAGACCGGGATCCTGCTCCTTGGAGGTTCTTCAGACACACAGAGGCGCCTGGGCAACGGAACAGGCTCCGCAGGGAAAGTCGTCACAGCACCAAGCCTGGCGGAGCTCAAGGAGATTTTGGGCAACGCGCTTGGGGACACGGTGCGGTTCTTGGAGGTGTCCTTTACGGGGATAAGAGCTGGAATGGATGATCCTTGCGTCCCTTCCAACTCAGAATATTCTGTGATTCTGTGAATAGGCTTCATAAGCAAGTCTCTGAGGGGCTGCTTTTCCAGCAGAGACAGTTGGGAGAGAAGAAGGTATCTGGACCAGGAGAGCAATGACAGAAAAAGCAAGGACTGAAACTGAGAACTTGGGGGAGGTGGTCTTTATTTCAATGGCTAAACTGTAATACACATTTAACGACTGTGTACAAATCTCATTCCAGCCAAGTAGGGTAAGGTTGCTCAAAGCAGGTGATGATGACTACTCCTGGAGGGAATTTTGTGGATAAAGCATAGCATAGTCTGTCCTCCTAACAGCATTATCCCACAGGATTTTACACTTCCAGTGGCATGCTCCTAATAAAAATGCACCTCATCTAAAGCCAAAGTGCCTGGAGAAACTAGTTAACTCAGGTCTTCACATTCTCAATGATAGTTCAGTCTGTAGACCCTCCATTGACTCAATATAGAGTATTGGGCAGTGAGGGTGATGCCAATTATTGGTCCAGAACACAGGGACACTCAATGCCACCTGTGGCCAGTCTGTACCTGGAGTGCTCCTTTTCCAACTACATATATGTATATATATAGTCTTTGTGGCAGAGTCAGCACCACTGGACTCTTTCTGGGACTCCAGAGAGTTCCTATTCTACCTTGATAGGGAGATTCCTCGCCCAAGATGGCAGTTAGGTTTTCATTACCTAAAAAGAGAGGGCCAGGTCTAACCAGCAACGTGATGGGCTGCAGCTCGTTGCCCAATGCAAACATGTGGTAAGGGCTTTACCCCAGTTTGACCTGTGTTTTTTTCAGCACAAAGTTTTATCCAAACCAGAAAAATTAAGAAGCTGATATTCTCAGATGGGGAGTTCAAGGAGCTCCCTTCCCCCTTATGGAAACCCTATTAGTTCTGGTGTGAAAAACTTCATCTTCTTTCCTATTGACTCTTTGTACTTTGTTCTGTATGTTATTGGGTAAGGCATGGAGCAGAACATTCAAGTCATCCCTCAGCACCTGATGAATTCACAAACTTGTATCAAATTTATGCTGACTAAAGACTTCCATGAAAGAAAAAAGTTAGGAAAAATGTAGTTTAGAAGTTTGCAAAGCTACAGAATTTCATCTCCCTTTACTAGAGATATTTTAATGGAAGATGAGCAGTATCATTCTGAAATGGTATTACAATTAATGGCAAATGGCTATGGCTTTAGTCCATCACTTCTGTAGTTCCATGGTGAGTTTAGAAGTTCCTTTCTTTCTGTCAATGTTTTCCAAAAGTTCCAGTGTATTCCAAGCTTGATAACATGTCAGTGCAGAGAAAACTCTTGTATCTCTTTCATAATACAAATTTCTTTAAAAGTCCCATGGCTGTTGGATCTGGATCTCTCTTTTGATTAGAAAAGCATGTGTACTGTCATTTAAACAGTGATAATGTGCTATAGTGTTGTTGACAGGTAAAACTTTACAAAAGGAAGGCCTTGTAAAATAATGGCTCACTCCTGTTACTTTGGCTAAGTAAAAAAGGATGGCAGGGGTGACTCAGCTGAACTAGAGCTAGAAAAACAAGTTATGTAACCGTTGTGTGTTCACATCATGGTGTATGGTGGTTGGTTGGATGATGCTTGTTATATTTTAAAAATATGTAACTGATAAAAGCCTAACTGCTTAAAAAAAGGCCTGCTTTTTGCAAAAAAGGAGCTCTCTTTTACCCCTGCCTGGGAACTCTGCATTGCTCTGCTTTGTAACACTATAGGACTACATTTGAAGAAAACTTTTTTAGTGCACTTTTTACTTAATATAAGTAAGCAGTCTGCATTATGATCTGATCTGATCTAAAAAAAAAGAAAAAAAGGACGTGATTATAGTACATTCAGCAGTGTGCACTGCAATCTGTAAGGATGTACACCAGGACAAAAAATAGATAAATGCTGCATGAGCAGAGGTGAAGTTTTCTATTCCATAGCAGATAGAAATCCATCTTTCACAGGGACAGATACTATGCTATGATGAAAGGAGTTTCAGGTTCATTTCTACATTTCACAGAAAAGTTCTTATCTTCCACATTTTCAAAGCTATATAGCTCTCCCTTATGTGCTGCCATACTAGATGTGAAGCAACTGCTGCAGTTCTTCAGCAATCTACCATGACAGAAATATCAAACCCATCCTCCGGTTTTCAACAGCTTTCTACATAAATGTGAGTGAAATGCACAATCTTAGTGTTAAGGCATGCTCCAACATAGGTACAGTTATACAGAAAAACACTTGGGTATGGATTGTGATCAGGATCGAGATTATATTTTGATATTTTTCCAGATAGAGAAATTCACAATGTATTACTAAATGAAGAGACAATGTCCCTTATTCTGGAAGTCCCTGATCTGCATGTTAGTGAATTATTTACAATAGTGAATACTTTGAAAAGTGTCATTTTATATCAAGTGTCATATACTTAGAGAATACTTTGCAATAGTGTGTTTTATAGTTCTTTAATCTTATGTCCTTCCCTAGGTATTGGCTGCCAAGGACAGGATACTAGGTTAGGTAGTATTTGTTTGTCCCAGTACGGTCATTATTTTATTCTCCTCCTGTAATGGAGGCAGAGAGAAAGGGACATTATTTTGAAAGCCATAAACCTACAGTGTGTCCTGTATAATAAAACAAGAATTCCTTGCATATTTTCAACAGTGTTCACAGAAGACCAAAACAGTTTTCTAGATGGCTGATTTTTTAATAGTTTAAAAAAGCAGTTCCTCTCATCATCTCCATGAGTGTAAGGGTAAAGAATGATCACAACAAACCTCACTGGAAGGGTATGAAGAACTAAAGAGACATCTTGGCTATACTAGGTCACTAGTTATATTTTATGTCTTGGTTTTTAAAAGAATTTTAGAAGAAACACTCTGGAATGAGTTGCTTCCCCTTATAGGCTTAACAAAGTCTTTTCCACCAATAAGTGACGAATACAAGTAGGTGTAAGTGAAAAAATAATAATTTACTATCCATCAGAACAGCAACAAGCGAAGATCAACAGCAAACAACTGCTAGATACAACATTGCTACACCTCACAGGGTACCACCCCGCAGAGATGGCTCTCCGCAGCCGAGCAGGTCTGGGGGACAAAGGGAAAAAGAGTGGCAGTGCTCCCTCTGCTCACTGCTCTGCTTATCTCCCTGATGGCTGGAGCTCCAGCTGGTATTCTCTGCATCACAGGGCTAGAACTCGTGGAGGGACTTCACTTTTCTCTCGCAGGAGATGGCAGGGCAGGCAGGGCAGGGCAGCTGGCCTGGCATGGCTCGTGGTCTTCTCTCCTCAGCCAGGTGCTGCTGGTGGAATTAGCCCTGAGGCAGACCAAGATCATTACTGCAGCCACTCCGAGATGAGAAAAAAATACCCAAAAAGCCTCTGTTCACACTGACTGGGCTCCATAGCATGAAACCAAGAGCCAAATCAAGAGGCCAGAGAGAGATCTCTGCCTCAGCACAAGGAGTCCAGCAAGGCAAAAAATTAGGCACCCTAAGAGGCTGAGCTGCCAGCAAGAGATGACTTTAAAAATGTACACAGTACCACCCTCTCCAGTTCCATTTTTTGGCTGCAGGGTCTTAAACGAGACAGTAACAATTTTTGGCACAAATAGATCTGGAATATAGTAACATCTTGGCTTATCCATGGCAGAAAATACTGCTAGTTTTTGAAAAAAGTATGCTATTTGTCATTAATATGGGTTGAATACATGTTAAAGAAGGCATTTAGCTCCCCTTTCAGAAAAGCATCCCTGATTGTGCAGTTTGCTATCTGCATCTCCATGTACCCATTCTCCCATATTTCCAGTGTCCGGTTTTATAAGTGTTAATATCACTTTATTTTCAACAGAAATAAAATCTGTACTTTGGTTTTGGCAACTAAGTTAATTTGTTTTATGTCAAAGCCACCTGAAAATGAATTATAAACTCCAGATAAAATAATCGTATTCAATTACCTGTAAAATGCTTAACACATGAATGTACAATTGAATGTACTAGTTTTAAGATTAAAAAAAGAATAATCCAAACAATTACCAAAAATAACACCGATTATTATATAACATCATAATGAATTGCCAAAGAGCCAGTTGACATTTAAAGTTCCTTGTAAATTAAAAGAGTTAAGAAACAGATTCAGGTAAAATAACATACTCTAACACTACATTTAAAAAAGGATCTGAAGAAGCACAGAGAGGTATTTTATATACCATACACATATTTCATATGCTACACTGAAATTATGCCTTGAAAAATGCATTTTCTTTCTTTATTGTCTTTGCTAAAGGAACTACTCAAAAATCTATATGTGTATTTAGAAGATTACAAGCAGCAGAATGGGATATAAAAAGCCAGAGTGGAGAACAAAAGATGAAGTGAAGACAGGGTGAATTGTTCAAGAGTCATTTCATTTTTTTCAGTACTGTCAGGTTACCTCATAGGATTTAAAACTCACCAGGATTATATTCTAACCAAGCGATGGTACCTGCATACCTGCAGACACTACTGAGAAGTTTAATAATTCACTTGCTTATGACCTACACATTACTTTCATTACAAGACATTTCCTGCAGCCTTTTTGGACAGACAGTGTAACAAAATCCCATAGGCAGAAGGTTAGAGCTGGTAAATCTTAGGAAAAAAAAATCTGGAAAAAGAGATTACAAAGCTAGCAGCAAATACAACTAACTTGAAATAATTTATTCAAAGGGAATTCTCCCAGATAGTCTTAATATAGGCTAAGCCCTTTTTTGAAATACATGCATAAATACTACTACTGAAAATGTAGTCCAATGGGAGAACGCTGCTGAGATTATGGCCTATACCACACTTTGGGTAGGATGGGTGTTTCTAAAGTTATTTCTAAGTGTAAGATGAACAAAAATATTTGTCGACAGAGTCATAGCCATGTTATTATGGTAAGAGATCAATTGAATTTCTTTAATCTTGGTGTAATACTTCATCGAAGTTATTTCAAAATTAGGAATAGTATACATGTTCTGTTGAAGATTTGCAGCAATTTATGATGGCACTATTTTCTACATCCCTGGAATTATGGATTCCATTAGGCTGCATCATCTGACTCACTGTATAGTTAACTGCATGCTTCTGTTGATCTGGACACCAAGCTTAATTTTATCCCATTCATTAATTCAATTAAGTTATGAAGCCAACAGCATTGTTTCACAGTGAGTTGGTGTAAATGGTCTGCTTTTGTAACTCTTCTGCCAAAAGCATGTCTCATCAAATCAACCATCACTCAAATGGAAGTCTCAGAAAGCGTTAGTAAACATTAGCAACAACAAACCAGAACAGCTGAGTGGTTGCAGATTCCACTTTAACTTCTTGTTCCATTTCAGTCCTGCATGAAGAATTCTGGGAGATTTCTAATATATTCAGGAGCTGCATTACTACAGTAACACTATACTGAAGCTTTTAATCTATATTCTATGTAAGACAGGGAAATAACAGGATAAATTATTAAGTTGCTGTACCCTAAGGAGTACACTCAATACTTTGTTGAATTCATACTCTTGACATCTTAGTATTTTTAATATTATATACGTGCTTACTTACCTGAAAATATGTCAGTCAATGAACTTGGAGCAGCACCTTATTTGCAGTCAACTAGTAAAAAAAACCTAAATAAAAAAAGCACACTGAAGTATTGAATGCACCGAAATTCAATGAAAAGTGAAGAAACTTGAAGTGTTTAGAAGAGTAAGCTCTGACTGTTTAACTACTTAGTACCAAAGTGCTCCATAGTACACCACCTACTGTGGTGATCACCAAGATCTCCACTCCTGCTATAATATACAACAGAAAAGGTAATTGGCAGCGAGTAAGATTATGCGGTATCTCAAGAACAACATACAAAAGTGCTTGTGCTGGTGTTTGTGTTCTTAATAAACCAAAGACAGCTTTTAAGTATTATTATACTAACAGAAGAGCAACTGCTTGGGATCGAGTTCATGCACAGCAGTAAGTGAAATAATGAAAGATATTGGTCTGGACAGATATTTTAGCTGCCTAAGTAGGAAGCAACTATTGAAATATTGTGAAAGAAGTGAAATGATTTGGCGATACAAACCCTCAATTAGGATTGAACATTAAAAATCAGAATGTCAGTATGAACAGGATGGTCAGTGAATGGCTTGCATTTTGGCAAAAGTAATGCTATGTGATAATGATTCTTACCTTTGATTCTTAACATCTGTGAACTGACTCACTAATGCCTACTAATGGCAGCCATAAGCTTTAGTAAATAAAAAAATCATGTGAACTTCAGCGTCCTTGTCACTTCAATAAAACTCTTAAAGCTTAACTCCTTCTGAAGAGGCACAGCAACAATTTGGAAGGCTTCCTGTCTGCTCACATAGAAGACTTTTGTGGTTTATTTTTTTGTGGTGTTTTTTTTTTCCTGTTGTTTTGTTTGTTTTTTCCTTTGGGTTGTTTGTTTTAAAGGTACAAAAGCAGCCAAGATGCCTATGGGTGTTAATTAGAATAACTCTTTGTTATTACATCAGGCAATTGTCTGTCTTAAACACTGCCTTTTTATGGACTGAGAAACAGTTACCTGAGTGAATGCTTGCAACACAATGAGAGCTATGGTCTAAGGTTCCAGCTAGCTTCCATCTGGTTTTGGCCCAATGATGACAACAGGTTTGGGGTGCAAGGATAAGGAGGATGGAGATAAACAAAATTAAAATTAGCCACATATTCCTATGGCAGAGCACTACTAGAGAAAATGATGCGTCTTACTGCCTTATGCTAAGATATGTACATTTAAAAAAAATTAATACTTGAATTTTTAGTTTGTTACATGGTTAATCTCACCTTCCAAAGCTAGAAGGAAAAGGTGTATATATTTACACGATTCTAAAATGTTTATTTGAGCATGTACACTTCAGAATGAAAAACATACATGCAAGACAATGACCATCAATATGCTAAGGAGAAAAACCCCCCACCATGTAAAATTACTCAAAACTTCTATTTGAGATAATGATTTTATTAAAAGAAGACTCTGAAAGATGTGTTTCTAGGAAGAAAAATACATTAAAATTTAGTTGTAAAACAATCTTGCACTTTCTTTGGCATTTTGTTTATAAGCCAAATCCCTTTTTTAATGGCATCCTTCACTATGTTTTGAGTTTTCAAACTACAGAACCCTTTAGTTTCTATACATGTAAGTCACAGAAATGTCTCAATAAGTCAATATAAATGTAAAGCTAAAAGATAGCTTGAGACAACTGTAAATTAAGTATACACCATCCTGTAAAGACATTACTTAACAATAATTTCAGGGTAAAAGGACAGGTAACTAAATCTCACTTTCCTTTGTGTACTCTAGCACAGAAATGAAATGATATTTAGCATTTCTATTAAGTACAGAGGGTGCAGAGAGAAATAATGGAAAGCTTAAAAATATTGCCATAAGTTACAGTAACACTGCAGTAGTTACGCATCCAAATTAATCTATATGCTTTAAACACACGAAGACTTCAAATTCCCCTGTATATTTAAAACAGGAAACTAATGACCATTCACTTTGCCAAGAGGCACTAAGAAAAGGAAAATGTTGGTAAAAATGGTCTAACAACGTATACTATATTGCAAAGTATAGAAATATATATTTCCATGAATTTCAAAATTATAAATTAGGATTTGAAAAGTAATATTTATACCTGAAGACACCTACATCGATAGATAAAGATGAATGTGTATAATAAATACCTCCATTTTAATTTTCACAATTCAAATTGAAGCCTGGTAGACAGAGTTGTTATCACCAATAAAAACCCCTAAAGAACTGTGACTCAAAAATAATTCCTTATATGTCTTCACTTATATAGCTATGTATTAGTACATGTGCAGCATAATTGCATCTGTTTTCCTTAAATTGGATGGATTATAGGAAACTACTTTATTTTAAGTCTGTCTTTGTTCAGATTAACATTTGGATGTCTTTTGAGAGTTTTCAATAGTCTGTACTCCTCATTTTCTGCAGAACAAGGGTAAATGCCTGTGAAAGATTAGTCCTTTATAATGCAGTATGTTTCATTGTGAATCATTGTGGGATAACAAAAGCTACCAACAACTGCTCTGGGAGCACTTAAAATACATAAATTATTTTCTACACACTCAATGCCTATTGAAATGTTTCTTCATCCAAGTATAACTTAATATGTTGGGGTTTTTTTAAAATAAATACCATGATATAAAATTAAATTTCAACCCTTTGTACCATTCTACAAGCTTTACAACATTCATTTCCCTTACTCAAAATGTACTTCACCCTTTTAACGTTTTTAAATACAGATAGTAATTAACCTCAGACTCAAAATTAGTGGCCACAGCTTAAAATCAGGCTTTGAGCTGGTAGTAGAAAACTTTAACAAAACTACTGACAGCAGTATGCCATTAGAACATAAGGTGAGTGGGAATGTCTATTTCAAAGAAAGCTAAACTTCCCCAATCCCCTCCCACACAGCCACTGATGTGTTCAGCCACCAGGAACTGGTATTTCTGATAAGCAGCTTGGTCTCTACACTGCTGTTCCACGGCCTTCTCTTGTTCCTGAAAATGGAAGTCCTCCATTGAGCAATTTCAGCCAAGTATGCAGCAATTAGTTTCTACTATAAATTTCATTGTAGTATTTATATCTATGCATTTTATTCCTATTTTAAACAGCCAGTCAATAGCATGTAGACAACTCAGACCATGACGTACATCTAGCACAGATTGCTTGTACAGTGCAATGACTAAGTTCAATAAAATGTTCACTAGATAACCAACTTAAATACCGGAAGTGAACTTTAAATGTTCAGCTTCATATGAGTGGATGGAAAGAAATTGTTGTTTCATATTTTAGAGACTTCTAAACTATAGAACTTTCTAAAGTTCTCTAAGGAGAGCTCTTTAAATAGTTTATATTATCACAATCCCATGAAAGCTAGATAAAATTAGACTAAGACCACTGCAAATTTTGGTTCAAGGTCTTGAATAGTTTTAATTAATTGCTAGTTTACTCACTGTTTAATTACTCACATTACCCAGGAAATAAGTACAAAATTTTTCTGCCCTTTCCCATTTGGTCAGACTTAGCAAGTATCAACTGTTTAAAGAAACACAGTGAATGCAACATTTCTCAGTAGTAACGTAGTTACCAGTTATCACCCAACAGGTTGATACCTTCAATCCACCTAAACTTCTTTTTTAATACATTGATTTGCCCTCAAGCAGTATGAAGTATCTAAACTAAACTAACATTTAATTATACAAAGGCCGAGCTCTGTCAGATAAAATGAAAATCCTTACTTCAGTGATTCTAATATCTACACAGGTGAACCAGAAGAGTGCACTACTGGGTCAGGCAAAACATGTATTGAACAATAAATTTTAATCATTCATCAAAGATTGGAATGCAACATCTATATTTCAACAACTTTATTAACATCGTCAAGCAGTGATTAACATTCACATCTATTATGTCACATCATACAAATGTAAATACAAAATTACTACAGTACAATATATATTCTCTGCATGATCCAAAATATTTGGTGGCCCCAAAAACTCTTTTAAAATTCAGCAGCTTATCAAAAATTAAAACCATATTCTATTTAAAATGAAGTTCTGTTAGCATATAGGCAGACTTCAAGAATTATCACTCAATTTAGTACAGTTCAAAGGTTGCAGGAGGATATGTTTGAAGGAAACATTCCAACATTGTGGCAGATACAGAAACGTAAGATTTAAAGCTTTCAAGCAAAACTTACACAACCTAAGTTGTCAGCAGAAAGATTGGGTCACCTTTCGTTTAAAACTATTTTGTGTACTTCATCCAATTTAAAATTTTAGAAGTCTGTAGTACCAATAAGTCAGACAATGTACAACATAACTATCTCTTTCCACAAAATCAGATATTACACTGCAGATTTCAGCCAAATAAACCTCCTTAATACCGATCTTTTTATTCTCATTGCTGTCCTCACAAAAAACACCCAAACCTTCTTAATTTTGTTGCTCACCCGAAATAAGGAAATAGATACCTAAAGTGAAAGTAGCACAACAGAACAAGTTTCTAGAAAAATGATACTATACTGTAAGTGCTGAATTCTTTGAGATGTGGATTTGGCTTACTTAAAGCACACTGCAACACCACACAGGGATTCATCCTGTAGAGCCATTTCAAACTTCCCTCATGTACATACATTCAAGTGAGTATCACCATTTTAGCAGAATATACAAGGCAAGCAGGAAGAGCACTTGCCTGAGTTCCCCATTTAAAACTGGCTTGCTCTAACCGTTAAGTGCAAAGAGCAAGCAGCAGTGGCAGACAAAATGCAGTTTCTACTGGAGAACACATAGGAGACTGATGGATTCAAATCATCCTGGAGAATGCATAGGTGAGTGAAATACATAGCTACTGAACAAGCTTTATTTATTTAAGGTGAGGTTATGTAGTACAATAAATACATGTGCAAACTACATCAGCATATATCTGAGATTAACTGCAGGATGTTTTGCCATTTCACTGTAGAGCTTAACCTTTCGCTAAGATAAAAAGGTCACACTTTAGACCTTATATATAAAAGCTTTATGCATCTATCATCTTCATGAAAGAGATAGTATGGTAGCAGTTAGTGTTAAGTTACAACTTCTTTCCTTGAAAAAATCTGAAACAAAAGATTTCCAATTTAATGTTGCATTTAAAGCATTTTTGAAGAAATATTTCAGTTGTTTGAATATGGATGCATTCTCCTTAAGGGAAGAATGTTTTTGCACCTTATCTGTTAATACATTCAATATGAATAATATAGGTGAAGCAAAAGTATTATTGTCCCACAGTAGAAGGTTAATTTTGAGTAAGTTTAAGCAAGAGGAGCTGCCTAAATGAAATAAGTAAACTGATACAATTACAACACATTTTTATTAGCATGTGTTCTGAACAAAAACAGTATTCACCTGAGATAAAGCCAGTATTTGAATATTTCTAAGTAGCAATGTGTTTTGCTTGAGGAAAGCCACTTGAAGTTTTAAAATATACATTTTACTATTATACAATATATGCAGTTTAAGTAATTAAGACTGATGCTAACATAAAAGTCCTAAAAAAAAAAAATCACAGTGTGTATCAATATTATTAGTTACAAAATTTATGCTACTTCATAACTTTTAAAAATTATAATGACTACAAATTTTAATCTATTCTTCTAAAAGTGATCTTCTGAGTACAAGCTTCAAGGAGCAATGAACTAAAGCATAAGACTTAGCTTCTTATAATTTAAATATATACATACTCACTGATTTAGAAAATAATCAAGCTTTGCAAAAAAAAATACAAAACTGATAACTTTCGCTTGCACTGGTTAAAATAATGAACTACTCTAATCTGTTTTTCAAAATGAACTGAGTGGTTTCATGACTGTGTTATGAAAAAAAATTAATATTGAACTTCACTTAAGACTAATTTAACAGCAATTTTGAACTGCCAAAAAGATGCATTTATATGGATTTTGAATACACTTTCTGTTACCAACTTAGGTTGATCAGCAGCTTTTTTTCACTCTCAGAATCCTTCAAAAAGGGAAACTCAAAACAGGGAAAAGGCATATAGAAAAACAGTAAACACTGACCTCCTGAGGTTCCTACAACAAAATTATTCAAGTAGAAAATCTACACCATTACGTAGCAGCGGCTATTTCTGTAGTTTAGCACACTAACAGCACTTTTTCAGTGTGTAAGGAGCAAATGAAGGAAGCCGTGCTTTTAGCATGCCAAGAGGCAGAAACACTGGAATGTAACAAAGACAAACTCACAATTCTACCAGTATAAACATTCAGTCAACATTCAAGAACTGTCAAGACTACACCACAAGAATTAAGATGCTTTTTATATATCCCATGATGCAATAATTCAGTTTTAAATATTAATGCTGTTTCAGAACTTCTCTTACACCTCACGTTACACCCTAAAAGGCTTCTGCAAACCTCTGCGCTATATTATGCATTAGGAATATGGTTTATTTGCTTTAAAATATACCATGAGAGAACTTACTGATACAAAAAACTATTTCATTTATTCCTGTCCTGGTTATTCCTGCCTTCTTTAATTATTTTCTTTGCTGTCATACCAGATCACATCTGTACAAATATGTATTAAAACAAATATGTACAAAAGTGGCATCCTAAGCTAACACAAAGTGAGGTGGAGT
>WBMY01014280.1:3552-15602 GCA_013397315.1 Donacobius atricapilla
TCCCCAAATCTCCCCCAAATTTCCCCAAATCCCCCAATTTCCCCCAGGGCCCGGCTGATGCAGAGCTTTAAGGAGTCCCACTCGCATGAGTCGCTGCTGAGCCCCTCGAGCGCGGCCGAGGCGCTGGAGCTGAACCTGGATGAGGATTCCATCATCAAGGCCGTGCACAGCAGCATCCTGGGCCAGGAGTTCTGCTTTGAGGTGGGAATTCCGGAATTTTCCGGGATGATCCGGGAGTTCCCCCGGGGGGGGCGCGGCTCTCACCTGGGGGGGCGTGCCTCACCTGCCCGCAGGTGACGACGGCGTCGGGCACCAAATGTTTCGCCTGTCGGTCGGCGGCTGAGAGGGACAAATGGATCGAGAACCTCCAGCGCGCCGTGAAGCCCAACAAGGTGGGCGGGGCTGGGGGAGGGGCAACTGGGAATGAGGGAGGGGCTACTGGGTGTGGGGGTGTTCAACTGGTGGGGCTGGGGGTGGTCAGTGGTGTTTGATGGTCAAGTGGTGGTCAGCTGGTTGTGGGGAGAATCAGTGGGTCATGGGGGTGGTCAGCTGGTCAGGGGGATGGCAACTGGTCACGGGGATGGTCAGCTGGTGGAAATGGGGGTCGTTAACTGGTGTTCAATGGTCAACTGGTTATGCAGAGTCCATGGGTCATGGGGATGGTCAGCTGGTGGTGGTCACCTGGTCATGTGGGGCTGAACTGGTTGTTGGCATGGTGGAGTGGTGGGAATGGAAATTGTCAACTGATGACAATGATTAACTGGTCATGGGAATGGTCAACTGCTGGGGGTGATCATGGTGTTGATGGTCAAGTGATGTTTGATGGTCAGCTGGTGGGGGTGGTCAGACGGTGATGGGGATGGTCATGGTGATGGAATTGGACAGCTGATATTGGTGATGAGTTAGTGATGGATGTGGTCAGCTGGTGTTGATGGCCAGCTGGTGTTTGATGGTCAGGTGGTGGGGACGGTCATCTGGTGTCAATGGTTCACTGGTGTGCGATGGTTAAGCGGTAATGGAGGTGGTTAACTGGTGTTGATGGCCAGCTGGTGTTTGATGGTCAGCTGGTGGTGGGGGTGGTTATGGTGTTTGTGGTCAAGTGTTGTCGATGGTCAGCTGGTGTTGATGGTCAGCTGGGGTAAGGGTGGTCAAGCAGTGGTGAGGAGCCTGGTTAACTGGTGTTGGTGGTCACCTGTGCTCGATGGTCACCTGCTGGGAATGGGAATGGTCAACTGGCATTGGTGGTCATCTGGTGGGAATGGAGATGGTCCATTGGTGTTGATGTCAACTAGGCTAGGGACAGCCAAGCAACGGTGATGAGCCTGGTCAGCTGGTGTTGATGGTCATCTGGGTGGTCAGTTGGAGGGGATCTTGATGGCCAACTGGTGCTGATGGTCAGCTGGGGTTTAAGGTCACCTGGTGGGGGTGAGGATGCTCAAACAATGGTGATGAGTGTGGTCAACTGATGTCAGTGGTCAGCTGGTGTCAATGGTCAGCTGGTGTTGATGGTCACCTGGGGGTGGTGGTCACCTTGTGGCAATAGGGATGGTCACCCTGTGTTGATGGTCACCTGGGTGCCATGGGGATGGTCACCTGGCATTGATGGTCACCTGGTGGCAATGGTGATGGTCTCCTGGCATTGATGTGACCTGGTGGCAGTGAGTGTTGATGGTCACCTGGTGGTGATGGTCACCTAGCAGTGCTGGTCACCTGGTGGCAATGGGGATGGTCTGCTGGTGTTGATGTCACCTGGTGGCAGTGGGGATGGTCACCTGCCGGTGATGGTCACCTGCTGGTGCACCAGCCGGGCTAAGGACAGCCCGGCCACGGCCCCCAGCCTGCTCCAGTCGCTGCCCCGCTCCCCTGATGCCCCGCCCATGCGGCGCCCGCTGACCCCCGGCCCGGCCCGCAGGACAACAGCCGGCGCGTGGACAACGTGCTGAAGCTGTGGGTGATCGAGGCGCGCGACCTGCCGCCCAAGAAGCGCTACTACTGCGAGCTGTGCCTGGACGACATGCTGTACGCGCGCACCACCAGCAAGGCCCGCACCGACAACGTCTTCTGGGGAGAGCACTTCGAGTTCAACAACCTGCCCGCCGTGCGCACCATCCGCCTGCACCTCTACAAGGACACCGACAAGAAGAGGAAGAAGGACAAGAGCAACTACGTGGGCATGGTGAGTGCCGGAGGAACCGGTGTCGGCACGGCCAAACAATGTGGTAGAGCCAAAGGCAACTTTGTTTTTCTACATTTAACTACATGGATGATGGATGGATGCGGGATGGATGGAAGATGGATGAATGATGGATGGATGATGGATGGATGGAAGATGGATGGATGATGGATGGATGGATGCTGGATGGATTATGGATGATGGATGGATGATTAAACTACAGTTATAGGTTCTAAGTTGCTTGTTCACGTGTTCACGCCTCATCTCATTGGCCGGCTCACCTTGTCCATGAGGCAGGCACGTGTGGGAATTCTTGGCTCTTTCCTGCTCCAAGGTCAGGATGAATAAAACTCAGGAGATGTTGTTTTTGAAGTCTCACTCTGAATTATTATCTTTATCTATAACAAACTCAGGAGATGTGAGCTCTTTCTAACAAGTTCAGAAAGGGAGCTAAGATGGCGTCTTCTCAAGGTTATTTATGCACTTGTTGTCTAATAATTAACTGACATCTATATTATTTATGCTTCTAATCCAACTATGATCACTCAAAACCCGCAATGTGGACTTCTTTCACCCAGTAACAAAAAACCACCCAGATTCGTGAAGAAGGATGAAGAGGGCGTAAAAAAGACAACTAATCCACACCCAAAGTTCTCCATCTTGACTCCCATATATCACCATACACTAAAATCCCAAATCCTAAGTTTCTAAAACTCTAAGGCATATATCCTTCAGGACACCTCATTGGTCAGAGTCCATCATCACATTGTGCCTCCTTTATCTAGGTTTTGCATTCTTGGCAGTTGGTTTCTCAGGCTCTTCATTCTTATTTTAGCCCCATTTTTCTCAGTAATGAATTCCTGAGAGTTCCAACAGCAAAAACTGCGGGTGGTTAAATTTGGTTAAAAACACGGTTTGGCTGGTGAACAGAGCAGCCTCAGTTATGCAAATCCGTCGCTGCAGGTGAGCATCCCCATCGCCAGCGTCACGGGACGGCACTTTGCTGAGCAGTGGTACCCCCTGAGCCAGCCCAGCGGCAGCAAGAGCAAGGCCGGCTGCCCGGCGCTGCGCGTCAAGAGCCGCTTCCAGACCATGAGCATCCTGCCCATGGAGCTCTACAAGGAGTTCGCTGAGTACGTCACCAACAACTACCGCATGCTCTGCGCCGTGCTGGAGCCGGTGCTCAGCGTCAAGAGCAAGGAGGAGGTGGCCTGCGCGCTGGTGCACATCCTGCAGAGCACCGGCAAGGCCAAGGTGGGACTCTGGGGGATCAGTGGGACAGGGGTGGGGGGATCTTGGGAGGTTGGGCTGGTGGGGTGGATGGATGAAGGAAAGATGATGGATGGATGGATGGATGAATGCAGTGATTTCACATTTGCTGAAATTTGCTTTGTTAATTTAGTGTGGTGGTCTATCTTCCCACTATGGAATAGGATTAGAAGAAAGGCAAAACAGGCTTAACTTAAAGATAGAAACAGTTAGATTTATTAACACACACTAAAGGGCAAACAAAAAAAACCAATGAAACCTTTTTAAAAGCACTGCACTCCCCCCTACCAACGGTTTACTTTTCCACAAACAATGTAAAGAGACAGAAAATCAGAACTCTAAGTCAGTAGCACTTATAAAATAGTCTTTCATTCAGTCTTTGAGAGAGACAAGTCCCTCCTGATTTTGTTCTGGTAACTTTCCACAAGAGATACAGTCTGTTTGTTTGTGGCTTCCAGCTCCCGCAAAAGCAGCCCGCCCGAGAATCTGCCTTTGTGAGCCTCCCAAACACGTAGCCTTTCACAATGACTACATATGGCCCGCGGATTTACACATGGCGTTTCACCTTTTAAAGATGCACAGCTCCACAACAAAGGATTTCTCATTCTTCACTGGTGACGAGGCTTCAAACCTCTCATAGGATCACTAGATTACAGTTTCTAATTCAAATGTCCACTCAGTAAAATCAGACACCTTTGCTTGAATCCACAAAATCATCTCCCCATTCTTAGTCCACGATTTAAAGGAAATATTACAGTCCATTACCATAAATTAAGGAGTTTTACAGTCTAGAACTAAGGCAACTTGTCATCTCTTCCACTTAAGAAGTCACTCTTCCTTTACGGACTTTGATATCTTCATGTTATCTCTTTGCATACCTCCAATTTGGCCTTTCCTCTGTCTTTGAGAAGAGTTAGAGTTTAAAAAAGTCTCAGTCAGTGTTAGGAAAGAGTTAACATTTCCTGCCCGGGCCTGCGGACAGCCACGTGGTCTCAGCCACAGTATCTGTGAAAGCCTCAAATCCATGTTGGTGGGGAAGGCTCAGAAAGGGCAGCCAGGATCTTCTCTCCCCCTCCACCCCTCGTCTCACGGGGTGGGTTTGGCCCAGTCTGGGTTCAGTACTGTTTTCCAGGGGCCCAGGGACATCTCCCTCGGCCTGGCCGGTGGCGTGGTGCAGGCCTTAGGATCGGTTGGATGTTAACAGCTGTGGCTCCCCCTTCTCTGCCGGCATCTGCCAGGCTCGGGGACTCAGCTCGGCTCCAGCCAGGGCCAGCCCTGGCACGGCTGTCCCAGCCTGGCCCCAGGGCCTAAACTGGGCCCCACCACTCCCCCCGCTCTCGGTGTTACCTCATGGCGGGCCCACAGCAGAAAAGAGACCTTTCCCAAAATCCCACCTGTATTTAACCCCTGTGTCCCAGACGCGTACCCTTGTATCCAATTGGCCAGCCTGGCTGTCAGTTTTAAGGCAGATCACTAATTGGTTTTTTACCATTCATGCCAAACCAATGCAATGGATGATGGATGGATGATGGATGGTGGATGAAGGATGGATCATAGATGATGATGGAGGGATGGATGGAAGGAGCTGGAGGTGGGCTGCATGCTGGTGCACATCCTGCAGAGCATTGGCAAGGCCAAGGTGGGATTCTGGGGATTGGAATGGTGGGGTTTCGGGAGGTTGGGGGAGTGAGATGGATGGATGATGGATGGATGGATGGATGGATGGATGGATGGATGATGGAGATGGGACAGAGGGACATCCGGTGCTGGGCTGTGCTGACGGTCACGGGCAGGACTTCCTGTCGGACATGGCCATGACGGAGGTGGATCGTTTCATGGACCGGGAGCATCTGATCTTCCGGGAGAACACCTTGGCCACCAAAGCCATTGAGGAGTACCTGAAGCTCATCGGCCAGAAATACCTCAAGGACGCCATTGGTGAGCACCAGTGGAACCAGGGGGTGCCAGCGGGGGCATGGCCTCATTCGCAGGGGTGGGGTGGGTGGTCCCACTCATGGCCGTGAGATGCTTGGAGGGCCCCTTGTTGGGTGGTCATGAAATGGTGGGATGATCCCCATTCATGGCCATTAGCTCATTGGATGGTGCCCACTCGTGGCCAGGTTCCATCACCACCATCATGAAATCATAGGGTGGTCACTTCTTGTGGTCATGAAATCATGAGGTGGTCCTTTTCATGTCCATGACATGGTTGGGTGGTCCCTGTCATGGCCATTAGCTCATTGGATGGCTCTCACTCATGGTCATGTTCCATCAACACCATCGTGAGATCTTTGGGTGGTCCTCATTCACGGCCAGGTTCCATCACCATCATCATGAGATCATTGGGTGGTCCCTACTCATAGCCATGAAATCATAGGGTGGTCACCTGTGGTCATGAAATCATCAGGTGGTCCCTTTTCATGGCCATGGCGTGGTTGGGTGGTCCTTGTCATGGCCATTAAGTCATTGTATGGTTCCCACTCACGGTTGTGTTCCATCATCACCATCGTGAGATCTTTGGGTGGTCTCTTCTTATGGCCATGACGTGGTTGGGTGGTCCCGACCCATGACCAGGTTCCATCACAACCATCCTGAGATCTTTGGGTGGTCCTTTCTCACATCCATGACACGATCGGGTCCCTTCTCCCCTTACCCCTCGGTGTCCCCGTGATGTCCCCCGTGTCCCCGTGCCTGTGCCGCACCGCAGGCGAGTTCATCCGGGCGCTCTACGAGTCGGAGGAGAACTGCGAGGTGGACCCCATGAAGTGCTCGGCCTCCACCCTGGCTGACCACCAGGCCAACCTGCGCATGTGCTGCGAGCTGGCACTCTGCAAGGTGGTCAACTCCCACTGGTGAGTGCAGGGACGCGGTGGGGACGTCCCCGGGATCCGTGTGACCCTGTGTGACGCCGTGTGACTCCGTGTGACACCGTGTGACTCCGTGTGACACCGTGTGATGCCGCGTGACGCCGTGTCCTGCTGGCAGCGTGTTCCCGCGGGAGCTGAAGGAGGTGTTCGCCTCGTGGCGGCTGCGCTGCGCCGAGCGCGGGCGCGAGGACATCGCCGACCGCCTGATCAGCGCCTCGCTCTTCCTGCGCTTCCTGTGCCCCGCCGTGATGTCCCCCAGCCTCTTCGGCCTGATGCAGGAGTACCCTGATGAGCAGACAGCGCGGACGCTGACCCTCATCGCCAAGGTCATCCAGAACTTGGCCAACTTCACCAAGTGAGGGCAGCGACAGTGGGAGGGGTTTGGGAGGGTTCGTGGAGGGGTGGGGATGGATGGAGATGGATGGGGAGAAGGTGGATGGATGATGGATGGATGATGGATGATGGATGGATGGAGATGGATGGATGCTGATGGATACATGGTTATGGGTGAATTGATGGATGATGGATGGGAAGTGGATTGAGTAGATGGACAAGATGGACGGATGGAGAGAAGATGGATGGATGAGCTGATGGGCAGGAGATGGATGGTAGATGGATAACAGATGATGGATGATGGATAATGGATGATGGTGGATGGTGGATGATGGAGAAAAGATGGGTGTGTTGATGGCAGGAGATGGATGATGATGATGGATGGATGCATGCACAGGAGAGGGATGATGGATGGTGGTAATGATGATGACAATGGATGAAGGATGGTGATGGATGACAAATGACTGTGGCTGATGGGTGATGATGGATGATGATGGATAATGATGGATGCTTGATGACAGATGATGGTGGATAATGATGGACAATAATGGATGATGATGTGATGGATGACAAATTACAATGGATGACAATGATGACAATGACAACGTCTCACCACAAATGATGACAGATGATGGGGAACCCCCGTCCTCACCCTTCCCCACCTCTCACCCCAACCCTCATACTGGGGACACCCCTCACCTGCCAGGGATGCTCCCACCCACTTGCTGGCCTCACCCTCACCTTCTGGGGGATGTTCCCGCCCACCTGCCAGCCCTGCCTTCACCTGGGCACACCTGGCACAGGTTTGGGAGCAAGGAGGAGTACATGGCGTTCATGAACGAGTTCCTGGAGCTGGAGTGGGCCAGCATGCAGCAGTTCCTGTACGAGATCTCCAACCTGGACACGCTGACCAACAGCACCAGCTTTGAGGGCTACATCGACCTGGGCCGCGAGCTGTCCACGCTGCACGCGCTGCTCTGGGAGGTCATGAGCCAGCTCAGCAAGGTACCGCACCTGCGCACCTGAAGTGGTCTCACGTTCACTAAATTCTGTTTTCCAAATTTAGTGTAGTGGTTTGAGTGTCTTTGCTGCTGTGAGATAGAATTAGGAACAAAAAGGTGAAACAGGCCCAAGTTAAAAGTAAACAGACTTCATTAACACACACACATACTAAAAGAATGAAAAAAAGGAAAAAAATTTGAAAATTAAAGAAAATGAACCCTTCAAAACCCTTCTCTTCCTTCCCCCCACAATGTTCACTTTCCTACAAACAACATAGTGAGAAAGAAGCGTGTGATTTTGTCAGTCAGTTACACAATTTGAAAATAGTCTTTCATCAATTCTTCAGGAGAGGAGTATCTCTTAGTTTACCATGGAATTCTCCCCTGCCACTGACAAACTTAGAACAGTTCTCTTGTGGGTCTCAACTTTTACAGAAACAGCTGCCCGGGGAGACCCTGCTTCCATGAAATCTCCTCCCATTAGCAGTTTCCCAGGCTGCTTATGGGTCATGGGAACTCAGGCATCTGGGGTGTCACCTTTTAATGCTGTACAGCTCAAAGGCAAAGGATTCTTCATCTCAGGGAACAGAGAAGTCTTCTCACTTCTTTACTGGTGCAGAGGGCTTCTCATCTCTCTCTCTGTTCGAGCATCTCATGGGATCAATATCACTTAGTCCATCACAAACANAAAGGTGAAACAGGCCCAAGTTAAAAGTAAACAGACTTCATTAACACACACACATACTAAAAGAATGAAAAAAAGGAAAAAAATTTGAAAATTAAAGAAAATGAACCCTTCAAAACCCTTCTCTTCCTTCCCCCCACAATGTTCATTTTCCTACAAACAACATAGTGAGAAAGAAACCTGTGATTTTGTCAGTCAGTTTCACCATTTGAAAATAGTCTTTCATCAATTCTTTAGGAGAGGAGTATCTCTTAGTTTACCATGGAATTCTCCCCCGCCACTGACAAACTTAGAACAGTTCTCTTGTGGGTCTCAACTTTTACAGAAACAGCTGCCTGGGGAGACCCTGCTTCCATGAAATCTCCTCCCATTAGCAGCTTCCCAGGCTGCTTATGGGTCATGGGAACTCAGGCATCTGGGGTGTCACCTTTTAATGCTGTACAGCTCAAAGGCAAAGGATTCTTCATCTCAGGGAACAGAGAAGTCTTCTCACTTCTTTACTGGTGCAGAGGGCTTCTCATCTCTCTCTCTGTTCGAGCATCTCATGGGATCAATATCACTTAGTCCATCACAAACACCTCTGCTCAAAATCCACACACAAATTTGAACATCTCCCCAAATGCATATCTTTCCCATGATTTAAAGGATAATCCACATATAGAGTTCATTTCCATGGCTCAAATAATAAGTCCAGCCAGCAGGCAACTCCTCCATCATTCCTCTTGTACTCACTCCATCTGACTGTCATGACGGGTCGTCTTTATGTTCGCTCTGTCCCTTTCTTCTCTCTCTCAGGGAAGAGTTAAGCCTTGAAAGCTTCATGTTGCCAGGAAAGGGTTAAATCTTGCCCAGGTCCTCTCTCCCTTGGCTTCTGCTGACCGTGTCAGCTTTCAAGGCCACGTGGGAGGGAGAGCCAGAGCGGAAAGGGAGCTCGGGCAGTCAGGGATCATAAATCAGTGCCTCCTGCCCAGCCCCGGTCTCATGGGGTGTGCCCGGCTGGGGGCTGCTNTGCTGTACAGCTCAAAGGCAAAGGATTCTTCATCTCAGGGAACAGAGAAGTCTTCTCACTTCTTTACTGGTGCAGAGGGCTTCTCATCTCTCTCTCTGTTCGAGCATCTCATGGGATCAATATCACTTAGTCCATCACAAACACCTCTGCTCATAATACACACACAAATTTGAACATCTCCCCAAATGCATATCTTTCCCATGATTTAAAGGATAATCCACATATAGAGTTCATTTCCATGGCTCAAATAATAAGTCCAGCCAGCGGGCAACTCCTCCATCATTCCTCCTGTACTCACTCCATCTGACTGTCATGATGGGTCTCCTTTATGTTCGCTCTGTCCCTTTCTTCTCTCTCTCAGGGAAGAGTTAAGCCTCGAAAGCTTCATGTTGCCAGGAAAGGGTTAAATCTTGCCCAGGTCCTCTCTCCCTTGGCTTCTGCTGACCGTGTCAGCTTTCAAGGCCACCTGGGAGGGAGAGCCAGAGCGGAAAGGGAGCTCGGGCAGTCAGGGATCATAAATCAGTGCCTCCTGCCCAGCCCCGGTCTCATGGGGTGTGCCCGGCTGGGGGCTGCTCCCGGTGACCCCCGGGGGAGGCGGGGGGGGAACATCTCCCCTGGCCCCGGCCGGCTCGGGGTGGGCTTTGATAGTTCGCTGGATGTTGAGCTGCAGCCGCTCCCTTTTTCCCTCCCCCGGGCAGCCGGGTGGGGAAGGGCTCCCCGCTGGCAGCGGCTCCGGGACCCGGCCGGCCCGGCCCTGGGCCCGCTGCTGCCCAGGGTGGGACCTGTTTCCTGACGGGAAGGAAAGGAGGACTTCTTGGCATTCCTGAGCTTTCAGCCTGTATGTTCACTGAGGTGTACCTGTTCTTTATTGGTTCTTTCCTGTAACTTCCTGAAAACTCACTTCCTGGTCAAACCACCACGGCACCCCTCACCTGTGTGGCCACAGCCTCACCTGTGCACCTGCAGCCTCACCTGGGGGTGCTCATGGGGAGCGTGACCCTCCCCAGCCTCCACAGGTGTGCGCCCACCGGTGTCCCACCATGGGAGGTCCCTGGGGTCCCCCCAGGTGAGGTCCCAGGGATCCCACCTGCCCAGGTGTGCCGTGTGCCCCTTGCAGGAGGTGCTGCTGGAGCCGGGCCCCTGCCATGGTGCAGTCAATGGCAGGTCCCAGGTGTTCCCAGGTGTTCCCAGGTGTGCCCAGGTGCACTCAGATGTGCTCAGGTGTGTTTCTCCCATTCAGGAAGCTGTGCCCCATCACAGTCATTGGGAGATCAATGAGGTTCCCCTAGCTGAGGTCCCAGGTGTCCCCAGGTGTGCTCAGGTGCACTCAGGTGTGCTCACCTGTCAGCTTCAGGAGGTGCTGCTGAAGCTGTGCCCTGTGACAGTCAGTGGGAGATCAATGAGGTTCCCCTAGATGAGATCCAAGGTGTGCCCAGGTGCTCCCAGGTGCGCTCAGGTGTGCTCACCTGTCCCCGCAGGAGGCGCTGCTGAAGCTGGGCCCGCTGCCGCGGCTGCTGACCGACATCAGCGTGGCGCTGCGCAACCCTCACCTGCAGCGGCAGCCGAGCCAGGGCGAGCGCCTGCCCCCCAAGGGGCTGGTCCTGCGCGGGCCCTCGGCTGACCTGCAGCCCTACCTCGTGCGCGACCTCAACAGGTGAGCGCGCTGGCCTGGCCCCGCCTGCCACCTGTCACCCCCCCGTGGAGTCCGCTTGTGTGTCCCAGGTGTCCCCCTGTCTCACCTGGCCTCACCTGGTGGCTCTGGGTCTGACCTGCAGTGGCCCCACCTGCCTGTGACCCCCCCATGAGCTCCCTGTGCACCTGTTGTGTGTCTCAGGTGACCCCTCCACCTCACCTGGCCTCACCTGGGATGGCCCCACCCACCTATCACCCTCCTGTCGTGTCTGCTTGTGTGGCCCAGGTGTCCCTGTCTCACTTGGGGTGGCTCCACCCACCTGTGACTCCCTCCCCCCCACATCCCCATGGTGACCCCCCCAGTACCTGTGGGACCTTCATGTCCCGCCAGTGACCCCCAATGTCACCTGATGTTGCCGAGCCTCACCTGGAGATGTCACTTGTCCTGCCCCGGTGTCCCCCTGGGTGTCCCCACCTGTCCCAGGTGTCCCTGGGGGTGTCACCTGAAGGTGTCACCTGTCCTGCCCCAGTGTCCTCACCTGTACCAGGTGTCCCCGGGTCTCACCTGGGGTCTCACCTGTCCCTCTCCTCACAGCTCCGTGGATCTGCAGTCCTACATGGTGCGGGGGCTCAACAGGTGAGGAGCAGGATTTCGATTTGGGATTTGGGATCAGGGCAGGGATGGGATTGGGATTTGGATGGGACCAAGACTGGAATTTGGGATGGGGATTTGGTATTGAATTTGAGATCAGGATTTAGGATTGGGACTGGGATCAGGGTGGGGATTGGGATCTCAGTCCAGAACTGGACCCAGATCATGATGGGATGGGGATTGGGATTGGGGTGGGGATGAAACTGGGATTGGGATCAAGATGGGGACAGGGATGGGATGAGGATTGAGATGGGGACAGGAGGGGAATGGGAATGTTTGTGATGAGAATGTTTGGGATGGGGGTGGGAATGTTTGGGATGGGAACGTTTGGAATGGGGGTGGGAGTGTTTGGGATGGACAGGACAGCGACAACAGTGGGACGATTCCAGAGATGGATTTGGGGCCGTGTCCAACCGCCCTCATCCCGAG
>WBMY01014281.1:7589-38469 GCA_013397315.1 Donacobius atricapilla
CCTCTCCAGCTATCACCCCAGGCAACCTGCAAAGAGGTTTTACACAGGTCTGAGCCATCACAAGCACCTGTGTAGGTGCCAAGTCCTCCTGGTTTTCCTTTCTCTAGTCAGTAAGGACTCTGTTTTTTCCCATGTGCACTCTGATAGAAATCCAGCAGTTCAGAAGTGCTTTCCATGGAATATTACAGACCTAAAGTACCCAAAGCATGGGCAGCAGGTCAGGGGAGGTGGTTCCGCCCCACCGATCTGGTGAGACCCCCCNAGTGGGACTTGATGGGCTTTAAGGTCACTTCCAACCCAAACCAGTCTGAGATTCTGTGATTATCAATCTGTCATGAGGTCAGTACTAAAAGCACCCTGTGCATACACCAGGGCATACCACACCCACCAGAGACAGTTACAGGCACTATGCCCTGACATGGGATGCACAGAGACAGAACCTTGGTAGCACTGACTGCAATGGAGGCTCTTTGGGAACAGCACTCCATGTCTCCATAAGCTGAAAAATGATAGTTCCCTTTATTAAAATACTCCCTATAAGGAGAAAAGGAGGACCAAGGCTCCAAAGAGAAGCATGGAGCCTCGTTCCGTTTCTAAAAATGAATCCTGATGAATACATGACCTCCTTATGACTCCCTTCTTCCTAACAAACTAGCTTCACAGAAAGAATGTTAATATACATTTGAAGCATATACTAGCAGAAACAGCATTGGGAAGATGTAAACCTCAGAACCTGCTTCAGAAACCTTCATTTATCAGTTGTTTTCATCCAGGCAGGAGACAGCAATAAATTGATTGATAAATTCAAGCACAAGAAAGATATGGACTGCTGGAACCAGTCCAGAGGAGGCCTTGGAGGTGTTCTGAGGGCTGGAAACTCTCTGTTATGGAGACAGGCTGAGAGACCTGGGGGTGCTCAGCCTGGAGAATAGTAGGCTCTGAGGTGACCTTATTGAGGCATTTCAGTGCACCTAAAGTGTCTAAAGGGGGCTTGTAAAATAGAGAGTTTTTACACTGGCAGACAGCAACAGAACAAGGTGGGGACTGTTAAACTGAGAGAGAAGAGATTTATGTTTGATATTAGACAGAAAATCTTCCCTGTGAGCATGGTGAGGCCCTGGCACAGGGTGCCCAGAGAAGCTGTGGCTGCCCCTGGATCCCTGGAAGTGTCCCAGGCCCGGCTGGACAGGGCTTGGAACAACCTGAGATAGTAGGATGTGTCCCTGCCCATGACAAGCGGTGGGACTGGATGAGTTTTAAGGTCAGTTCCAACCCAAGCCAGTCTGGGATTCTGTGAATTCAATCTTCCAAACTCTGCAAATGTCCCGTGATCACCTTGATGAACTTTAATGAAGATGCAAATAAAGGTTTGGTGACTGAGGCTGAATTAGTCTCAGTTGCCCAGAGGAGAGGGATACATGAATCCCACTGAACTCAGTGGGAGCTGGGTTCCTCATGTCCAAGACACCACCAAAATATCCACATGAAGTAAAATTCCTCTTGGTAAGAGGTCTGTACATTCTTCACTCTCAGAGGAAAGCCCTGAAGGACATTTAGCAGGTCCCTGCAATGCCTGGGTGACCCTGCCTACTGTGGGACAGCTCCAGGGCCCAGTTCAGAGGTGGCACTGCCAATGGGCCACCTGAAATGCACTTCTGGAACTGCCCAGCTGTGCCCCACTGGCATCCCTAGTGCAGACAGAAGTCCTCACACTGCCCCTTCCAGGGGAGCAGAGAGCAGGAGACAATGAGACAGGGCGTGGAGGTGTGGGGCTGCTCTCAATGCATCAGCCCCAGCTCCCAATGGAGTGGGAACCTCACAAGTTCAGGCCTGCTCAGTGTCCCTGGTGCCCTGAGCATGCTCTGACCTGTGGAGAACACTCCCTCTGGCTTTTCCTCCTCACTCCTGTCTCATCTTTCCTTCCTCCCTACCCGTTAGGTGATGTGTTTACAGCAGCATCCATCACCATGGCATCCAAGGAAGACAGAAAGCTCCCAAAGGCTGAATTTCCTTCCCAACTTGGTAATTTTGCTTTTGCATTTCAATTATTTTCCTGACAACAGGGTGAGGAGGCTGAAGCTGGCTGGAGCAGGCAGTGAGCAAGGAGCAGAGCTGCTATTACTGCACACATCTGCTGTTCTCCAGCAGCAGCTTGGAAAGGCACACTCACAGCTCTTGTCCTAGTGTGCTCTCAGTCTGCCTAAGCCACGAGGAAATAGTTTCCCGTAAAAGCCCAGGGGCCTGTGGAAGAGCCTGACAGAATATTATTCCCTCTTTAACTTCCAAAACCCATTAACTTCTCCTTCTAACTTCCCTAGCTGGGAAGGACTTGGGAACTAAGCTCTCAAGCAGAGGAGCAGGTGCTGGGGCAGCCCTGGAGAGTGTCCCCATGCCCTGACAGCTCTGCAGTGTGGGCCCTGCCATGGTGGCTGCTCTGGTGAGCCCAGACGGAGAGTGGTGGCTTTCCACAGCTACAGAGAATTTCCTGGAAAAGCAGCACGGCAAGCCCAGTCCTGGATGGCGCCTCGCTGCAGGACTCCCTCTCCTTGGCTGGAACTCCTCCATCCCAACAGCAAGTTCAGAAAATAACGTAATGAACACAGGCTTCTTTTTTACACATTTTTTTCTTTCTTTTTCTTTTTTCCATTGCTCATTTTACTTTACTGAGCTACTGCATACGGAGCCGAATCTTTATTTTGGCTGCTGTCCTTTTGCAATATCATTACCCGCGCGCAGAGGAAAAGCCCTCTGGAGATTACCAATCCAAACAGGCCCTTGTTTTATCTACAACTATTTGAGTACATGACCTCAGATAACCCCATGGCCAACTGTGTGCCAAATTCAAACTGCAGCCATGGGAACTTTAAATACAGAGAAGATTTTCCAGCTTCCCTCCAAAGGGAAGGCGCTGAGTATCTGGCTCTGCTCGGGCTGATGAGGCTGGGGAGTCCGGCTGTGCCTGCGGGGACCTGGCCAAGGGCACAGTGCCACAGTGGCACCACCGTGCCACAGATTCACCTCTGCCCAGGAAGCTGCACACATGAGTGACCCCTGCTACACATACAGTCACTGTCCCCTCCTCTTCTCAGGGCTCTGCAGTGGCTTTGGATTACTGGAAAGACAAACAGCTGCACTTGGGCCAGCAGCCTCATCTGTAAGGCTGTGTTTGGATTCCTCTGGACAGGGGAGTTTTTCATCTTCATTAGCTGCTGTTCACAGCCACATCCGCCATTACTCACTGGGTCAGAGCCTCTTGCTCTCTACTGCTGCTTACAAATCTAAATAAATAAATTAATCTGATACTTCAAATGAAATTCAGAAGAATTTTGCAGCCAGTGTTTCACAGGCAAGAAGTGCATGTGTATGCCTCACTCTGCAAGTCCTTGGAAACAGAAGCTCAGAGAATTAAGGCATCAGAATCAGGATGAGAATTTTTCACAGCAGTGCCTAATTTGCTTTTCATCCCCAGATTAATACTTCCTCATACACGCTTTAATATGAAGGAGGAGAAGCACAGAATCCCAGACTGGTTTGGGTTGGAAGAGACCTTAAAGCTCATTTCATCACCCCCTGCTATGGGCAGGGACACCTTCCACTGTCCCAGGTTGCTTCAAGCCCTGTCCAGCCTGGCCTTGGACCCTGCCAGGGATCCAGGGGCAGCCACAGCTTCTCTGGGCACCCTGTGCCAGGGCCTGCCCACCCTCACAGAGAAGAATTTCATCCTAATAACCCACCTAACCCTGCCCTCCTTCAGCTTGAGGCCATTTCCCGTTGCTCTAACACTACATGCACTTGTGAAGCCTCCATCCAGGGAATGTGTTGCTGATGTTGGAGACAGGAATGCGACAAAAACACATCGAGATAATGCAGTAACAGCCAAAATTCATTGTTGGGAGTCTCCTTTTATAGGGGCTTCAAATTTCCCACATTTACACACGTGATTGGCTAAGGGTCTTAACTCTGCCCAGCTCACTGGCCAATGATATGGGTGCATTCATGGTTCAAAGGAATTGGCTGGACTTGAATCTGACCTATCATGATCGTGTCCAGGGACTTGTTTACTTCTATTCTCTAACGAGCTAGGCTGGTTGAGTTGGTGTCTGTTAGGTCAATCTGTCTGTGCAGCTTATACACCAGGTGAAGCTGTCACAGTTACCCCTTTTCTGTTCAAAAAACGCAAAGTGTTGTCATCTTCTGCGGAGCTCCTTGCAGATAAGATGACAAAGACAGCACCATGACACAAATTATAAACCTAGTTTGAATAAGACTTTCCACCCAACTTGACAAGCCTAGTCCGTCCCAGCCAGTGATGTAATCCATATATAATTGAAGATGTAACATTCATTCCCAGGAGCTGTCAGGCAGGATTACCAACAATCCAACAATACAAGTTTTCAAATTTGCATGCCGTGGGCTCATTACTTGGAAGTTACAAACTTACAACTTAACTCTAAAAACAGGAAACTATTCAACTTTGGAACCACAAGAAAACCAACTAACAGGAGAAACAACTTGTCTAGTTTGGGTTTGTGATTCATGGCCTTAAATAAAATCCTTAAGTCCTCATATCTTTAAATATATGAAATCCTTCCAATACTGTCAAGTAATTTAGGGTTTGGAGAGCACTAGGCATTCCTCCTTTTTCTGTTTAAAAAAATATACATTTTAAAGTGCCATGTGGGGAATACCAGCGTGGTGTAACACACCCCAGAACTGTAAGAGTCATTTTGTGTTTAGTGAGGTATACAACTGCTTTTGAAAGTACCATTTATCAAACCAATTCAAAATTATCAAAGGAAACATCTCCTTGTCTTAGGCTTTACAGGTTATATCCTGGTATATGATTAAAAGCGACATGTTCCTCTATCAGTAATGTCCTTAAAAATATGTGATTCTTGAGGTATTTGAGTAAAGCCAAAAGTGAACTGTCACTCCAAGGGTCCTACAGATGGTTTAAGGTGTATACTGGGGCTTTTGGATTTCCCTTGTGATGTTTCTTCACGTAATAACATCATTCAGGTGTATTTGTAGAATCCCTTTGCATAGCCGCAATATCAAAAAAAATAGTGTAAGATCATTGTAAGAGATGACACACTGCAGGTTTTCTAGAATTTAGAAGTATTGGTGTTTATTTAACATAATCCTTGTGATTTGCAGAGGTGGTGAACACAATGCTGGCTTTAATTTAATATGGACAACAATATCTGGTAGAAAAGTTTCAGATCTCAGTTTCAGTTTCATTACAAAGTATGTCCAGTCAGATACAAGGGGGTAACGTCCAGGTAATATTATCATGTGGATGGATATATGTACAAAGCCTTGAGATAGAAAATATAAGTTTAGACTGTGTTAATTATTACTAGTGGATTAAGGGTGCTTTGGTTGATCTGATCTTTTTTTTTTCATGTAGCATAGCCACATAAAGAGAAGTAAAAAGTCCAAGAGAGATGGCAGCAATTCCACAAAGCAGACTTTCATCACAGCTGTGTAGGTCATAAGCATGCCGACGCCACTGTCGTGGCTGGCTCAGAGGCTGTGTCAGGCTCCAGGGGCAGACCGTGGTTGCTAGGCAATGCAGTTTGTCAGCGATGGTGCCAGGTTTGGGTCATGGCGAGAGCATGGCTCTGGTCCTCTTAAAGGGGCTGGGCTGTGCTATTGCCTCCCCCCACTGCTGCAGGAGGCAGAAACTGGATTTTTGGTAGCTATCAGAAGACCCCCTGGCCCTGGGGAGCTGTGGCCATGGCCCCAGCTGGGAGAGAAAGGCAGGAGAAGGTTTTTGTCTCTCACCCAGTCCCAGAGTGATGGCTTTTCAGGGCTCCCTAAGGTGGTGGCTTTTGGCATGGCTGAATCTGCCTGGATCAGGCAGAAAACGACAGCACCGTGCTGACTCAATAGCAGTGAAGGCGTCTTCTCCAGTATATGTCGAGTCCTTTACTGGTGTATGTCCCAGGGGCTGCTCCAGCGCAGGTTGTGGTGACGCACGTAACGGCACCAGATTTGGGATCCTCTGATCCACCACTGCTTCTGGGTATTACATTCCTTTGGCATCCAGGTACCTCTGATGAGTCGTTTCCCAGGCCCACCCACAAGTTACAATGACAGCTGGGCACACCCACAGGAGGCTGGGTTGAAGGTGTGGTCTTGGAGCCATGGCAAACGCCTCCAAGAGGAGGTGGTCCGAATGCATCTGTGGTGGCAGGGGGTGTGTGTAGGTCCAGGGCACATGGACTGAATGGCCGTGCAGGTGCACTCAATGCAGCTGCAGGACACCTTTTCAGTGCGGTTCCAAGCTGCTTGGCTCAGCTGCAGGGCACTCCAGCATCGAAATGTCCTGGCACAGGGCAGCTTTGCAGTTCCCTGTGGCTTCATGGTGTGATGTGGCTGCTCCACCCATCCTCCTTCCCTGCACGCCTGGTGCAGCATCCACGCTTCCCGCTGCCTCACCCTGCGCCCTGTTCACGCCACATGCCTCGGTGGGCGGTGCTCGTGGTGTCCCCTCTGTCATCCTTGTGTCCCGCTTGCTCCCCAACTGCCTTAGCAAGTCCATTACAAGCCTCCAGGGCTTTATAACATTAAAAAAAAAGAGTCCATACTTGGACAACTGGGTCTTCTGGTACCAAAGCCCATGCTTCCATGTTCCTGGTAGCATCTTCTATTTACAAAGGGGTCTGGACCAAACATGGTCTACTGTCTTCCATGGCTCTCCACACTGCCCTTCTCCATTGGGATTACACGGCTCTCCGTGCCTCTCCTCTAGGCAGCTCTTCTGGCTGCAGGCAGCTCTTCACACTGCCCCATGGCTCTGCATGCCGCTCTTTGCAGCTCTGTGGGCTGCAGGCAGCTCTTCACACTGCCCCATGGCTCTGCATGCCGCTCTTTGCAGCTCTGTGGGCTGCAGGCAGCCATTTCCCGCTGCTCCTCTGTCTCCCCGCTCTACTGATGGGAGCTGTTGGATCACATCGGCGGTCACCAATTGTCGCTGATGTTGGAGACAGGAATGCGACAAAAGCACATCGAGATAATGCAGCAACAGCCAAAATTCTTTGATGGGAGTCTCCTTTTATAGGGGCTTCAAATTTCCCACATTTACACACGTGATTGGCTAAGGGTCTTAACTCTGCCCAGCTCACTGGCCAATGATATGGGTGCATTCATGGTTCAAAGGAATTGGCTGGACTTGAATCTGACCTATCATGATCGTGTCCAGGGACTTGTTTACTTCTATTCTCTAACGAGCTAGGCTGGTTGAGTTGGTGTCTGTTAGGTCAATCTGTCTGTGCAGCTTATACACCAGGTGAAGCTGTCACAGGAATGAATCATAGAGCTGAATGCAAGCACAGAGGAAAAAATTCTGAGCTCTAGGAACAGCACAGGAATTTGGTCTTGACAGTCTCCGGATCAGTTTCCGACACTCACACTGAACACATTGCCCACATTATTTCCCATCGGGAACCAACCCTGTGAGTAGGGCACAGCCCGGCCACTCCTGAGGGTGGGTCTGTTTCTCCTCACTGGGGTTGTTGTGTCTGTGGGATGGGGCACTGACCCTGAGGGCCGGGCTGAGGACAACAGCTCGTTTCACAGGTGGCTCTCCCAGCCACAACCACTTGCTTCCTGGGGCCTGTCAGGCTTCCTAGGACCAGTCAGGCTTCCAGAGGCACCCAGGCTTGCCAGGACACCCAGGCTTCCTGGGGCCCAGCACAGAAATACAGAGCTTTAAATAAAAATTTTTGCAGAGGCAGTGTCCCATGGGGTGGGAGGGAAGATGAAACCCCAGGAATTGCTTTGGCCTCTGGAGCAGCCCTGATGCTCCAGAGCAAGCCTGGGTCTGGGATCTGGGTCTGGTACCCGGCGGCCAGGAAGGCTGATCACACCCACCTGGGGCAGTTTTCAGCTGTATGCAACTATACATTCACATGCATTATCCAGAGACCTTTGCATTTCAAGGCTGTTGTTATTTTGATCTTCACAACCTCTGGAAAAAATTAGTTCAATTAAGTCTCATCATTAGGAATTTGCATAAGGTCACTTCAAGGCTTCATGCATTTCCTCCGGTTCAGATCTCAGGGCTCTTGGTGTTTCCCCTCCTCACTTATAACCCCATTGCTGCAGGGCATTCCAAGTAAATAATCCACCACCAGTTTCCTCTGTTCAGCAACAAGCATGGAATTTTTCATTCAGGCTAAATGAAGCTTCACTGCTCTGTACAGCAGCAGCCCAGTTAAAGGTACATCATCACTTGCAGAGAGGGTAGCTTTCCCCTCAATTAAACAAAAGAAAAAAAAAGAAATTATTTTAATAAGAAAACATATTAATTTGGACTCCATTAGTGGGAGAAAAGAATTAGTTACTTTCAAGGGCAGCACAAGTGCAAGCAATGAACCAATTCTTACATATTGTCTGAGAAATTCATTTGCAAAGCACGAAGAGCCCTTTTCACTCGGAATAATGGAGAAACACCCTTGGAAGCTGTGAGCTGTGCTCAGCCACGGCAGAGCTGCAGTGAGGGGCACATGAGCTCCGTGATGCTCCACATGCTGGGGTTCTGGACACAGGGATAAGCACCCACCTATCTTTGAGCTGCAGCTCAAATTTCAGCTGATCAGATTTTGAACTGCCAGGAGGGTCCAAACTGAATGGGTATCACCAGGGTAGTGCTGATCCCCTAGCCCCAAAGCCGGGGCTTCATCTCCTGAGCCAGGAGCCGGCAGTGCTGGAGCAGGGGTGCTCCTGGAGAGCTCTATGGGTACCAGTCACATTGTCCCTGTTTGGCCAGAGCTGGGCACTGGAGGCTGAAGAGCCGGGCACTGGAGGCTACAGGCACATTGGCCAGAGTGCCCTGAGCTCTGGGCTTGCAGGGCTCCGGCCAGCACAAGCCTGTGCTGACCCAGTGCAGACAGAGCCCTCCTGTTCCCTCCCCTCCCTGCACATCTGGGCAGCTGCAGAGTGAGCCAGACTGGGGAGCTGAGCTAGGATAAAATTAACCATCTGGTTTTGACAGGCCTGTTTCAACTGGGATCAGTTCCGTCATCCTGTGGCCCTGCAGTTAAACGAGCACTTGTGCTGGGACGAGGGGGGTGAGAGAGTGGCTGGGGCAGGGAGCAGAGGCTCGGCTCTATCCAGCTGCACTGGCTGCCTACACTGACTTAAAACTCATGAAATCCTGGCAGAAACATCCCGGCCCCGTTTCCAACAGACCATCAGGGACCATCCAGTGTTCTTCTGGCTCTCCTTTGCAAATGTCTTGTAGGAGCTGGGCCCACTGAGACCATTCACACTCCTAATTGCACCCATAAACATCACTGCACCCAGGGGATTGGTGAATCTTTTCCTGTCTCTGACACAGACCCTGGCTTAAGTTTTCAAAGCCTTTCATGTTTTTCCAAAAGGGTATTTTCAACGTTAAAACACAATAATGACTCAAGCTCACAATAAAAACTCAAGCTAGTGGGGATCTTTCCACCTAACCTTTTCCCTCTATTTATTCCATGTCCTCTACTGACACAGCTATCTCTCTCCTGCTAAGCAACCGGCTCTGTACGCATGGATGACTCTTTGCAACTGGAAAAATAACTTGGCTCATGCAGCTTAGGTAGGAGAATCTGAGTGTGTGCATTCCTTCTGCGGCTGGCCCCAGGAAAAGGACACCCTGCCACTTCCAAACCTGGGAGGTCTTTGAGAGCTTGGCAGCAGTCCCCTGGGAGGCCTGTCATTAGCCATTTCAAACTGGCTGCAGTGCAGCGCTGAATGGGAGCGCCGGACAAAGCTCCGCCGACCTATCAGTCAGGAAAGGCTCCCGGGCCTGGCAGGGGCTGTTAACAGTAACAATGATGACAATATAGCTGGGATTTTCAGGGGTGGGGACTTCAAAGAAGCCCTAAAGAGGTATTTTTCCTTAAGGAGTAAGAAAGCAGCTGAGAGTATTGTTTTTGGCATTAAAGCTGAATATGAATGTTACTGCGGTAAGTCACAGATCAGCGGCAGCATAAATTTGTACTGATTTAAATATGCACGAGCTGCCTTTCTGTGTTTCTCCCATTCCATTGTGCCTGCAGAACCTGAGCAAACCAGCAGCCCTTGGACTTTCCCTCACGCACCCTAGGATGCTCCAGTACTGATGAACACCAAGGAGCAGGCAGCAAGCCCTTTAACACTGTGATGTGCCACTGCTGTGACCACACATCGGTACCACACTGGGGTGTCAGCACAGGGCTCCAGCCTGAGCCCTGGCCGCCCACAGCCTCCCCCCAGCCTCTCCCCCAGCTCAAACTGGGAGCAAGCCTGGGTCTCTCTGGGCAGGAATCATGGACACTGTGGCTGCAGGTAGGAGATCAGGAGGGGCTGTTGGTCCACAGGGACTTTTCTGCATTTAAACTCCAAATCTGTGTTTCCTTGGGGATGAAAAACAAGTTGATCATAAAGAAAAGTATCAGAGGGATACCATGAAAGGCTCCTCTGACAGCAAGTCCTTCTCCTAATGGTGAGGATTTATTGAATATTCTGCTGTTTCTGCATGGACCATGATGATGGCCTGAGAACAGGAGTGCACTGACAACAGCCTTGAGTTGTGCCAGGGAGTTTCAGACTAGGTATCAGACAGAATAGTCAGGTATTGGAACAGGCTGCCCAGCCTAGAGGGATTTAAGAGCTGTGTGGATGTAGCACTTCAGGACACAGTAGCCTTGGCAGTGCTGGGGGAATGGTTGGATTTGATGGTCTTGGAGGACTTTTCCAACTTTAACTATTCCGTGATTCCAAGATAAAACCATTACAAGCATACTCTGTCAGCAGCCATGGCCTGTCCTTGCCAGCCTGGCTGAGGTGACCGAAAGGCTCCCCAGAGCCAGACCTCACACCCTCCTTGCAGGTGACCCGTTGGCTTTCCCAGGCTGGGTTTAGGAGCCCTGTGCGGCTCAGGAGCTCCATTCCACTGTAACCATCTGTGGTTTGTGCCCCTTTGAGCTGAGCCCAAGGCCAGCTTTTCCCTCCAAGAGCCCAAGTCCAGAGGTATCATATCCAGCCAGCAGGGAGAAAGTGCCCGCAGGGTTTGCGGCATAGATTGACTTTCACACCTCGCTGGCCACACAGAAGAAACCCAATCTAAACTGCGTAACTTTGCATAACCGATTATTTTCACTGGGGTAATCTGAGCCCGCCACTAAATGCCAGTAAATGCGGCTGATCCAGGGAAGGCCCCGCTCGGGGGAGGAACAGCCCCACAGCCGCGGGCAGCCAGAGCTGGCCAGGCTGAGGGATGCTGCTCCTGGCTCTGGGTGGGTTTGGTCCTGGCAGCTGAGGCTCAACCCTTTGCCACAGGGCACTGTCTGCACAGAGAGAAGCACAAACAACTTCTGAATGCCAAACTCCTTTGCACAGTCAGTGACTGGAGTGTGCAAAGCCATGCTGAGGGAAGCAGAACAGCGAGGTAGGCCAGGGGGCAAGAGCTGTCTAGCTTTACTTGATGTCTTCTGAACTTTCTTTTCCACAATGTTTCAGATATTTTGAGAGACTTCAGCCTTCAAGCTGACTCCCCAGTGATCTATTATCCCTGCACTTCGATCACTCCATGCTGTCACCATTCACATGGCCTTGTCTGTAGGGAGCCATATACCTCCTCTGACTCCTCTGTCACCAAGTTCCTTCTCTCCAGCCACCAGCTCATTTCTTCCTGCCAGGACCAAGCAAAGTGATCTCTCCTTCTTTGACGTCCATGAAATTAGACTGTCAAATTAAAACCCCAACAGCTGGAGAGGTTACTGGTCCACCCATACCTCTGCAGGGCACCCAACTAGGATCGGGCTGCTGGAGGTGGAACAGTCCATACCATCAGTACACCTGAGATGTATCTTGTTCCTGAGATCCCTTGTGAATACAAGGCACTGATCCAGCTGTGGATGGGAACTCCCATTTCAGCCAGATCAATCTCAACATCTGGCTGCCCATGTGCCCCCTCCCCAGGGGTGGAGGTGAAAGGGTGATCAACTCAGACTGCATGTCTTAAATCAGGACAAGATAATGACCCAAATCCCCTTATCCAGAGAAGAGATAATGACTCACAAGGAGCATGCCCTGAATGTTACATTTTCCACCTTTGCCGAAACTCCTACGCTGCCATTTCTCCTTCTAAGCTTGCTCAGCCAGATCCTACCTTGGGCTTAGCTGCATTTCATCACAATAGCTGCAAAATATCCTCTTCATCAAGACTGATGCAACACATGAATTGAGAAATTAATTTAAAGCTTTTCTGTCCCTGTTTTCACCAGGATACTGCTGTGGCTTGTCCCTGTTTCTGTGTCCCTGTTTGTATGTAGTCCTTGGATGAGAGGGTTTGCTCAAATACAAAATGGTCTCTTCCATCCAACCACTCATTCAGACCAGATGCACCTTGTGGGGACAAAGCCTTCCTTCCTGGAAAGGCCAAAGAACCCCAGAGAAATTGGTGAACATCATCCCCAGTTGGAAATGCCTTTGTAGCAGTAGGTGCCGAAGACAGTCTTGCACCACATCTCACCAGGACCTACAGACACACAGTTTTGGCACAAGGAATCACCTCATCCAATTAATACCATGAATAACAGATACAGGCTGGCTTATGCCATAGGAAGTGACACAGTTTAATGCCTAAAGGTCTTCAGATAAATGCCGCTGAGCAATTACAGATTTGGCAAACTCTACACAGAAACCAAGTTTGTGCAGCTCAGCCTATGGTGCTTTCAAGGAAGGGTACAAATATAACTGGAGATCCCACATTCCTCCTCTGAAGGAAAAAAAAGCATGCTGCTGGCACTGCTGTGGACCTGGGATGGCTGCAGGGCTGTACAGTCCCCATGAAGCACGCAGTAGGAGTTAGTGGCATTTGCAACCATAAGACAATGGGTTTGTGCAGGATTCTCAACAGGAAAACATTGCCCTGATAATCACAGCACTGGAGCCCCTCTGCTCTGGAGCCAGGCTGGGAGAGCTGGGGGTGCTCACCTGGAGAAGAAAAGGCTCCAGGGAGAGCTCAGAGCCCCTTCCAGGGCCTAATGGGGCTCCAGGAGAGCCGGAGAGGGACTGGGGACAAGGGATGGAGGGACAGGACACAGGGAATGGCTTCCCACTGCCAGAGGGCAGGGATGGATGGGATCTTGGGCAGGAATTGTTCCCTGGGAGGGTGGGGAGGCCCTGGCACAGGGTGCCTGTTACATGCGGTCGTAGGTTGGAGACAGAAATCATGACTCGACTCCTCTTGACCACGGACAAACAGCCGGTTCTATTGTTCGGAACTGTCCCATAGAGGGAGATCAAAACTCCCGCATGGAGACAACTGATTGATCTGGGCCTTAACACTGCCCAGCTCCCTGGGCAGTGAACATCTGCATTTAGGGTTGGAAGGGATTGGTTGAGGTCTCTGAGTTTAAATCTATCCTATGGTTGTTCACCTAGGGGCTTGTTTATTGAACTAGGAGAGCCAAATTGGATTTCTTATTATAGCCAGATTTATCTGTGCAGATACAGACTATCAGTACTGTGCCAGGAGCACAGAGAAGCTATGGCTGCCCCTAGATCCCTGGAAGTGTCCAAGGCCAGGCAAGACAGGGCTTGGAGCACACTGGGATAGTGGGAGGTGTCCCTGCCCATGGCAGGGGGTGACACTGGATGATGTTTTAAGGTCCTTCCAACCCAAAGCATTCCATGATCTTTGTGCTGCTGTGGCAAGTCCCCACCTCCACTCAAATACTGGGAGCTGGCCAAGCCACCCTCACCATGACATACAAACAAAGAACATTATAGGGGCACCAATGTCAAAAAGGAGGAGAAACTACACAGTGCATAAAACATGGGAATTTTGACTTCTTGACACAGTCAGTACACTGAACTATGACCTCAGGAGGCACAAGGGACTGGAAACCAACAGAACTTAAATTGGCTAAAAATCTCTTGTTTTCTCATGACATTTGAGAGAAACCATGGGGGCAGTTTCCTCAGGACACATGGGAGTTAAAGCTGTGTCACTGCCTTCTTTGGAGAGTTCCTCATTTTCCTTACAGTCACTCCATCACTGTCACCCACTGACCCTTCATTACTTTCTCCCAGTGCACCAGCATCTCTGCTCACCAATGCACTTCATAGTCTGTCCAAACCCATGAGAGGAAGAAAAAGCCTTGTACAGGCTGTATAAAAGGACATTTACTCTGTACTACATTGTGTCTTCTTTTCTATGCTAGTCTAAATACAAGTGCTGTTTTCACTGCCAATCGTTGTTTGCTTGTGCTGTTTCTACTGGCTAAAACCAGCATTCTTCCAGCTAGTGTTTCCCTCCAGGAAAAACCACACATTCATACCTTTCTTGCATTTAGCACAGGACAACAAAACTGGTTCCCAGGAATAAGGATGGCTTCCTCAAAAGAAAACATTTGCTGTCAGCTGAGGTTTGACCTCTAATGGCTAATTTGGCATCATCATTTTGAGCACTGGCATACATAACATTGTGAAAAATTAACAGCTTCCCCCCCTCCCTGCTGAAGTTTAATTTCTGCCTGCAGCTTTGCAAGTGAAAATAAAAGAACCGAAATAAATATCCAAACTGAAACCTTGGGTACAGTCTCTCACATACGTCCATAAAGAGAATCTCAACACAAAGATCTGTAAGGGATATTTCACTGGAAACTGAGCTTTTTGCAGACACTGAGAAAGAAAGTCTGCAACATGAGACTGTCTTCCTTGAAGAAACACAGCTGATCCCAGCTCCGACTGCCACTGGGCTGTGTAAAACATAAACTTCACGCTAACCCTATGAAAACAGTCAACATAAGAGAGAGACAACAGTCTGCTCTGAGCTGCTGAAAGAGGAAAAAAACCTCTCAGGCTGTCATTCTCCCCTTGCTGTGACCTTCATGCTCCACTGAATTTCTGAAGATACTGAAATCTTGGCAGGGAAGTGTACAGTCTGTGGGAACCAGGCAGTGCCGGCCAGGCTTGGTGCTGAGAATTAGGCCCAGTTGAGCCCTTTTTTGGGGGACTCTGAGTTTTATGTGGCCAACAGCACAGGGCTAGGCCAACTCCAGGCTGGGAATTTTGAAGAATTGGTGCTGTGTGCACTTACATATCATGTTGCAGAACCATCACGGACAGAGTGCTGCCCCCCTGCCTAGCAATCACGACCTGGGGCTTGCTCAGTGTCTACTGGAATCTCCAGTGCCTAAAGGGGCTCCAGGAGTGCTGGAGAGGCACTTAAGACAAGGACCTGGAGTGACAGGACACAAGGAGGGCAGAGTTAGATGGGATATAGGGAAAAAATTCTTCCTTGTGTGTGTGGGGAGGCCCTGGCACAGGTTGCCCTGGCACAGGATGTTGCTGCCCCTGGAACCCTGGAAGTGCCCAAGGCCAGGTTGGACACTGGGGCTTGGAACACCCTGGGAGAGTGGAAGGTGTCCCTGTCCATGGCAGGGGCGTTGGAACTGGATGAGCCTTAAGATCCCTTCTGACCCAAAGCAGTCCCAGATCTTCGTGCTGCTTTGGGGCCTCCCCACCCGCTGTGGGTAACTGGGACTGCTCACTACGAGCTCTCACTATCGTTTATAAACCATTAGAGATTAGTAAATAAACATCTCAACCAGAGACTCAAAAGAAGTAGAATTTGCCATGACAAATTATCCTAGAGTCTGATGGTATTTATTGACTGCCATGTGGAGCCACTCCCCACAAATTGCCCTGTGCCTCTCAGCGAGGCGCAGTGCCAGGGCAGGGAGCACTCGCCACTCAGCCACTCAACCAGCCCTGGACAAGTACCTCTGGAGGGCAATTCGCTCCCTCAACAGTGTCTGTCGAGGCAGAATAATATCAGCTGTGCTTCCTGGCTGGAGCCTCTGCAGCACAGGCTGCAGATTACATCGGAATTGCCAAGCCCAGGATAAACAAAAAGATTAAGAGGGCCTCACCCTTTGTGTTGAACAATCGAACTCTGAAGCAAGAAATCACAGCCCACATCGTGGGCAGGCACCAGGCTAAGCCTGGGTTTGGGTGACTGGTGAGGAGTAGGCAGCTCACTCACACATCTGGGGAAACCACAGATGCTCTTAATCACAGGTTTTCCTGACCTGTAGGCGCTGACAAATTGCATCCTATGGATGAACCTTTTATTAAACCACAGAGGGTTTCCAAATGATACTCTATTTCTCAGCATTCCCAAGTCATTGAAATCCAGCACACGTGACCCTTTTTAATTCTTCATTTAGAGAGTGACACAGTGCTTTCCAAAGAGATTTCAAGGCTGAAAGGAAGTAAATGGGGACGTGATGTTGCATCGGTGGAAGGCAACTCAAAAGTTGAACCAGGGGCTATAACAACTGATAGTTTTGAATTCCTTGATGATGTCTCAGCCCCACTGGGGCTGAAGATGCTTTTTGTCCTGAGTGACTCCCAATGCCAGCCCCTTGCTGTCTGCTGGGGCAGCAACATCTCATGAAATACATAGTTTAAATCTTACTGGTTTTCCTCTGCTCATGGGGAAAGACGACTGGTATTTTAAAATGAATAAAAATGACTGTTGCTCAGGTCAGGAAAGGTGACCACAAAGCAAAATTGCCCTGGTCCCACTTCCATGCCACACTGGAGCAGGAGATAGCTGCTCAGCTCACAAGTGAGTGAGAAAGATGATGCCTAGCAGTTCTCATCATTGTCTGGACCGACAGAGCAACCCACATAAAAGGAAGAAAAAAGCCTGCTGATCAGATTGGTGTGACAGAGGCTCATGAGAGACATGCACATTTTCAATCTAAATGACAGCTTGAGGGATCTATATTACTAATTATCAACTAATATTGCCAGAGTTCCCAGGCTGGCTTCAAAGGTTCTTGCAAAGTGCCCCAAGTACAGGGTTTCCATCTCATCATAAGGCCTTTTTCTTTGTCCCTGCTAAATGGATTGCTCCATCCTAGGCTCCCTCTGCATAAATCAGCTTGCACATGATGAGCTTTGCAGCAATGAAATTCGTTACTTTAACCACAAAAAACCAAAAACATTTGCTGCAACTGTTAGAATGCTTTTGCACCTAATTAAAAAAAAAAAAAAGGTGGTTTCCTCTCTTCCTCCCCCCTCCTCCCCACCTACTCCTAATTCCATGCTAACACCTTTGTAAAGGCTCGGGTGAGTAGTTTGGAAACTGAAAGAGCAGGGAAGGGGGGGCAAAAAAAGTAGAAAAATATATCAGATCTCCAGACAATGAAATTGAGCGGCTATCTCTCACATCCTGCAGTGCTCAGGCTGAGGTCACAAGTTAAACAGGACATCAGAATAGGTGATGTAATTTGCTTATTTAGGATCAGAGCATTCAGTGAAGTGCGAGAGACAACCGATTTGAATGTGCAGATAATCCTCCCATCAATGTGGGGCTGTTCAGATGCACAAACTGCAGCTGGAGCCCGGGATTTTTTCCCCCCGCACATTTATTTTTGCAGGGGATATAATTGCAAGCATTTTTCCTTGCAGGAAAGCCTTGAAACCTCACCTGGGATCAGCCTCCTGTTGCGCTAGGTATTGTTCAAGCAGGGTCCCTGCCCCAGCCAGCTTAAAGGCTAAAGGGTCAAGTTAAACAGAGGGTGGGAAAGGAAAGAGAGGCCTGGGGGAGGTGGGGAACCAGGCTCCGCAGAACCTGGGTCCCCCACCCCACCTCCCCCTCGTACCCGAGCGAAGCCTCAGACTCAGAACTGAGCTGAGCAGCAGCTACGTTTTTAAGTAAAGCTCAGCACAGCTTTTGTGCAGATGTACAGGCCCTCCTAGCTCCAAACCCAGCTGCAGAGCCTCACACCAGTTACGATTTTACAGCAGTTAGAAACCTTTAACCACAAGGTTCTTCCAGATTCCAGGAGGAATTTCCTGGTGAGCCCAGACAACACTGAACACAGTTGTCCCTTCAAGCCATAGCGGCAAACCCCTGTGATATAAAGATGTAAAGCTAACAACTTGCAGTGTTTATCTCCTCAGTTTATCACCATCCAAGCCAGGATTCCTCCCTGTCAGCAGCACTGCTCACCCCAAGCCTGCCAGCCCTGTGCCTCCACTGATCTGCTTCCACACCAGTGTTCTTTCACTGACACAAGTTGGCTGGATCAGACACTTCAGCCATGAGAAATGAAATGTCCTGGGCCCTCGGGCTCACCAAGCAGTCAGTGACAAGGCCCTTGCACAGTGGCAAGCCCAGAGGTGTAGCCCACACCTGCTTTGGGTCGATCTCCAATCACATGGCATGGAAAAGCAAGATGACAAAAGTCACACCAGTCATCCAGGTAATGGATCCAGCCAAAACATGGCTGTTCTCAAGAGTTTAAGAGACTGGAATGACCTGGAGACATGGAGTTCAGGTCCACCTGCTGTCCCACCAGGCCATAACCAAGTGTCACAGCTGGATGTCCCAAACAGGGACAGCACCAGGAAGGGCGGGAGACAGACTGCTGTGAATGGATGGACATGGGAGAGGAGCTGAATTTCACTCTGCTACAAAATGACCCAGCTGTCAGCTAACTGTGCCCATGACTGGAGCCACCTTCTTTAGCAGGTTTGGGTGTTAGTTTCTTCTTTAACTGCTAGTTCTGTGTTAGAACCTCCTCCAAGCTGTGGAAAGCACAGCATCACTGATCTCCTGGGTGAGTCAGGCTGTGAACTGACCTTAAGGCTGCCCACAACAGCCCCCAACAACTCCACAGAGATCTTCGTAACTACTGTAAGGATTCAGCGTGTTGAATTTATCATGTCTGGACACCCCAAGTATTTCACACTGTCCCTCCCTGAAGGAAGTATTTCAGCTATCTGAAAAGAAGAAAAATACAAGAGACTCAAATGTGTGCAGAGGTGACAGGCACATGACATTTGCATTTCAAATAGAAGGAATGGGTTTGTAACATTTTAAGGCTATAAAGTGTAGAACTTCTATAGGAGTTTTTTGCATGTCACCAAAAGATGGAATTAATCTTATTTTCACTTAGCCCCACCAAAACATTCCTTGCCAAAGGCAGCACCAGGCTCAGCTACTGCTACTCTGCAGGGGTGGCTTCACCAGGATCATCACTGAGTTCTTACAATGCAGCACCTGAGGAGCACATGGAATACAAAGGTCATTCCTGCACCATCATTGACATCTTTGGCAGCAGTCCCACTCCTGGAGCCTTTAACTCGAGTGGCCAAGCTGAAGCCCAGCACAAGTGGGAGCAGAAATGCAGAGCAGCCCCTGGATGACACTCCCTGTGCACTTGCTGTTCTAGGTCAGACAGAGGTAGCCAGTATTTGCCATTGTTTTAACAGAAGAAACAGCAGTATTTTGGCAGGGTTACAAAGCAAGCCCATTCTTTACATCTGCAAAAGAGACCCCATCCACCCCTGCTGAGGGAGTTGACAGAGGAAACATATTTTCCAGCAGTTTTGGGTACAACATTGAATCTGGACCTATTTTTACCATGTGCTCTGCACTACACACATTAATTGTTAGGACAACATTTGCTGCCACATTCACTCCAGTCATTTACAGAACAGAAGCCCAGGAGACAAAACAAGCCCTTGCTCCATGAGACAGAGGGAGCAGGCAGGATGCCACATTGCTTCCTGTGACACACAGCCAGGGCTGACGGCACAGATGACCCATCCCGTGCTGGTAGCTCAGGCCTAGCTCCAGGCAGGAGAGGGGAGGGACCTTCTCATTCTCTAGGCCCATCCTCCTCCTCCTCCTGCCTAGCACGGACACAGCAGCACTCAGCTCTTTCTTGAGCCCTGATGGTGTGCCCACCATGCTCCCCCACTGCAGGGACAGCCAAAACTCTTTGCCACCACTCTGTCAGCCCTCAGCAAAGCGCTCTGCAAGGAGGGGCAGAGCGCAGAACAGTTTGGGAGCCCCAAAGTCTGTGACCAGCCCCGGAGCAGCACAGACAGGCTTGCAAGCACAGCTCAGCAGTTTCAGGATCCAGCCTCCATCCTAATTAAGCCCAATTAGGTTTGCAAAGAATGAGAATGTTTTAGGAAGGATGTACAAAAGAACTGCGAAGGCTTCTGTAGGCCATGAAGGCCTGGAATACCCTCCTGAAGGCAGAAATTGCCTTTGTTGATGTGGGCTGTCAGTTTTCTGCAGTGCTGGAGGATGATCCCACTCCCTGTGCTGCCCACGGCTCCCCTTGCACACAACTCCGGAAAGTGAAGCTGGAAGAGCTGGGATTCTTCTCCAGAGCACCAGCAGCACATCAGCCAGACTTGTGCTGTCTGCAGAGACAGCTGAGCAAAATCAGCTCCAAAATGCCAAGGCCTTAAATTCAGATTCAGAACAGGGAGAAGTTTGACAAATCAGCATCTTCCCATGCTGAGGGGTATAAAACATGCAGCTGTTCCACCACCACAAGTTACTGGGAAGGCATTTCTCCTGGAAGTAAGAGCACACTTAGTATATATTCCTAGCCAGATTGATTACCCCTATTTAAATTGTAAACTAAGACAGCATGTACTAAACCCATAGAGTTAACCAGTTCCAGACCCCAGATCCTGGGTAGGGGGTTAGTTTTCCATCATCTGCTGCACAGTCTTGTGCATTTATTAGAAAGCACAGAGTTTCCTGCAGCATGGTTTTGTGTGTGTGTTTGTGCTTATTTTTATGGTATTTCAACAACCATCAGGAGGAACACTGCTATTTTATGGGATGTCAGGGAATTGGAGAATCGAAGAGGTTTTTTACAGGTTTGTTTAAAACAGCCAAGAAGCCACTGTGCCACTATAAATATATATATGTATAACAACTGCAATCTGTTCTGGGACAATAAAACCACGGGACTGAAGGCAGTATCCCATAGCTGAATATATCCATTTATCTGCAGTAAGATGAACCCCTGTTCTGTGGATCTGACCTGCAGGGAGTTTCGTCAGTCTCCACGCACAGCCAACCTGCCCAGCTGGACAACTCTCATTTGCTCGCTAAGTTTTAGATCCAGTTTCAACATCTGACAGCAGATATTAACTGAGGCGCAGGACATGCTCTTTGGTGTGTCTGCTCCTACACCATTTCTGCAATTCCACTGGGCCAGGAGACCCCCAGATCTCCACCACGAGGCATTGAGCCAGACTCATTGGCTTGTTTATCCCTAAGAAAAAGCTAATTTTCCAACCAACTTTCTCTCTTTAAACACTGATAAGGTGAGAGATGTTGAAGTTCCCTATTGGTTTATATTGCAGTTTGGGAAGGGATAGGTTTCAGCATGTTGCTGTAACAAATACAAGAGTGAAATTGGAAGAGATGGTGATTTGAGCTAACACAATTAAAATTTATTCTTAACACCAATCTACAGATATCTAGTGCTAAACACAATCTGGAGTCATCAACTAGCATGGACATGAATTAACCTAATAGCTTCTGAAAAAAAAAAAAGAAGTCCTATGAAAAAATCCTTCTATTAAAGTAATTAAGTGTTAACAGAATCACAGAGCCATAATTAAACATGGTTTGTAATTAAAACAGCATGTGTCCTAGACAGAGAACACAGCAACAAAGAGAGTCTAACCATAGCAGCTGATGCCAAAACACATGCCAACTACCAAAAATCAGAAAAACAGGCAAGTTTCTAGCAAAACTGCAGACGCAGAGCCTCTGATCCTCTGACTGAGCCCTCAGCACCGTGACGGATGTGACTGCACTCAGAACTCCTCATGGCTTTGCCAGGTGCTGCCAAAGTTCAAGCAGAACTCTTGGGAACCAAGAAGACACCGAGTGCAAGGCCCAGAACACTGAGGCAGCGCAGGGAGCGGTGAGTGAGCGGGAGCCGGGGCTTGAGCCGGCCTCGTCCTACCTGGCAGCGGCTGAAGATGTCACTCAGGGACACCTGCACGTTGAAGTGCTTCAGCACCTGCAGCGCCTGCTCCTTCGCCTTCTCGGAGCAGCTCACAGAGAAACACCTTCCTTCTCCCACCTGGGAGCGCAGCTGCAAACCAGAGACACCAGTGAGGCTGAGCATCAGGGCATGTGGGGCTGTTCTGATACTCTTGGTTTGAATTCTGAATCATGCTGGGAGTTAGTATGTGTTTACAGTCTGAATTCTGGTCCGAACACCACAACTGGTACCCGAACAGCCACTGCTGCAGAGTACAGGACTTGACTCTGACTCCTGAAGCACTGCATGATTTTACGTGTATGAAACATGATTTAGGCTGGAGAAAGGGAGGCTCAGGAGGGACCTTCTCATTCTCTAGAACTCCCTGACAGGAGGGTGCAGCTAGGGGGGTTGACCTCTTCTTTCAGCTAACAAGTGACAGAACAAGAGGAAACGGCCTCAAGATGCTCCAAGGGAGGTTTAGATTGGATTTCAGGGAACATTTCTTCACAGAAAGATGGTCAGACATAATTGTCTGGGGAGGTGTTGGAGTCATCTCTGGAAGTGCTCAGGAGTCATCTGGATGTGGCATTTGGAGACATGGTTTAGTGGGGTGCTAGTGCTGGGTTAACAGCTGGATCATCCTACAGGTCCTTTCCAACCTTAACAACTTCATGATTCTATTCTATAGAATATACCTAAGTCCCATCAACTCATAATTTGGTGAGGTAGTGCTGACAGGGGCAGCAAAAGGAAACTGAATTCAATCCCACCTTTCTGATGAAACTTGGCCAGATCCCACAGAGTATGCCAAAAGAACAATGATGGAAACAATGTCCAGTGACCACTTCAACCCCTCTGATTCACACAAACATTTCACCTGGAGCTTCCTGATGGCCAAGAAATTTGGAGGGGTTGGTGTGGGAAGTCCCTCAATGTTTTGTTTCAGACTCTGCAGAGAAGTCTGCATCTGGGAATGAGCACTGGGAAGTCCCAGATTCATCTTCATGGCCATGCTAAGAACTCATAGGAGTGGGATCAGCTACACACCAGTAAAGGAACCTGGCAGAGCCATCATGTCCTTGTGCAGGGCATCCAGAGGCAAGGGAACCGAGGGAACCGGACATTTCCCAGTAGGAAGCAGTTACTTTCCTTTTTGCAATTCCCACACAGCACTTTGAAGTTAGCTCTGCCAAACAAGATGATGCTGGATGCTAAATTCCCTATCCCACAAGCTGTAGGCTCAAGGAACCTGCAGGGTGGCTGCACCTGCCTCACAGTGTCTCATTATGGGGGGAGTTTTATTCCACACTCAGATTTTCCATAGGAAATCAGCGACCCCTATTCTGCAAATATTCTGACTGGCTGCCTGAGTAGTTGGGAGATTTTATACTGACAGTTTGTGACAAAGAACTCCTGTACACTGGCTCATGTGAACAGAACTCTTGCTCATCCAAAACAGTTTCACTCTTCCAAATGGATTTTTGGGCAGTAAAAAATTGCAAAGGACGTGCAGCAGGATATCACAGCATTGCAAGCACTGACTTGGCAGGTTCAGCACTGCATTTTGAAGCGTGTCTGTGAACAGCTCTGAACAGCTGGTGCTGAGGGCAAGGCTGGGCTTTGCTTTGGCTTTTCTGTTTATCTATAGCAACATAAAACCTCTCCAGCTTCCACTAGATCCATGCTTGGGGCCCTCCAATCTCTCCCTTCCAAGCCTGAAGAAATGTCCCTGAGGGCTGAAACTCTCTCAGTGTGGAGCCAGCCAGCAAGCAAGAATTTCTGGGATAAAAAGCACAGGAATTGAGCTGCCTTTCACCTGCCAGTGAGGCCAGACAGAAACACACTGTTCTGGATTGCTTGGCTGGACTTCCACCCCCACCCCCAATGGAGAGCAATCGCTCTCCCCACTGATGCAGGACTGCGAATAAGTATAAAAGGGCATTACACCCCGAGCCTTGGTGGTTGAGAACAGCAAACCTCTGAAGACTCTAAATGTAGCTTTTAGTGGAGAAAACATGAAAAAGCCAAGCCAACTGTTGCATACATGTCTGACTCTTCCTCTTGTCTCCCCTGCGCACCCCAGACCGCGCAATGATCAGTGCCAGAAACACGCCAGCAGCTCGTAACACTCACAGTCTGATATGGGAGTCCAGAGGTCAAAATGACTCTTCCTTCCTTTCGGGCTATCTGGAAAAAACAGTAAAAATCAAAATGAACAGGGGCTGAAGTTACACTGAGTTCAAGCTTTACTTGCAGTCACAGAAGAGAAAAGGTGAACTGGAGACATCGAGTGTTTCTCTCAGCGTCAGTCCACACCTGGCCAAGAGTTCCTGTCAGCAACAGCAGCTCAAGGTATGGCTCACCCCTCATCCCCTCCCTGCCAATCCCTGCCTCGTCTCCCATGTGCTGGCACAAGCTGCTGTTGCATCTATACCACAGATGGCCCAGGGAACCATTTCACCTTGAAACAATCCTATCCAAAACCAATATTTTATTTTTTTCCCTTAACCCAAACTATTTCTGTTTCCCCAGTCTGGGTCACAAAAAAGGAAACAGTTCTGGGGCACGGGGGAAAAAGTGAAAAAAAACCCAAAAAACCTAAGCAGGTAATTCCATGAAAAAAAAATGGAACATGAAATGTGTCTGGAAACTTCATACCCTTAACAAAAACTGCTCCTTAGAGAAGGAGGGTGTTATTGTCCTGGCAACCCAACACACAGGAATTAAGCACCTTTCCAGGCAGCATCTCCCATACAGTTTATCACCTCCTGACTTTCAGTGCTGAGCTGTTGTCAGAGGTCTGGTCCTTCAGGCGGAAGGTCTGTGCTGAGTTACCAGGGAGCTCATCACCTGCCCTGCTGACCTTCACATGGGGTCGGGAACACTGCAGAGGGGTCGGTGCCAAAGAGAGACTAAATCTAGAGCTGCAAGGGTGGAAGTATGACTGACCTTCCTTCATGTGATTGAATGACAGCCCTTACACCCCTCACCCTCCTGGAAGAGGGACAGAGCCTCATGGCTGCAGCAATAGAAGGATTCTCAAGGATTCCCATGTGAACCAGGACTCAGCTCTGATCCTGCTGACAAGAGATCAGTGCTTTGAAGAAGGCATGAGGTTATTTCTCTCCTCTAGCTTGGATTCTGTTGGAAGCCCTCATGTTTTTCACTGACTCCAGAAGTGTGTCATGGAGGTCTCTCATCTGGTTTAGAGTGCAGCAGCTCTCCCTGGATCCCTCTCTACCCTTGGCAGGAAGACACATTTGGGATCAGAGTCCTGCTGCACTTCCCAGAAAGACATCAGCGAGCACAGCCAGGGAGCACCAGACAAACCAATCACGTCTTTTAAGCTCTGTCTTGGGTAGTCACTCTCTTAAGAGTCACTGGACCTATGGCAACAGGAAACAAAGGGGAGAAGGTTCTGAAGGCCCCATGCAGGCAGCTAAACAACGTGTTTTTTCCTTTTTTCCTCTTCCTGAGCTTTCAGGTATCTGCTTCTCTCCTTTAGTTGTGAAGTCACTCTTTGGCTGAAAATTCTGCAATGAGAAAGTGATTGGCAACAACTTCTAATGCATCTTTCTACATGCAAAATGACTGGATTTCTTTCAAAATCAACCCTCTCTCTCAATAAAGGAAAAAACCTCTAAGAACAGGAGCCTTGAAGAGGCAGCACAGACACCCCATGCAGTCCTGCTGCTGAGCAGCCACCACAGCACCCTTGTGGCACATTAGTGAGGGAAGTCTGGTAAGGCAACAGCAAAAGGTCACCACAGGGATTTGCTGACAAGGGAAAAGGGATGTGAAATTCCTCTAGACCCATGTTTGCTTCAGGGTAAGTCTGAGGATTTCACAGCTGGAACACTCCATTCTGACTTTCTGCATCCAGGGTTAATAAGTTCAAGCTTGATAAATCCTCTTATCTAAATGGCTCTGCAGAGACAGGCAAAGAACATCAAATAAAAATGAGAAAAGCAATAACTCTTCCAATATGTTTTTCTGCCTCTGGAACAACAACTGGGAGAAGCACACAGAGCCAGAAAACCCATGTGATGGTACACATCTGACTGAGACCACAGAGGGTATGTGCTGAAGAAAAGGGCACAATTCCTTCTTTTCCTCCAAAAGCAACAAGGGAAAGCAGCACTGGGACCGTGGGGGGATGTGTGGTCAGGGATGCAAACGAGAGGAAAAGAACACCCAGGGCAGCATTTTGGCATGGGTGTCAGGGACCTGTGCTCCAGCCCAAGTGCTGCAGAGAAGGCATTGGCCTCAGTTTCACAATCTATTACAAAGATAATATCAACTTCCTCTGGAAAAGGCTCAGACCTTTGGGATAGAAAGCACTCCCTAATCTGTTGGTATTACTGATTAGCCCTTAACGTGCCTGACTGTTCAGCCAACTTCCATCCTGCAGAAATGAATGAACCCACAGGAATTACTGTCAGAGAGACCTGGAAGGGCAACGACTGAGAAGAGAGGGCAGAGAGAGCCCCTTTGTTTCCAAGCCAGCACCCGCAGCAGGATAATTCCTGACAACCTAAAGCGTCCTGAACCAAGGCCAAAGGAGGTTCCAAAAAACAGCAGCACAAGGCTGTGAATTTGTAAGGTAAACTTTGCCAGGTCTGTGCAAGACACATGTTGGGCAATGCCACATATCCTTGAAGAGCCAAAATGCAGTCCAGGAAAAGTTGTGTTCCCCTTGCAGTGATCCTGAGCCTGGGCCAGCAAAAGGGAGTGGACAGAAAGTGTCTGCCCAAGGATATGTGCTGGGAAAGCACCCAGAGAAGGATCTACAAGAGAAGAGGATCACAAAACCCAGTCCAAACCCAGAGCCCCTCCCTGTAATCCCAGGCTCTTTTAAAAGAGACAGTAAACCAAGAGCCTGAGCACCCTCAGTCCAGCCCTCCCAGTATTGTAACCCTAAACTTCTCTTCAGCATTCCTGAAAAGTATAAATTGCACAGAACTATCACAGGGCTTTCTAATATGGCTTTAAGTGTCACACCAAAACTATCCACCCTGTTTTGTTTCTCTGTGCCAACCCATTTGTATCAAGGCCTCCAATGAAAGACCTTCTCCTCCTGCTGACCAAACATCAAAAGCCAACTCTTTATCTTAAAAGCAACACAGCTCCTCATGTGTTCTCTGTGAATTTAACTCCCCACTAGACTAAAAAGACCAGCAAACCTGGAGAATGTCATCTACATCAAAAATATGAAAAAAGCCAGTCAAAGCTGACACAAGATCCAAGATTAGATTCCCCCATTAGGTGAAGATCTGCTCACTGCAGGATTAAAATCCCCTTTGTGTCACCTGGCTCCAAATCAGCCTAGGGCAATTTAGATCTGGGTGCACAATGCTCTGTCTGGCTCCTGAGATCCATCCAGCCTGGTCCTCCTCGGCAACTCACTGGTTCACCTGGAGATTTGGAGGCTAGCTGTAACCTTGCAAGGGAATCTTCCACAGCATGGGAGCCTCAGGAAGCCAGTTTTCCCTGCCTTCTGGTTATTAGCCTACTTCAAAAGATATCAGGTTTGCCTTAGCACCAGATTATCTTCAGAGACGAGGATGATTTTGAAGACCATGAGCAAAGTCCATTAAAAAAATAAAGTAAACCAACCCAGAACTCAACTGAAGCAGCTTTGAGATTCCACTGAGTCTCTTATTAGAAACCTAAGAGACTACCAACATTTTCTTAAAAGCTTTTGCTCTGCCCCTGAGGTACAACATTGCAAGATCTACTGCAGTCACTCAGGCTGCTGGTGATCCTGTAAGGTTGGTATGAGAAGAATCCCACTGCTTTGCCTGCTTCTGCAAAACGGCAGAGAAAACAGGAACATCCACTTTTCCATCTCCTTCCAATTACCTGGAAAACTCAGAAGATAAGTTTAAGATTCTCTGCAAAGAGAGGTTTGCAGAAGACAAGATGGAATCATAGAATAGTTTGGTTTAGAAGGGATCTTTAAAAGGTCATCTTGTTCCAGCTCCCCTGCAGTGAGCAAGGACATCTTCAACTAGGTCAGGCTGCTTAGAGCCTCCATCTAACCTGACCTGGAATTTTCCAGGGATGGGGCATGAAAGACCTGGGTAGGAACACAACAGGCAAGGGCACAATTTTAAGTAAAGAAACTTGTATTAATTGCAAATTACATGTTGCTTATAAGGGTAAGTGCAAAGGCAAAGGGTGGATCACCCGAAACCAGCACCTGCACACACAAAACCTGCTGCATCCCAGAGATGGAATCTCTATATTCTTTACTCCATGGATTGCCTGGAGCTGGAGTCAGAGTCCCTGGGGAGGAATGGCTGGATGCACACAGCCCTTCTTCAGAGAGGCTGCACAGCAGAGAGGCTTGGGCTAGTCTGGGCCATTGCCCAAAGTCTAGCAAAGGCCCTGCCCGAGGAGCAGGACTGAGCAGTGCTGCCAGGCAAGGACATGCTGGGGACAGCAGGCTGCAAATGATGTCAGGTACATGGGCTTGTCCAGCACATCTGGACCTAATTCCACCCCCAGCTGCAGGCCTGCTGTGCCACACAGCTGTGTGCATGTGCTACAGCAGGTAGGACAGCAAGGTAATATGGGAAAACAGCACGGCCACCCAACTGAGTGACAGGGCTAAATAAAACCACCTCCACTGCCCTTCTGAGAGGCTGCAGCTCATGGACAGGACCTAAAATGCTTCTGTAAGGACAGCCTGTGAGTTCATCGCCTTACACATGAGGACAGATTTAACCAGAGACATTTTCAATAGGAATTTTCACTGTTTTTCCATTTTTAAAGATTTTCTGTACCTGCACTTATGACAAGTAACTTTAACCTGTCATTTCTCCAGTCAAGTCCTAATTGAATGGCACCATTAAATCACAGACTGGTAGCATCTCACAGCAGATAAACAGAACCACAGAATCACAGATTCATTAAGGCTGGAAAAGACCTCTCAGGTCATCAAGTCCAACTGTTCACCCAGCACTGCCAACTCCACCACTAAATCTGGTCAGCCAGAGGGGATCCAGTGGATCGCAGTGGCAGAGGCCTTGCTCTCACACCTCTGCAGATCCAGCATGATAAACTCACCATGACAAGTCCAAGATAAAATTGTTCCCGTTCCTTTTCTTTGTTAAAATAACTTCAAGTATTGGTGGGCAGATGTGTCTGGTCCTTCACCCTCTGTTATTTGGGATCAAGCTTAAAAGCCTGAGAACTTTCGCAACTGTGCTTCGGTAGTTATGGATTTTATTTATTTTTTTGTTTAGGCTAGCACATGTGATGGGAATTGGTTTGGCAATCCCCATTCCCATGGATGTGAAACGCTTGTCCTGTGTTCTGCTACATGTGCTGTTGTTATTGACTAAAAGGAGTAAATGCCAGGTGTTGCAGGAGTTCTTGGCACAAGGAGAAGTGTAGTGTGACCGATAGACCATTTGAGTGAAAAGACTTTAATGAAGAGGAAGCACTAATGATGTACACTCTCAGGTGTTCCTAGTGACACCCGTTTGAGACTGTGCTGGGACAAGACCCAGACCATCTGTCCTGTACTCAGTGACCAGGATCCAAACCCTCTGCTGGCCTTTGCAATAACATTCCCAAGTTTTTGGGCGTTGGGTAGTCAACATTCAACTTTGATTCCATCAGGACCAGCCAGATATAAAACAGGGTGGGAGGAGTCTATTTTTATCTTTGATTATTCAAGCCCAGATCAAAGGCTCTGCAATACAGTAACACTCCAAGGGTTTTTGATAGTGAAAGGATGTTTGCCCGGTCACCATAGAGAAAGCAATGTCAAACATCCTGTCCATGGCACGATAAGGGATGGGGATGAGAAGTGGAGATGGGACTCTGGGGGGAGGCACTGAGAACCAGTTTGTTTAAATAACTTGTGCAAGTTTGGCAGGGAGGAGATATTAATTATTTCTGCAGAAGAGCCTGCCCCGGATTCAGGCCAAGCAGACATCTGAAGAGGAAATATCCTGCACACCAGGCTGGGTGATCCATGCATATTTGATAGCACACACTGTGTGGGCTGGATATCTCTGTTGACTCCCTTGAAGGCAGGGAGGCCCTCTGGGAGACCCGGACAAATCAGAGAGCTGGACAATCACCAACCAGATGAAGGTCAATAAGGGAAAATATCAGATTCTGCACTTGGGATGGGGCAACCCTGGATATACAAACAAACTGGGGAAAGAGATGCTGGAGAGCAGTGCCACAGGAGGGGACCTGGGTGTCCTGGTTGACAGAAAGTTGAACGTGAGCCAGCAGTGCCCTGGAGCCAGGAGGAACATCTGTGTCCTGGGGGCATCAGGCCCAGCATCATGGGCTGGCCAAGGGAAGGGATTGTCCTGCTCTGCTCCAGGATGGGGTGGCCTCACCTCGAGCCCTGAGGGCAGTTTTGGGCACCACAACATAAGAAAGACACCAGGCCATTAGAGAGTGTCCAAAGGAGGGCAACAAAGATGATAAAAGGCCTTGAGGGGAAGCTGTATGATAAGTGGCTGAGGACACTTCTGTTCAGCCTGGAGGAAAGGAGATTGAGGAGAGACCTCATTGCAGCTACAACTTCCTGGTGAGGGGAAAAGGAAGGTCAGACACTCCAGGGACAGGACCAGGGACAGGACCTGAGGGAATGGCCTGAAATTGTGTCAGGGCCGGGTTAGGTTGGATATTATGAAAAGGTNCTTTCCTTTCCTTTCCTTTCCTTTCCTTTCCTTTCCTTTCCTTTCCTTTCCTTTCCTTTCCTTCTGATCACCTTTGAGTTACCTCACAAGACCAGCCAGGACGTTACATGGCCATTGATTAAGGACATTAATTCCCCTTCTGTATTGAACAGTCATCTTTGGATTATGGTTCTACCCCACTGACCTGGACATACAGCAGACAAATACCTTCCCTGTAAGCCCAAACTGGACTGCATTGGAAATCTAAGTGAATGCTGGCTTCTCTCACTGACTTTTGTCTTGTTGCAAACACACAGCCCCCAAAGACACTTGGTCACATCTTTGGGGGTTGGAGATGATCTTTAAGGTCCCTTCCAAGCCAAACCAAACACTTCTGTGATTCTATGATAG
>WBMY01014281.1:38739-81058 GCA_013397315.1 Donacobius atricapilla
AGGGTGCTGGCACTGCCCAGGCTCCCCAGGGAATGGGCACGGCCCCGAGGCTGCCAGAGCTCCAGGAGCCTTTGGCCAGCGCTGCCAGGGGTGCCCAGGGTGGGATTATTGGGTTGCCTGTGCAGGGCCAGAAGCTGTTCACAATGATCGTTGTGGGTCCTTTCCAGCTCAGGGAATTCTGTGATTCTGTGATCTACACTCCTGGGATAGCAGAAATGTGTCTGAAATGAAGCAGCATTTGTCTCTCATCGGTGGGCAGAGGGGCAGAGTTGTTATGGGAGCCCAGAGCAATACTCATGGTCTCCTCTTCCCTCTCCTTTCCTTTCTTTCCTTTCTTTCCTTTCCTTCCTTTCCCTTTCCCCTCCTTTCCTTTCCTTNACCCTCCACTTGTGTTCTTCTCATGACTTGAGCTGCCCCAGCTGCCAATGACACAAATAGACACATGCAAGAGTGAGATCACAGCGGTCTCTGCTCCCCTCCTCTCTCCTGGAAGTGCAGAACCAAGGCCGTACACCACTGCAAGGATCAGTTGATTCCAGCTGCCAGAGCTCGGGGTAACCCAAAGAGCTGGGACTCAGCACAGGGATGGAAGGAGAGACCCATGAGGCAGCTCCTGCAGCCAGAGCATCAGTGCAGCTTCCTAGTAAGCCCCATCACGTTCCCATGGAGATGGAAGAGGTGAACTCACCTCAGCAGCTTTCCTGTGATCATCTTCATTGCCCAGCAGCCGGACGTCCACGCCCAGGCAGCGCAGGTAGCGCCCCAGGCCCTGCAGCATGTTGTCACAGACCACGCTGAACTCCTGGGGGGAGATGGGAGCAGTGGGACGTGAGGGTTCTGTTCTTGGTCCTTGGCATTCCTAGAGAAAGGCAGGAGATCCATAAGGAGCAGAAGGCTGATTCTCAGTACATTTATGTTTTTCCTCCCTGTGTTCATTTACCCACCACAGCACATCCAGCTGCCTCCTTCCACCTGTGTCACCACTTCCCCATGCTCTGCAGCACCTCTAGATCCTCCTTCCCAACCTTTCCACATTCCCATCACCACCTGGGCCGGGGGCAGAACATGATGGGGCTAATTCTGAATTTGCCATTCTCTCTCTAACCAGCTGGTCACCTGATCCAGGGACCTGCAGGCCTTCCCTGGAGGAGTGCCAGCCTGGCCTCCAGTGCTCTGCACAGACATTCATCTTCAAGAAGTCATAGAAACATAGTCAAGGCTGCTGTTCCCCTAAATTAGTCTGCAATTAATAAACATGTGCCAAAGCTATGATTCGGGACAGACAGAGGGAGAAACAGGTAGACAAAGCAACCACATCAACTCTGTTATCTTTGGAAGGTTAAAAATAGGCAGTGCCTGAATTCTGTTCGTTTTATTTCAAATGTCTGCTGCGGGGGGAGTTCCGGCACGTGGACAGCTTTGGCTTTGGGAGGGTCCCAGAAGTACAATAGCTAAATTCATGGAGAAGGGAAGTTATTAAGGAACTTCCAATGTCCAGGAACTTGAATCAGCTGGGATGACTGAAGGACACTGCCAGCAGCTATGGAGGGAGCCAGCACTGCAGATCAGCTCTGCAGGAGCTGTCCCCAAGCTGGGAATGCTGTGGCACACCAGGCAGCTCCACCTGGGCTCTCCATGAGAACCAGCTCAGGTCCAGGAGCAACACTGGTGTGATATTGCAGCTCCCAGCAACTGGTCCCTGCACCCAGGGCTCTGCAGCACTGGGCAGACTGGGCTGTCACCAGCTCCTGCAGGATCCTGGTGGAAGTAGCAATGACACCAGAGCATGGTGACAAGGGATGGAGCTGCCCCCTGAAGCCGAGGCAGTTGGAGACGCTACCCCTGGCTGCTGCTGCTGTTCAAACAGATGTGCAGGAGCTGCAGCTGTCTCTCAGCCAGTGTTTATCCTGTGGCCAGCATTGTCAAATGGAGCTTTTTTCTCATGTTTCATGCCAGCAGAAAGCAAAAAGCTCACAAAGGAGAATAGTCATTAGCCCCACTTCAGACAGTGGACCAGGAAACACTGGGAAAGAGAGCTTGGAGTCCTGCAGGATGCAGTCAGGAGAAGTCTGCTTTTTTGGTGTCCCAGTCCAGGTTTTACCAACTGCCTCTCAGCTAATGAATCTGACTGTACAGAACACGAAGATGACCCATGTGCGTCCAGGGTGATTGAAGCCCGAAGTGCTCACTTTTCTCATCTCTGCATCAGCCACCCAGCTCTGCTGTAACACACAACATTCCCATGAACACAGTGCTCTGGGAGCAGCTCCATGTTTTCCTGCCTGCTGAAGGCCAATGGATGCTACACATTTACACAGAGGTGGACACAGTCAGCAGCATCTCAGCCCAGCCATGGGTGACATCAGGAGCTCCACACACACTTGGGGCTCTTCAGGATACACAGATTCACACAGTGAGTCTCCTCAGGCAGTAAAGAAATGGGATTTGTGCCAAGGTTTCCAAAGGTGATCAAACCAATGAATGCTTCCATTTTAAATGTAAAACTTTATTAAATGAGAGGCACCAGTCACATTCCAAGATACTTAAGCAGAGTCACACAGCTCTGGTGGAGTTTTAAGGCTCTGCCACAACACAAATTTCTGGGAGAGGTCTCTCATGGAATGTGGTGGTGGACAGGGAGGCAGAGACAAGCCTTCAGCAGAGAGGCATTTTTGATGGATCATTTGCCTTTAACTTTGCAGACTTCTACTCCAGACACAATAAAGGAGATATTCCCAGTGTGAAAGCAAGGTGTGGAAGCTCAGTAAAAACAAAAAGAAAGGAAGTAAGAGTTTTGAAACCTTGGCCACAGAATCCAAACCCAAAATGTGGAAGGAACATTTCCATGAGCAAGGCTCACAGGGCTTTGTGCATAGATCTGCACCCACACTGTGCAAAGACAAGTGAACCTCAAAGTGCAGGGAAAGCTGGACTCAGGCAGGCCAAAAAGAGAGCACAGTGTTCCAGGAGGGAGGGATGAGGAGGATGTTTGCTGCAAGAGTCCTGAGAACAGCCATGCACAGTGAATGGTGTGACTGAGAGCAGCAGCATGTGATTTACAGGGGTCTTGAGCAACAAGCAGCTCTTTGAAGATGTTTACAAACCTGTCCAGAAGGTGATGGTGCTTCTTGTTTATTCAGCGACTTCTTTGCCCTGGGTTTTTTGCTCTGTTTTCCCACCAGACTTTCTGCCAGGTCTGAACCCAGACCAAAGCTCTCGGGGTCCTTGCAGAACCTCTCATAAATCTCCAGCAAGCAGTAGGCATCTGAAGCTGCAGGGAAGAGAATGTGAGTCTCAGCTGATATGAGGCTCATTCAGAAGTAAACCAGAGGCTTTCCCGAGGCAAGGAAGAGCCCCCACCTTTGTAAAAGTCACTGTAAACAACTGTGAAGCTGCAACTCCCTCAGGTCATACCCTCAGCTCCAGAACTGACTCACTGAGCATCACAGCTAGACCCCCAGTCACAGGGGGTCAAGGCAGGAGCTCCTAAAGACAGGCTTTGCCATCTCCACTCTAACCCAATAGCTCAATGCAAACTGCAGTGTGGCTCTTCCAACCACCACCAGGTAGCTCCAGCCAGCCCCTGTACCTCACAGGAAGGAACATTGTTCCTGAGCCTGCCCACAGCTCCTTATCACACCTCTTGATGGGAAGGGAACTTCCCCAGGAGATGCAATATCTGAGCAGGTAGTGCCCAAGCTGTTTGCAATCACCTGCCCACACTCACTGCCCTTTGTTGCTGCTCCCTGCAATGGCAATGGGAGAACTCTCCCAGCCAGTCTGACAAGTCCCAGTGATTAACTTTTGTGGGAACTGTGTCAGCTTCAAGGATAGTCGAATTTAACAAAGGGCTGGTTTGCATCAGCAGACTGTCCTTTGATGCACCAGGAAAAGATTTAGACCCAGACTTCTGACTCTGGGGTAATCAGCAATAAACTCTATGGGTCCCTCCAACAGCTCTGAGTCTGTGCTGCAGTTTCTGACACCACATCTGCCCATTTCAAACCCAGCTCTAACAAGCACCTCACTGCAACAAATGAACACAGCATTTGTTTCCCAGGAAGCCTGTGAAATGAGGCAGAAGGAAGCGGACTTTCTTCCTTTCAGTTACTGAGAGGAGTTTCCACTGAGGTGATGTTTCATCAGACAAAATCTGCAAAGCACAGGAATTCCTTCATAAGGGAAATAATGAATCACTGGACAGTTTAAACTTCAACCATTAAAGTCATTTCCTCAAAAGGACAAACAAAACATGTGCTGACTCCTCTGAACAGGAACTAATCTGCAAAGCCATTTTCTTCCTCTGCTACTTAACGACTTTCCTGGGGACAGAGCAGCCAAACACAGCCTGCCCTGGGCACCTGCAGCACCCAGCCGGGGCCAGACCTGCATAGAGGATCTGCTCCTCTCTTAGTGGTCGCTTCTCCCAGTTTGACAGCTGCTCTCTTTTATCCAGAGGCTTCCCCAGCACATGCTGCACCAGGAGGCTGAGTCCCTTCTCCGGCTGCCCGACCCCTTTCTCCTCATGGCTCTGCTCCGAGGACAGTCCATCGACCGGAGGGCTATCCTTCCCCCACTGCAGCTGATGGAAACAAAAAGACAGAAACCACCTGGTTATGAAGCAGCTCCCAAACCACCTCCTGTTCCAGCTGGTGGAGCCAGGCACAGCCCTATCACATCCATCTCGTGCCTGGCATATTGAACCCCAGCCCTCAGACAAGGGCTGGGATGGCACGAGATAAACACAGCGTCGAGTTATTTGTTTAACAAACTCACACTTGCTGGAGAGAAATCTCTTCCATTGCCAAGAAAGGAAAAAATGGCATTCTTGTACAGCCTTGCACCAGAGCAGCAGGACTAGGATGAGGGGTCTGCAGGGTGCTCACCATGCTAGAGGCTGCTGGGCATCCACTCAATGAAGGACCAGCAGTGGCAGTTCAGCACCTTCCTCCTCCTAGTCCTGGTGGGAAAAGGCATTCCTGTGGCAGCCTGGGCAGCAGCCCTCCCTGCAGCTGCCATTTCTCAGCTTAAACTGAGGCAATGGCTGTTGGCAGCTATGTCAGGCCCTGCAGCACTTCCCAGTTTAAGCAATCAATAGCAAAGATCTGCTTCACCTCAACCCACAGCCTCAAACACACTCTGTACCTTTTACCCATCAAAATGGTTGTGCTGAACATTTTTGCAGACTGCTGAAAGCTCCTGTGTGCAAACCCAGGGACAGCTGTGCTTCAGCTATCCAGAAATTCCTGTGCCAAACCCACCAGCAGCCCTCCTAGGAACATCAGAGCTCTGTACAAATCATTAACTCCATCCTTTCTGCTTCAATAATGCGTGGCCTTGGAGTAGCAGAATTTCTACAAGAACTTCCTCTGCCTAAGTGTAACTTGTGCTCACAAACCTCGTCCTGGCTGAATGGACCTAGGTCTCCAAGTACTTTTCACAGCTTTTATCAAGGCTATGAAAAAGCTGTCAATATCATACGCTTTAACTTTTTAGCTGATAAAAACAAAATACTTCTGTCTTCCTTTACAGAATCCCAAGACCTCAAACCTTCTGGAAGAAATGGTCTCTTTATTCATGCAGTCATCCCCCTGCCAATCCAGGATGCAAACAGACAGTGGTGTGGAGTCAGGACAGTTATCCACCAGCACATGCAGGAGACACCATTTCCCACATCTCCTTGTGTTTATCCTTACTTGTTTGTCCACTGTAAGAAGATCCACGACACCTTGCATTTGCTTCTCCATGTCTTTCAGAGCAGAAGATGTGGCTACAAGGCTGCTGAGGTCTCCAGACATCCCATAACCTAGAGACAAAAAAAGCCCAAATCACACAGGTAGGAAAACTCAAATTATGGTTAATGCACTGCAGCTCCTTCTAGTTTGGAGTCAAAGTGACAACAAAATATTTGTAAGCATTGGCAGGAAGACTGTTCAAACAGGGAACAAGACTTGCTCCTGCCTCTTCTATTCCCAAGAGACACTCCTGCCGATCAAGGGGGAAGACAGGTGGATGAAAAATGCTCAGTTTAAGATCAACTTACTTAAAATCTGGGAAACATATTTATGAATTTGCCCTTGAAATCCAGGTTAAGAAGCTCCTGTTAAAAGCCTCCAAAAGCCAAGTATGGTAATTCAGAGATATCTGGTGTCCAGCAGAGCAGCTCCAGGACAAGGACAGTACACTCAGACAGCTCTGCTTACCTGAATTACCTGAACCACTGAAGGTTGGGTGTCAGCTGGGGATTACTACAGAGCTAGGACAATCCCAAGTCTGAGAGTGCAAGTTAAATGAGGAATCTTGGATCTGTCCTGAAATGGGGACATAAAACGGCATAGACCTGTGTCAGGGGAGAGTCAGGCAGGAGATCAGGCAAAGGTTCTTCCCCCAGAGGGTGCTGGCACTGCCCAGGCTCCCCAGGGAATGGGCACGGCCCCGAGGCTGCCAGAGCTCCAGGAGCCTTTGGCCAGCGCTGCCAGGGATGCCCAGGGTGGGGTTGTTGAGGGGTCTGTGCAGGGACAGGGGCTGGATGATCCTGGTGGGTCCCCTCCAGCTCAGGATTTTCTGTGGTTCTCTCACCCTGTATTTCTATCATTCCCAGTTACATTAGTCACTGCTTCCTAGCCTGGCAGTGCCTGAACACTCAGGGTTACAAAAGCTGGTTCCATGGCAAATGTATTTATGGAATGACAACACCAAGAGGATCTAGAAATGACAAAGATGACTGCGTTCAAAGGCTGTGTGAAGCCCCGAGGTGGGGAGGAGAGGGATGCTACCTAGTTTAGTGATGGCTGCGTCTGAATAGAGCATCTGGATGAAATGGGGAAGCTTCTCCTTCTCCCCTTCAGCCTCAGCTTGCTCGAGGAGCTGCGGCACGTCCAACAGGAACACTTCATCCTTCAGTGCGAGTTGCAGGAGGGCAACACGGGGCTTCCCCACCATGCCAAAGGAAGGCTTCCACTCCATGTCCACACCAACGACCTGCCCAGGCTGCAACACAGACACTTTCTGCACCCAGAGCCTGCCAGTGCTTGAGAAGAGCAAGGAGAATCTGTCCAGGACAGAAGCATTTCCTTCCCAGCACCTGCAGCTCTTTGTGCAACATGCCACAGACACAGGGAACTCTCACAGCACCTGTGGCACCCATTGGAACCTTCCCTGGCACGATTGCTAACACCTTCCCCAAACCAGACCAGCCTAAAGGAGCAGCTGTTCTTGGCTTGGGGAGGTAGGCAGTGGATGGCAGTGGCCACATCCAGCTCTCTGTCTCAGCCTGACATTGAGCTCCAGCTCCCTGACCCTGCCAGGCCAATCCCAGGTAACACTCACCTGCAGCACCTTCTCCCAGCACTGCAGTGTCTCCTCCCATGTCTGCAGAAAGTGAATATTTTCCCGTGGAATGGGAAGCTGGTAATAGTCCTTCTTCTTACTGGACTCACAATCATCTGCTTTTGTGACCTCTTCTACCCTGCACAGAATCAGACGCAACTGGTTGAAGCCATGCAAAGCCAGGAGGAAATCCTGGATTGGAGCAAGGGGGGTAAGTTTTACTCCCCTTATTTCACCCTGACCCTCTTTCCCCATGACACTCAGCTCTTTCTCAGAGAAAAGAAACTAATCAAAAGGATTCAGCTCCCTTATACAGATCACGCATTTCTGGATAGTATCTTTTCCACAGAGACTTGAAATGGTTCATTATTTGGGAAACTATTAGTAACCTTATATTTGGGAGGCTGTGTGCCCAATTTTGCAGCAGAACAGCTCTCCCTGCACAAACACTCCTTCCTGTGGGTTCGTGTGCATGGGGAAGTCAATATTTGTGTAAAATATTTAATGAAGGTGTGCAGCCTCAGGTCTCCAGGACTACTCTCACCTGCAAAGCTCAGGAGCCCCGTGTGGTGTGACCAGAGACAGATGATGTCATTTATATGCTGGTGCCACCTTGCTGTGTGCAGTGTGAACTCCCTCTGGGAACCTGCGGCTGTGTTACTCAATAGATAGGGCAGCCAGACTGTTTTATGGGGTTCCATGGCTCTGCTGACTTTATAGCGGCTACCACAGCAGGTATCATGACTGAATGAGTAAACTGCAGCACAAAGGCGTTTATTCATCTGTCCCAGCTCCTCACACAACGCAGAGCACACCCTCACCTGCCTTCCCTCCACAGCACAGAGATATAGTGATGGGTTTTATCTCTGGATGCACAGTCTGTGACTCAGCCTGTGCTGCGATCACCTGCGATCTTCCCCTTTGTGTTTTGAGGGCTTATCCCTCATGGAAAAACCTCCTGGCTCCCAACTGGCGGCTGCTGTGGCTTCAGGAGGGAGGAGGAGGGCAGCTCCAGCAGTGCTTGGGAGAGAGGCAGGAGCATGTCCAAGACAGACAAGTTTCCTGTGCTCCAAAAAAGCCATGGATCCTCTGGAGAAGTGTTTTGAGAGTGATTACATCTGTGTTGTATTTCGTGAGGTGACATAGCACCTGAACAAGTGCAGATCTACATGAGGAGAAAGAGCAGATCCACAAAACCAGGATCCCTGAACATGAACTGTTCAAGGCCATCTGTGAGACCTTCCCAAAATCACCAGCATAAAAAAAAATAACAATTAGTAAAACTTCGACAGATCTGCAATCACCCAGTAAAATACTGTTGATCTGGCAGAGGAAGTGTGAGAACTCCCAGCACCATGAAGCAATCTCACAGAGCTTCTGTGTACTCAGGATGAGTTTTAAATGCCCCTTTCATAGACATTTCCAGGCTTATGACAAACAAATGCAGCATGTGCAGGACCACAATGGGATCCAAGTACACGGAGGAAGCCTTTGCAAACTTCTGTCCCCAAGGCATCCCACCATGGCAGACAATTTTAAGCAAATATACAGTGTTTGTACGACAAGCAATCTGCATGGAGAAGGCACCAAAGAGAGCATGTACCTGTCCTGGATGTGCAGCTTCTGAAGCTCCTCAGCCACAGCCCGAGGCAGCATCTCGGGGGGCACGTGGCAGTGCCGCGCCCACCGCGCCGCCCCACGCGCGTCACAGTGACGCAGCAGCAGCTGCACCAGGTGTCCTTGCAGCCACGGATTCTCACCAGCTGTGCTCTGCAAGGGCAGGAGGAGAAGGCAGACTGTCAGTGCAACTTCCATCACGGAAGTTTCTCCTCCTCCCAGGAGGCACCCTCGTTGTAAAAACTTTAGTCCTTATATCTAGTCTGAGTCTCCCCTATTTTAGTTCAAAACCATCAGCTCTTGCTCTATTTCAACAGGTCCTGCTAAAAACTCTGTCCCCATCTTTTTTATTGGCCTCCTTTAAGTACTGAGAAGTCTCCTTGGAGCCTTCTCCAGGCTGAGCACCCCCAGCTCTCCCAGCCTGTCTCCAGACAAGAGGGGCTCCAGACCCTGGAGCATCTTCTTGGGATGGCTTTCTTAGGCTAGATTCCCTGTCTCTCCAGGGCAGCCAGTGGTTTGGAGTCTCCTCCATCCTTGGAAGTATTTGCACAGATTGTTGGGATTGCCAGTCATCCATAGGTGGTAGGGAGGGCACATCTGCAAAGCTTTCCTAAGTGGTGTTCAGAGCCAGGAAAAGGCTGACACCATCCTCCAGCCCCTTGCCCCCAGTGCTGTGAGATGGGGGCTCCGGGACACCCCAGCACCCAGGCACAGCCGTGGGTGGAACCCAGGCTGGAAGTGGTGTCACCCTGCATTGGGGTTCAGCTGGATGAAATGTGCTGTGTGAGTCCCACATCCAGCTGGAGTGAACAATGATTGCATAAAGAAGTTCTTCCCTCTGTGTCTGTTCAAGGCCCCCGTGAAGGTGAGAACCGGATCATTGCTTTGGGAAAAATACACTCTCAGGTGTCACTGTGTCATTCCCTGTGTTCACACCTGCAAACAGGGAGGGCACTTTAGGATATTTCCTGATCCCAGCTGTTCCCTGGAGGAAGGGAAGTGCCTTGGCCCACAGCAGTGCCTGGAGGCACCAGCACAAACTCACCCTGTCTGTGGTTTAAACCCAAACCCCAGCTCTGGCCAAATCATGGCACAGTGCCCACCCTGGCAAGGGTAAGCAGCCACTTGCAAGGGACAGTGACAGTCCCTACGGTGACAGCTGGATGCACAAGAGCTCTTCTGCCTCATCCACCTCTGAGAGGTGCAGGTGTAAGAGGAAATACAAACACAGTAACACCGAGGGGCACACCAGCTCCATGGTATGGGAACTCCCCCACTTCCTCCCCAGCCAGCCTACATGTGCTGAAACACCCTGGAGCCCCCACAGCAACATAGCAACTTCTCCTCTCTGACCTCCTCTGGATCTGCCCTTGGTGTTAATATTGTCAAGAAAACTGCTAAAACAAGCTGAAGCCCTATATGGTGGCCTAGGACCTGTAGCTCTAGGACTGGCACTACAAATGAGAATTTCAGAGGAGTGAAATGCTCGGGTCTGCACTGGAAGTCCATCCCCACCCTCCCCACGCCGCTGCCATCTGCCCTGCGCTGCCCACCCGCACTGCTCAAGGGCCCCAGCCTGCTCCCACGGAGGGCAGCACCTTGTTCCCTCTGCCCAGCATGTAGGAACAGCTCCCAGCTGGGTGGGAGGCGGTGGCCATGGGGCCTCATTCCTCACATTCCTTCAGTAACTAAAAGGTGATATCCGTCTTCAAAGCAGACACAGAGATCAGGAAACAAATCTGTTGATGGCCCCAAGGTAAAAAGGAAGGGAAACAGAAAGCCAAGGAGAAGATAGAATGACCCCCACCCAGAGGTGCAGGAGAGGGCAGAGGCTCAGAACAGCTCAGAGGGATCTGGCACCCCAGGTAGCAGCAGCCTGCTCACGAAAACTGCTGCCTCAGCACTCTGTCTGCACCCCGGAGACTCTGCGAAATGCCAAACCATGGCTCTCCTCATGGATATGTGGAGGAACAGTTTCACTGCTGTTCCCAAGGGGCTGGGGGCACAGCAGACGCCAGGGGAGCAGGACAGGGGTCCAGCAGCTCCAGGGGCTCAGGTACAGGAGGGAAGGGGCAGGGCAAGAAAAGGACAGAACATGTTCTCCTGCTCATGCTTCTTGCCCTCTACACGCTCCCTGGCCATGCCAGTCCTGACCTGTGCGGCTCTCTCCCCTCTCTGCCTTCTGTGACTGAGCTCAGCCAAGCACTGAACACGTGAAGAGGGGCTGAGTTAAACCCTCCTGCACGTCTGCCAAACCACTTCTCAGAGTTCTTCCCAAAAAGAACATATTTTCTTACTAACATTGCAGAGCAATTCCCTCTTCTTGTTCCCTCTGTGTCCATCCTATTGTCTTCCTGTCTTTTTTTTAAAACACAAACTCTTTGGTTTTGGAGCTCTCTTCAGTTCACCCTGAGTCAATTCTTAATAAATCTCATTGTGGCAGCTTTATTTCTGGAAATAATGAGGTGCAGATTTTTTTAATATTACTTTAATGATAACAGATTTCTCCTTTCAACCACAAAAAACAACTCTGTAAAGAAGGTTAATCTCTCCAGAGATATTCCATCTTGCATTCTGAAGCAGAAAATAGCTTTGTCTTTTTACTGAAAAAAAGAAAAAACCCCACATTGCTCTAAAGGGGAAAGGCTTCCACCGCAACAGCTCTGCAAGAGGCAAGAATGTGGAAACTTTGGCCCCAGAAGATGTGGGCACAGATGCAGAGAGCAATGTTTCACCAGGGATGACATTTCATGTGCTTTGCTGTCAGTAAATGAACGCTTCTCAAGAGGAAACTGGCACGGGTGCTCTGATCAACATCAGCGACACCTCTGAGCAGGAAAAGATTCTATAGAGCATGAGGCTTGTTTACATCCCTCTTAGAATTCTAGACATATCATACATTCTTTAATCCATAGGAGCACACAGAAACCCGTGACACCAACAATAATCCATGATTAAAGCTTTCCACAGTGATGGCTGCAGATTTCCTACCCGTAAATCCCGTTCTCACCGCCAAGGCTTCACAAAGCTCACACCAACCACGCAGGGCAAGCTCAGCAATGTCCTGACCTTAACCCATCAACCATTTTTCCATTGGTACCCATAATTTTGAAACCAAATATCTTATATCTCCCTTGGAAATCACCCTATCCAACCCTAGATCCGTTTTATCTGTATGTGTTAAGCTGCATTTCAGTCCCAGACAATTCTGCCCTTTGCCTCAGCATCTTTTCCCAAAGAGGGATGTTATTCACACCACTGACACTGGCTATTTGCAGAGTCAGATTTTAATTTAACTTTTGAATGTCTTGGCCAATTTCCCCTGTTTTCAAGTGCTTCCAGAATCAACAAAAACCCCTCCGGCTAGTGTAGAGAAAATGTCAAGGAGAATATTTTAGAGTCAGCAATTTTAAAAGGGGAAAAAGAAACCCAGACTTGAAAAGGACAAACCCCTGTCAGCAGTGGAGGGCACTGACAGCACTGCTGAATTCCCTGCGGTGTGGCAGGTACAGACACCTGTGCTTAAACATTCTCTGAACATGCCACTGTGGTACTGTCACTAGCAACTTTATTGTATTTGTGCTCGAAGTTTCGATTGCAAAGTTTCCATCATTTGTGCAGAATGGAGAGATGCTGCAGTGTCACCATCAGATGTCACTGAAGGAAATTCCTTGAAGCATAAGGGTGGAGCTGGGACCCTCTGAGTCAGTTTAGACCAGGGCCACAGCCTGTTCCCTAAGGGGAGGGGGATCCTGCTTTCTGGAGAGCCTATAGAAATCCTGGAATCCTGGAATTGTTTGAGCCGAAAGGGATCTTAAAGCCCATCCAGTTCCACCCCCTGCCATGGGCAGGGACACCTTCCACTATCCCAGGCTGCACCAAACCCCAGTGTCCAACCTGGCCTTGGACACTTCCAGAGATCCAGGGGCAGCCACAGCTGCTCTGGGCACCCTGTGCCAGGGCCTGCCCACCCTCCCAGTGAAGGATTTCTTCCTAATATCTAATCTAACCCTGCCCTCCTTCAGCTTAAGGCCGTTTCCCCTTGTCCTGTCACTATCTGCCCCTGTAAAATCCCTCTCCTTCTTTCCCATAAGCCCTCTTCAAGTCTCAATAGGCCACAATAAGGTCTCCCTGGGGCTTCTCTTTGGGCTGGACACCCTCAGATCTACCAGCCTGACTTCAGAGCAGAGGGGCTCCAGATCATCTCTGTGGCCTCCTCTAGACTCTCCATTTGTGGTGCTGAGGACCCCAGAGCTGGACACCATGCTCCAGGTGGGGTCTCACAAGGGCAGGGTGGAGGGGGGAGATTCTCTCCCTTGGATAAAAGAGGCCAACTTTCTCTCCACTCCGTTCTGAGCAAGGTTTCCTGTGAAAGCAGCAGTCACTCGGCCACAGCCACCACCCACAGCCAGAGCCTGAGAACACCCTGAGAACACGCTGAGAACACGCTGCTTTCTCATCACTTGAGCTGCTCCCTCGCTCACAGGCACTGGGAACTCAGATGCACTAATTTATGAACTGGAGAAGAGCAAAATAGGCTCCATTGAGAGCCCAGCAGCCTAGTTTTCAGATAGCAATCACTGCGTCACTGCCAGAGCCACACTCCAAGCTCGGGAGCCCATTACCACATCAATGCTGGGGAAGTGGGCTTGATCTTCCTTCACAAAGCTTCTGCACTGCGGCTCCCTGGGGCATGTTCACACTGCCTCGCTCCTGCTCTGTGAATCAGGACACTCAGCTTCCCGGCCTCCCAATGTCTCTTCCAAAAGGCAATTCAAAGGAGTCTAACTTAGGATATCACTGGCAGGGATCAAGGCAAAGGCAACTCTTAAAGTCAACTTGCCTCTGTACTGGGGCTCCTCACAGGGAGCTGATTGTTCTGGGCAACCTGGAGGAAGCTGCCGGTTTGTGGTGAGCAGCTGAACAATATTATGTGACAGGATGCATCTGCTCCATGTTCCTGTGTGCCTCACATAACCACGGCCAAGTGGCAGCCAGAAGAGTCACACCACACAGCTTCTCTGGTAAAGCTCACCCCCACAGGGGCTTTAAAAGTCCCTTCCAACCCAAACTATGCTGGGATTCCAGGAGATGGTCACTGGGTTGGAGCACGTGAGAGGCTGAGGGAGCAGGGCTTGTTCAGCACAGGGAAGGCCTGGCTAGATGTAAGGGGATATTAATCCCCTCTTCAGTTTTATCAGGGGGGGCCATTTAGAATCGCAAACAAAGTACAAAGCCATTGAATTTTTAGTTGCAAGATGGAGTCAGCTCCTCCCAGAAATTCCAGCCAGGCCAAAAAGTAAAAAAATGGGACAGTGAGAGTGGCTAACCACTGCAATAGGCCCAGAGGGGCAATGGAACCATGCAGGGCATGGCAACACCTTGTCCCACACAGCTGGCCCTGCTCTGAGCAGGAGGGCAGGGATGAACTCTCAGAGAAGAGCTAATTTCAAACTGAAATGAGGCTCTGATTGTGTGATTAGCAGTGCCCTGCATTCCCCAGGCTCCTCTCCACTCAGACAGGTGGCTTCTTGCAGCGACTGCTGCTTTCAAGTCCCAAGCACCTCCCGGGCGAAGAACACCCAAGATCTCATTTACCCAGAATACAGGATGGTCCTGATCATGCTCAACAATACTACTCAGAGATCCAAATACATTTCCTGCGCTGGGATTCCTTCCAAATTTTTGTCAGGCAGCCCCTGAGGGAAGTAATTAATTTTCAACAGATGAAGTCATCATGTCTCCAAAATCTGGTCTGGCTGCCACAGATGTGAGCAGGTACAGAGCAGAGGGAAAGAACCAATGCAGCTTTCAGAGGCAGATCTGGAGAGAGAGTATTTTCAAAAAACACTCAGCAAGAGGTTGAGACATTTCCTTCTGCACATTGTTGGACATCCTCCATGGGCCTTCACACAGCTCACAGAGCCACGGAACGGATGAACCTGCTGCTGGCAGCAGCTCCACAGCACAGGGCACGGACATTTCCCTCCACAGAGATGAAAGGCTTCAAACAGGATGTTTCACTGAAGTGAATATGGCAGGATCATTCCTAGATTTCACTTCAGTAGCTTCAGTAGTGGATAGTCATGTTTCTTGGCTGGACAAAACAGAAACCCAAGCAGAAATGGAGGACCATGGAATGTCCTGAGCTGGGGGGGGGGACCCACAAGAACTGGAGAGTCCAACTCCTGGCCCTGCACAGATACCCCAACAATCCCAGCCTGGGCATCCCTGGCAGCGCTGGCCAAAGGCTCCTGGAGCTCTGGCAGCCTTGGGGCCGTGCCCATTCCCTGGGGAGCCTGGGCAGTGCCGTCTACCCTCTGCACAAGAACCTTTCCTGATATCCAACCAAAAACTCCCCAACAGATATTTAACAGGTTTACCAAAAACTCCCCAGCATATATTTAACAGGTTTAAGAGAGAAGGTGCAATACTCTACAGGGACATTGCTCCCATGTGCCCAAGGAACTGTTCGGCTCAGAATCCCCCAGACACTTCAGGACAGGCTTCTTGATAAAGGAGGGCACCATGGTACACCTGTGAGACAGCAAAGCTCATCCTGACACTGGATCCCACTCCCCACTGACTGAAAATTCTGTCCTAGAAAATCAGCTCTCACTGCCCAATTGACCACTGCTGCTGCACAGAAGGTGAGAAGGGACCTTGTCCCATTGCTCCTGTCACTGCGGACTCCAGGCATGTCCCCAGAGGAAGGCAGCCTGGGGCTGTGCTGCGACCAGTCAACAGTGCCACTTGTCTTTGGGGCCACTGATCACAAAATGGTCTTGTTCAGCAGTGTCAGCATAGCCTGACACTCTGGGGACTTTCCCAGATCATAACCTCTTATTTTAACCCACAATTAACTCATTTTCCTCAATTACATCCCACAACTCCAAGTATGCTGATACACAAAATCACAACCCACCTGCAATACTTGTTCTCCCCTCCACTTAGCTGGTCAGGGAATAGCACAGGTATAGCTCTGCAATGAGCTGTAGTGTCCAACTAAACCAACTAGAATAACCTTTATTTGAAGAGAAAAGTAACTCTTTGACATCCATACCCCCCCCCCCCAAAATACAATTTCATAGCAAATAGACTAAGGTAACTTTACCCTACTTGCTTTTTCAGATATATATTTTTTTTTCCTTCTCTTCCATGTGAAATCTATCCTGACGGTCTGTGCTTCCTCCCCAAATCCCTTTCTCACAACCACTGCAGAGGCACCTTCTGAATTCCAACCTAACCCTGGCCCCAGAGCTGTTGAATATTACTCATCCCGGGGAGCAGCAAAGGACCAAGGACTTGGTCTGAATACATAAGCCACAGATTTTTGATTTGCTTCCAGATTTCTCACACCTCAGTCCCACGATGGCAGGCTGGAGATATTTTCTGGGAGCACTCCAGCACTTGGCAAGACTGAAGATGAATGAGTATGGGGAAATTGGCCAAACTCTTTCAGAGCAGAGTACTGTGTTACTTATCACAGTAGATGCTTTGTCTAAGCCCAATGACACAGTGCATTGAAGACAAACCGGCAACCCTTATCCTCCCTGTGTATTTTGAAGTAGCATTTATCTCCCCGCTTTTTGTCATCGTGTCACACACACACGAATGAAGTGTCACAGGGCCAATGGCAAATCCTGCTCTCCGGTTTAAGGAAGTGGAGGCTCCCATCGTGTACTGGGTGACCTGCACGGCTGCTGAGCCACCCAGCCTGGGCCTCCTGTGACCAAACATCACTTCTCTGGGCTTTCCAGCCTCAGAAGGTTTTTACAATCCAGGCACTTCCATAAATGTTCTATAGAAGTCACCATCCCAGAACTCTATTCTGATTTGTATCCTGGAGCATGGAAGCTTGCACGAGGAAAACACAGCTCTCTGCTAAGCTCTGTGGCTGCCTGAAGGGTGCCTATCCAATCTGAGCATTCCAAATTCCAGCTTAGCAGCAGCGTGTGACATTGACTTGTGCTACAGGATCTGTCTGCAGGAATTCCACAGCGTGAGGAATTCCATGTGCTGCCAGAGCCAGGCCCTCTGTGGGGACAGGGCCCTGCAGTTCAGCGTCTCCACAGGGCTGCCAGAGCTGCAGGTGTGTGAAGGAGTGAATCCACTGCCTCTGTGCTTCTGCTGGGACCTGAACTCACAGGGTGACACCTCATCTGCTGGTCGTGACGTGCAGGAGCCAAGGTCACTCCAATGCCTTCTTGGATCTTTTGGAGTCCTTAGGCATTAACCCTAACAAGCTAAACCAGTGTGCAATAACCCACCAATAACTCCAGTAAGTGTTCTCATACCCAGTCACATACATCATGAGAATCCATAGACTCCACTTAGGAAAAAAGTCTCCTCTTTTCTATTTAGGAAAGCCTTCAAAGTAAATAAAAAAAATCCTGACAATGAAAATACTTGCACAAACTCTTCCCATCATTAGTATATGGTAAAGAGATGCCCATGGGACAAACATGGGTTACCACTGATTTCTGTTTTGCCATGCCCAAACCTCCCTGGTTCAGAGCCAAGGCAATAATCAGTATCTGTGCAAGATCATTCCCAAAAGCAAAGCTTGGCAGACAGTTTTTCTCTCCTTTAATCTCTTTTGGTACACTTCAGCTCCTGGTGGTTTTTGTTCTGAAGGAGAAATGCTTGAGAGGGTTGACTGAATGAACTCTGAAATTCACACCCTGGCAAATTGGACTGATTTCCTAAATCCATAATTACAACATTCCTCAGAGATATGCATTCTTTCAGAGTGAACGAGGGAAGATTAGTTTCCTGTTTCTTCCCATTTACATGACTTCTCCTTCAAGAGGAACTTTTTTTGTTTCTTAAACAATCCTCTGTTTATGTGGTTCTCTTCTTGGCAAGGAACTGGGGAACTAATCTTGCCTAAAAATATAATACAGCCGAACTATCAATTGCCAGCAGCCTGATTATCTGTGTGCAAGGCAGCTGATTTGCGCAGGCTTTAGAAGCCAATATCTATCAGTGAGCACTTAGACAGGGACTGATCAATTACAGAGGGTTTTAATAATCTGGGATGATTATTGAATGGTTGGATCATTTTACTGCTGGCTGGGTAAGAAGGGCAGAGAGGGTCTGTGTGAAGGCTGAAAACAGTGACACTGGGCAAAAGGAGCCTCCACACCTGCACAGCCCCAGGTCATAGCAGCTCTCCCGAGGGCATCACAGGGCTCCTGCCATGGAGCTGCAGGTCAGAACCGGCTCCCACCTGCAAACAGAGTACATGCAGAGCCCTGTTGTTTGCTTTGGTGTTTATCAGTGAATCCATCCTCTCCTTCTGTGCTACCCTGGGAAGCAGGCAAGTTCCATGCCCCATCTTCCTCACTGCCCTTCCCTATTTGGCTGCACAGGGCAATGTCAGGGCTCCTGACAGGGTACCCTTGGTCCTGAAGCAAAAGGAACATGAGGATTTGCCTGTTTGAAGTGAGCCCGTCCTCCTTTTTACTTTGTGGGATACAAACAGGAGCTGGGGTTTTTCAGCTGGGAGAAGAGAAGGCTCTGGGGAGACCTTGTTGTGGCCCTTTGGTACCTGAAGGGGGCTTATCGAAAAGACAGAATGACTTTATACAGAGGCAGAGACAGGGTGAGGAGGAACAGATTTAAACTGACAGAAGGGAGATTTTTAATAGATATTAGGTAGAAATTCTTCCCTGTGAGGGTGGGGAGAAAAGTGCCCAGAGAAGTTGTGGCTGCCCCTGGATCCCTGGAAGTGTCCAAGGCCAGGCTGGAAAGGGCTTGGAGCAACCTGGCATAGTGGAAGGTTGCCCACATCAAGGGGGTTGGAACAAGATGATTTTTAAAGTCCCTTCCAACTCAAACCAGTCTGTGATTCTGTGACTTTTATCCTGTCCTTCTGCAGTTTGCAATCACTAACAGGTATCCTGGACACCTCTCCTGATGTTGATTTTAAGGACCTGTTATGTTCCACACATTCCTATAAGGTTTTGCATGATCTTCATTCCTGTATAGTTTCCTACTCCTAGGATGCTTTTCCCACTTGGCAGAACTAAACCTCCCCCAGCACACCCCAGTGGAGCTGAACAGCTCACTGATGCTCTTAACTCCTTAATCTATCCCTGACCTCTCAACCTACAGCCATAAGCCAATTAGCTCTTCTTTATACCATACCAAATCTCCTTCTGATGAAGCTGTGCTGCCAAGTGAATGCCTGCTAGTGACAGAAATGTAATTACAGTGCTTAGCAGCACGCTGGCCCTGGCTGATGGCAGGGGGCTAAGGTCAGAATGCATCTCTAACACACCAAAATAATTTAAAGAAGATTTTTTTCTCCCCAGTGTGTTCTCTCTGGTTTCCTCTCTTCACTCTTCAGTACTTAATTCGTTTGCACATTAAGGCTATTTGGCCATCACCTTTTAGAGTGAGGTCCTGAGCTTTCCAAGGATCCCTTGCCAGTCCCTCCCTGAAGCAGAATCAGACACCCAGCTCTGTCAATCCCCAGCTTGGCCCTGTAGATCCACACTTCAGTAAAATGAGGGCTGATTTTCTAAAGTTATTGAACAAACACATCTTAAATCACTCAAGAAAATTTTTTGGCTGACTTTTAGCATTATTTTGGACATTTTTGACCATTTTGTAGATCGGACAGCAAATTATGGCAGTTTGTCTTGGCTTCTTCGCACCTACTGTAATATTACACCAGAATTCATCAGCATCTTTGTGCTTAACCACAATTTATTTATCTAGCAATGGCTGGATTTGTTATTAATAAAACAACTACAATTACAGTAGACACACCAGCCCTCCAGGTCTTACAGAGAATTAACACAGCCTAAGCCGTGCAGGAAGTAGTTGGAAGTATTTACATTTTAACTGTACATGTCATCCTTTGACAGACTCTTCCTTAGCTGGGGAGGCATGGAACACACTCCGTGTTTGTCTTTTCCCATGAGCTTCTCCCACAGCAGCTCGGAGTTTGTTCAATGCAAAGTTCCCATTTCTTTTAGGCCAGCAGTGCAAATTTCATGAGTACAGGTGCACATTTGCCTGCTCTCTCCCAAGAGCAGAATGCCGCTGCAGAACAGAATCACAGTCATGGAATCAGAATATCCTGAGCTGGAAGGGAACCACAAGGATCATCGAGTCCAGGTTCTGGAATTACGGGATGCTACTCCTGAGATTGTCACAGACATATCTGTTCACTGCACCAGCCCCATCAGTCATCCTTTTGCTTTCCAGTAACTGGTGTTATTTCATCTTCCAATCAATACATGACCCCATTGACAAACTGAACTGAAAAATGGAAGGAGATCGATACTTTGCCTCCCACTTTTCCTCCTCCTACAAACTCCAGTTTGTTCATGGTTTAATATTCCCTTTAAATCATGCCATGGCTGTGTGCTCTCCCCAGAGACCTCCAACAAGAACAGTGAATCCAAAGAAAATGGCACAGGGAAAAAGCACAATGAGTGTCAAAGCACTGTCACCACCACTGAGCTCCTGCCAGTCCCTGAGCAGAGGACAAAATGCAGGGAGAGGAATGGAAGGAGAAATGGGAGCTACAAGTAGACATTGGGGAAGAAAGGCTGCCAGTTCTGACCTGAAACAAAGCAATTCCCCCAGTCCTGACTTCCCAAGAGAGACAGCAGACCTTAAACCTGTCACTACTCCAGGTATAAACACCAGCTGTTCTGCAAAGGGGAAAAGGGAAAAAAAAAAAATCAAACCTTCTCTTTTCTGCAATGGCAGCTGTTAGGGAGCTGCTTAAAGATGTGGAAAGAGAAATGCAATTTTTTTGCAGATGGTTGAACTGGCAGACTGCAGGCAAAACCGGACCAGGAGCAGCTCCTGCATATTCACACACACCCCCATCCTGGGAGCTGCTGGGCTCCCTGTGGCTCAGCACCTCAGCACAAGCACCACGTGCAGTACCACCGGTGGGACCATGAACATTTATTTCAGCTGATGATTCTTCCCTGAGACTTCTAAGGCCAGAAGGAACAGAACAATCATCCACTGGTTTAATTTCCTGCTAAAGAAGTCCCTAAGTAGCAGGGGACTCCACACGTTGGCTGCTTAAACTCGTCTGGGTTTCCACCTTCCAGGAAAAGAGCCAGTCTGGGTTTGACGTTTGAGTGATGAAATCCATCCCATCCCTGAATAAACGCTTCACTCCAACCAGAGGGAAAGACGATTTTGTATGCAGCCCTGTACTGAGAGACATGTCACTTATTAATCACCTCCAGAGCATCGTTCCCATCTGCACAGCACACACTGCTTCATTCCCTATGGATATTCAGTTCCTCACACTGCAGAGATGTTGCTGTACTCAAAACAATTGAAAAGTTTCCCTAAACTCAGGGGTTCCAGGGAAGAACGCTGGATGTGGGTATTTGCAAAGTGGTCTTTTTGACTCCTTGTCCTTATTTGAGACTCCTCAGAGCAGGAGTCTTGGCCAGGTGTTCTGGCCACAAAAAAAAAAACCCTTTGAAAAAATAAATGGCATTCTGCCCTTTAAAATCCCTTTAAAAATTCCCTCCTTGACTGCAAGAGCTTTTACATTTTTTTCCAGAGGTAGCTGTGTTTTAATTGAGGTCAAGATGGTTCTGCATAGAAAGAATCTTGGCATCAGCCACTGCCATTTAGAAATTAATTGGTCAAATAAATAAGATTACATCAACTCCTTGCTGCAGTGTAAGTTAATTTACACCGATTAAGTACCAGGAATTGACAATGTTTTTCCAATGTATTGCACAGAAAGAAGGGCATATTTCTGAATATTGTCTGTAAGCAGCATAACAACCCTTGAACTGTAGTGGAACTGGAGTTCTGCATTTCCTAGGAATTACCAGCATCTGATCCTTACTCACCCAGAGAAGGAGCTGGCACAGTGCTTGATTTTCATGGTCAGAAATTTCAAAATAAATTAGTTATGTCACTGTCCCAGCTGGAGGAGGACAGGGATCAGCTGCAGGCTCTCCCTGTGCAGAACACGGGAAACAGCTGCCCCCAGGGCCCATCTCTGCATCCTCACAAGCCAGAAGAGACTGAGGAGCTGCAGGACAGGAGCCTGAGGAAAATGAAGGCACTTTTCTGGGAGGTGCAGCCCTGCACCCTCCCTCAAACCCCACACCAAGGTCAGAGTGGTCCCAACCAGTGCAGAACCAGAGAATCGTGGAATGATTAAGGTAGAAAACACCCTCTAAGATCAAGTCTAACCATCAACACAGTACCAACCACACTCATCACTAAGCCATGTCCCCAAGTGCCACATCCACTTTTTTGAACACTTCCAGGGATGGTGACCCCATCACTGCTCTGGGCAACCCATTCCAGTGCTTTACAGCCCTTTCCATGAAAAAATTTTTCTAATATCTAATCTAGATATTCTCTAGTGCATCTTGAGGCTGTTTCCTCTCATCCTGAACAAGAGGCCCCTGCTCCCTACAAGCACTCACAGAACAAGTGACATCTTTCCAAACAGCGGTGCTTTTCTGAGCACCATATTTGGAAGGGTTTCAGATGTTTAATTGTGAGAAATTAAGGGATCATTTCCCCGTGCAAACACTAGCACAGAACAGTTAGGGATGTAGCAGCAAAAAGCCCCTTGGCTTAAGGTCAATAAAACTGAAAATCCCATTTCTACCTGTTGCGGTGCCTTCATCCACACTGCTACATCTACCCATTCCCAGTCCTGGACACCTCACAGTGGTTATAACACTGATAGGCCCAAATAAACCAACAGGTTTGAACCCTGCCCAGTGCTGCTTCCAGTCACTGTCCCCACAAGAGCTGCAGTGCTGGGCAGTGTCATCCAGTTCTGCTCCACTCGAGGAGTTTCATCACAGGAAAGGCCAAACAAACACACAGAGATTTCTTGGTATAACTTCTTTGTATGTTTGAGACAACATCTTAAACTGATCTGGCACTGATCAGCCCAGCTGAGTCTAGAAGGGCCCAACTACAAGACCCCCAAAACACTGGTGAGAAAACAGCACTTGAGAGCGGGGCAACAGAACCATCCTAGACCCAAGTTCTCTGTCAAACTGGGACATTTCAGGTCACCAAAATGCAGGTGTCTGCAGCTATTTCAGATGTCCTAGTGCTCCAGCTGCTTCCTGAAACAGAAGTGTCCCTCAGAAGGGCCCTTGTCATGCTGCCAACCTCCTGCAAGTGTCTCTGCCACAGTCTGACGCCTAAACCCCGCCAGAGGTGACACCTGCCACCAGAGTCAGTCCCCTACCCTATTCTGCTATCATTGATATCACAGTTCCATGTGTGTTTACTTTTTGAAAGACTGGCATGGAAAAACTCCTTCCATGGAGAAAATCCTTCCACAGAGAAACCCTTTCCATGCTTTTTAGTGATTCTGTCCTACAGAATGCCCAGGGGAACATCTGCCCTCCACAGCACCTCTTGCTGCTGGTCTGCAGTCGCTGGCAGGACCACCCTGAACACATCTGAGCAGAGCCACAGACCAGCTGTGCTGAGCTTGCTCTGCCCAACTCGACCTTCTTTGTGCAGATGCTGAAGCCAGGACAAACACAAAGCATGCAAAAACAGCAGCACAAGGGCACACACAAAGCAGACAGGAGCCTCATGCCCTGCCTCTTTTTCCCTGCCTATCTACCCTCAATATCCTCCACACCTTCCTTTCTGCTTGTGAGGACAGGCACTCCCGGTGTTCCAGCAGCCCAGGATCCCTTAGGAAGGGAATGAAGAGCAAGCAGCTGGGTAAAGAGAGTCTCTTCCCCTCCCTCTGCCCTCCAGGCATCTCCTCGTGGAGAAGGTGCAGCACGAGGCAGCTCTCCTGGCTAACCAGGCCTGCAGCAGCCAGTGGGGATAAGGGCAGCCTTCTTAGGGTATGAAGAGGTTTGGATCCCTCTCCTTTCCCTCCTGCCTCCTCTGCCATCCCTGCCTGGACACTGGCTCAGCCACTGGGCACTGGCAGCCAGAGGGGGCAAAACCAGTTTGCTACAGGGCTGGAAACAGGTTTTATTGGCCCCACAATTAACTCCTGAGTTTCTGCTGTTTATAGGAGCAGTCAGGATCACACCTGAGATTCAACCCTCAGAGGAGGAACAGGAAAAATCTGTGCTTGTACTTTCCAAGGTGAACAAAAGAAAATCCCAGCCCTAAAATGTCAATGGCCTGCAATGGCAAACTCTGAACAAGGACAGTCCCACCTTCACCAGAGTTTCTGGTATCTCCATAATTCCTGGTATCTTTATCTATATAATCACTAGAGCTAGTCATATCAATGTAATTTATGTCTTTTTTTCTGGCTGCAGCAAAGAATTTGAAAAAATTTGAAATTGAAAAAAATCCCATGAACACTTCCAACCTCTTTGAACTTCAAATTGAAAAAAGCATCCAAAAATGCTCCAATAATTCTGACTGAGAGTTTGCCATTGTGGCCCCCTTTGGGAGTTTTGCTTCCTATGCCTCCAGATGACCAGAAGTCACATTGTATCTTATTCTCTGCCTCCTGTCCTTAATAGAGCCTGACCAGGCAAAGCCTGGGAGATCCAAACTTTATGTGAGCCTCAGTTGAACATAGGGATGGGACACACAACAAAAATGTCAGGGCTCCTCAGCTCCACAAGGATCCTAAGGAATTTTTTCGATCAAACATGTCAGGTCACAGGTGAAGCTCTAACCTTTAGTGAAGCTGTTACCCAGAGAAGCTGTGTCTGCCCCTGGATCCCTGGCAGTGTCCAAGGCCAGGCTGGACAGGGCTTGGAGCAACCTGGGATGGTGGAAAGTGTCCCTGCCCACGGCAGGGGTGGCACTGGATGGACTTTTGGGTTCCTTCCAACCCAAACAAGTCTGGGATCCTGTGATTTTATGAAGCTCTGAGTGAACTTTGAGCCATTCCCTCCTGTAAAGTCCAACCTTTCAAAACCAATAAAGTCCTGGACAATGTTAGTTTTTGCACTGAAAACCAAAACTTGTCAAAGATCCTTCCTTTATTCCTTCCTTTCCCTGCCAGCAGCAGCCACCAGCCTGCACAGGTTGTTATTTCAGCTTCCTGCAGATGCACAGGTACAGATTCCCATCACTTTCAAGTGATGCCAGAGACAGGGATCTCTGATAGCACCAAGTCAGGCTGATAACAGGCAAGTTTCAGCACCACTCAGCTGATAATTACAGTTGTGAAAAATACACCAGTTGGCAACAAGCAGGAAATACAGAGTTTGGAATCCTTTGGAAAGCAAGACAAACCTCTGCCGCAGTGCAGCATGCAGCTCTGTGCTCTCAGGGCTTACCAGGCACCACACATGCACTTCCCAGAGATATCTTGAGCCTCCTGTCTCCAGAGTGAGATCCCACACTCCACCATCAACAGAGACCCCTTCCCTGCTCACACCAAAGCACATCCTGATGTGAGAATCATGGAATCTCCTTGGTGGAAGAGACCCACAGGATCATAGTGTTCAGCCCTTGGAGCTGCATGGAAGAACTCAACAGTCCTCTTGCTTTGCTGGTGTGTCCAAACAGTGCCTGAGCCCTCAGATCATCAGCCTGGCCTGTTACCACTCAGACCCACGCTGACCCTTCAGATGGATTTTCATAATACTCTAATAGCTGCAGAATTCAACCTGAGAGGAGTCACAGAACAGGAGCAAACGCTCACCATGGGGCTGCAATTCCATAGGGAAATCGTGGGCACATAAATAACCACTACTGGTTTATCACCATGGAATTTCATGCTGTTTCATTGTCACATTTGTATTTATTGTAGGACCAGACCAAACCATTATTGCCTGAACTCTCTTGTTTATACACCAAGAAAAACCCACCCTGCTCCCTTCTCCTTGTGCTGTTAAAATTGTGTCCTGCAGCACGAGACAGAGAAGTCACAACAACAATCACCTGTTGAAAATGGTCAGAGCATGCACAGGGAATCTAACATTTATCCCAGTTTCCTCGCACTCCTTGCTAGCTGCTGAGGAACAGCCTCTTTTCCCCCTTCCTTTTCATTAATCAATATAAATACTTGTGGTGTTCACTTAAAAGTAAGTGCAGAAAAGTAAAAAAAAGTACTTGATAATCTTAACTAAATTACAAAATCACAGAGCCATGGAATATCCTGAGCTGGAAGAGACCAACAAGGATCATTGTGCCCAACTCCTGGCCCTGCATAGACACCCCAACAGTCCCACCCTGTGCATCCTTGAGAGCATTGTCCAAACATTCTAGTTTGGCTCTGGCCAAACAAAAGCATTTTCAAAGACATAAAAGGAATTAAAATATGAGTGTTCTCCCTTGCCCTTCCCTGCATTTACAATTTTACTTCCAAAGTGTTAAGAAAGTGCAGAACTGTGATTAGCAGGACTACAACATCCAGAGCTGGATATGCTAAAACATCTTAAAATAATCTCCAAACAAACAACCCTGTGAAAGAAGGGAGAGGGAAATCCACACTCACCTGAATGTGGTCTCCCCAGTTCTCCTCAGTCATGGTTTTCTGAAAAGACAAAATCACTGCTGATTCATCTTAGGAAAGGGAGGATGTTCCATACAGCAAACCAGAAATGAGCACCTCATTGTTCCCACTGGCATCCCCTGTGACCAAGGAATGCACCCTGGGACACACAGGACACCTCAGTTCCTTAGTGCCTCCAGCTGGGGCATGGCAGAACACAGCTTGGATGGGGAAATTCAGGGAACTCTTACACCACAGCACATGAAGCATAAAAATTCCTATGCAGTTTGTCCCCAGACTGTCTATCTCTCCAGCCAGCCATGGAAGCCATCCTGAGGGCTCCAGCCCAGGGAGGGATCTTGGGGGGTCATCTGCAAGGCTGAGCTTTCAGAATATAAAAATACAATTTTTCTCAACAGTCAATTCATGAAAAATCCTCTGGAATCATGAGGTCTGGGAAAAGAAACTGATAAGTTAATATTCCAATTCTAATGCAGTTCAGGGCCAAACTTGGGGAGAAACTCAGGAGGGGACCTGCTCTCCATTCTGCCAAGAACTGAATGAGACCCACCATGAATCTCATCCCAGAGATGGCAGAGGAAACAGGGAGTGTCAGTGTCGCTTTTATGGGAATGTACAAGAGCAAAGAGGGAGCAAGAGCCTGAAAGAAATCAACTTTGAGATATCCAAGCATATAGCTTAAATATTAGTGAGATAAAGGAGCCATTTAACCAGAGCTCAGACACAGCTGAGAATGGTAAACAGAGAGCACCGAAGAGCTCTCAGAAGAAGGGACTGTGTCCAGAAACAGCTGCCAAGATACCTTAATGGAAGTAACTGGCCGGCTTGGATACTTTAAATCAAGCAAATTCTCCAAAACAAAGGAAGTGGAAGGCCAGAGAGAGCAGAACACCAGATCACGAATCCCGTCCCTCTGCTAAATAAATACACCTGGAGAAATGTTCTCTGCTCTCTCTGTGGATGACCAAGCTCCCTACAGTGATGTCATCCAACATTAAAGCTCTGAGATGCAGGGGGCTGAAGTGCTCCATCCTCCCCAGCTCCTCTGGCGGTGGGTTTGGCAGGCAGCAAAGACAGATCAGAGCCTTCCCTGATGGACTGGGAACAGAACTCGAAAAAAACCGTGATCATAAACTATTGATACATTTTGATTATCTCAATTAAGTTATTAAAAAGTTAATGTAACAAAAATCCTCATTCCACACACACAACACAGCACGTACCTCAACAAATCTCTTGTAAAAGAGGTAATTTAGGGTTCTCAAGTGCCGCTGATTTATGACATTAGGGCAGAGAACTGAAAGAAGGAAAAAGACATGTAAGCACACAGCATTTCCTGGAAGTTTTACTGTCTAGACATGACACTTTTCCTTCCCCAGTATCAGACTGGGTTTGTGGAAGGCAGGATGCCCTCACACTTGGAACAATGAGGGACAGACTCACACATTGTCAGCTTATCTCAACTATAAACTGTTATTTACACTTTCATCCGTGATTAGCAATGCTAATTCTCGGGTCTGATATCTCTGCTTCCACCACCCCTGAGCGATAAGATCCACTCCCTGGTTCAATACGCTCCACAGTCAATGACTTCACACCTTTAATTAGGCAGCATCCTCACAGGGCACCGCCTCAGTCTCTAAAGGCTGCATTCTTTCGGGTTTAATTGGAGCTGTGTTGTTAATTCATTGAAGCAGTTGTGAACAGCTCACTCAGGATGTAAACTTGTGGCTGAAGTTTATCCGATAAAACACAGATCCATGAAAGAGGCTCCACATCCATACAAAGAGGGTGGGGAATACTGTTTTGCTGAGCTAGCAAGCCACAGTTGTTGTTATTATTTTTATTGCTGTCACCTTCATTAGATATGGCTCATTGCAACTGCAAAACCCAAGATCTTCACACAGAACCTTGTTTTGAAATCCAGAGCAAGGAGAGACACAGGCTGGAGATAAAAGACATGAAGTGGCATTAGCATAGGAATCTGTCAGTTCCTGCTGGATGCCGGGCTGCCTGTACAGGGAAAGGCTTCACCAAAGCCTTCCTTGGGCTTTCAGATGGGGCTAAAACCATCTCACTGAGGGAGCAGGGCCAGCAGTCACAAACGGTCATGAAACTCTCTGTAGCCTCCCTTGAATTAGCACCCACAGGCAGAAACTGATTCCTCATCCTTTTGTGTACCCCACATAGGGCATGTCCAAGGACTAAACCGCAGGAGAACAGAGTGATCTTTGGATACCAGAGCCTGGGATCAGAGAGGTGTGGATTGATGTCCCACTGGTTACAGCAGCTCCTCAGAGGGCCCTGGAGCACCACCTCAGAATGTGACCGTTTCCATCTCAAACAGAAAGGCTTAAAGCTGTTATTTGTAAGTTAATCTTCCACAGTGTCACAACAAATCCTTCCCCTCAAAGCATCTGAGGAAATTACTGCAATTATCACACAGCATATTACACCAGTAGATATGGCGATCTTTCCTCTGGATATAGTCACAATACCTAGAGGAAAAATCATCAGCTCATGGAAAGGAACACTCTCTAAAGAAAGTAAGAGCAACGTAAAAATTAGTAACACCACCATCTAACTTAGTGTTTTCAAAGCTCTTCAGAAAGAACCATGGCATGACCCCTCCAGGCCACTCAAAACATCCACTGAACAGCTTCTTCTTTGAGCTTCTAAAGGAAATATCCAAAGCATAGGCTCTGGCAGAACTGGAGAGTTGAATGCTTGGTTTCTGTGTAAAAAATACAGAGGAACATGGATGGACTGGAAACACTAGTGCCATATTTTATTCTGAAGGAGCAAAGGAATTGAGTTTGAATTTGGGTTTCTAGATTTTATTGCAAAAAGCCAAAGAAGAATGTATCAAAAATACACAGAGAGGTTGGACAGAGAACAGAGTGAGAGCAGCCCTGGCAGAGGCACCTGGGGGTGCAGGTGGGTGAGAGCTGCCCCTGCCCCAGCCCTGAACCCTCTGCCCTGGGCTGAGCCCCAGCCTGGGCAGCAGGGGAGGGGGACTCTGCCCCTCTGCCCCTGTGCTCAGAGGAGACCCCACCTGCAGAGCTGCCCCAGCCCTGGGCCCAGCTCCTGTAGGAATGGGTCCAGAGGGGGCCACGGAGCTGCACCCAGGGCTGGAGTCCCTCTGCTCTGGAGCCAGGCTGGGAGAGCTGGGGCTGTTCAGCCTGGAGAAAAGAAGGATCCAGGGAGAGCTCAGAGCCCCTGCCAGGGTCTAAAGGGACTCCAGAAGAGCTGAAGAGGGACTTGGGACAAGGGACGGAGGGAAGGACAAGGGGAAATGGCTTCCCACTGCCAGAGGGCAGGGATAGATGAGATATTGGGGAGGAATTGTTCCCTGGGAGGGTGGGCAGGCCCTGGCACAGGGTGCCCAGGGAAGCTGTGGCTGGCCCTGGATCCCTGGAAGTGCCCAAGACCAGGCTGGATGAGGTTTGGAGCACCCTGGGACAGTGGGAGGTGTCCCTGCCCACAGCAGGGGTGGGACTGGATGGGTTTTAAGGTCCATTCCAACCAAACCAGTCTGGGATTCTGTGGAAAACATGAGGGTGAAGGGTAACTTGTTAAGAGAGACAATAGAATGGAGAGCTGTGCTGGTAGGTAACACCTGAGCTAAAACACTCTGGAGGAAAATCACCATGGAAGTTGGGGGAAAAGAAAGGGATAACCTCCTGCTCTCCCTCCAAAGTAATTCCCTTGTTTCTAAGAGAGCATCTGCCTGGTGAGGACTCCCAGGCCCTAGCTGGGACTCTCACTGGTGACTGCCTGGATTATGGGCTGGCAGGTCCTCGAGCCCTGAGGACGTGGGGGCCAGCTGTGGCTCACCTGTGCAGATGTGGCCGTGCAGAGCCAGCTGCGGCTCACCTGTGCAGATGTGGCCGCGCAGAGCCAGCTGCGGCTCACCTGCGCAGATGTGGCCGCGCAGAGCCAGCTGGGGCTCACCTGTGCGGATGTGGCCGTGCAGAGCCAGCTGCGGCTCACCTGTGCGGATGTGGCCGTGCAGAGCCAGCTGCGGCTCACCTGTGCAGATGTGGCCGTGCACAGCCCTCTCCTGCCCTCTGCTGCCCCGCAGCGCGGCACTCCCGGCTGCGCGGGGCCGGGCGGGGGCGGTCACACCGACGGAAATCCCACGTTAAACCAAACGGACAAGTGGGTGCTCAAGCGAGGAAAGCATTCCTCCTGGTTCATGTTAAATTACCTGTGGAAGCCCACGGCAAACACTCGCCCAGAAACAGAGGTGCTCGTCTGTCACAGCCCCAGCGGTCCCGCGGCTCTCAGGTACCCCCTCTGTCCCTCTCCTCCGATCTCCCTCATTGGCACGGAGGCACTAAGCCCAACAGATGAGGCTGTTACACTTCTCTGAGTAGGATCCTTTCTACCTCAGACTTGGGAATTGGATATGAAAAACATCAGCTCTGTCTGTGTCCTGGCTGTGCCAAACCACAGCAGAGAACAGACTCAACCATGCCAACCCTGGGAAGGGGCTGTTCCCTCACCTCTGAGATCTGTTTTGACTGAAACTTGCATTTGTAAAGTCGATCTCACAGGGTCTCCAAAGACTATTAAGTAATTTAGCTTGGAAAAGCTACAGGCTTGTTAAGCCAAGGCACACTGACCCAGGTGTGAGGAAAGACTCTATAAACCTCAATTTCCTCAATCACACACCACTTCTGCCCAGCTTCTTCCTTCCCCAATAAGGGCAATTAAATGAAATCCACACACAGTTTATTGGGACACCTTTGGGACTCAGCAGAAAATCTCCCACTTCCCATGCCCTGTTTTGGAGTTAACAGGAATACCGAAATAAAGGTCTGAAAAAGAACAGGAGGACTAATCTAAGAGGATGGCTATATTTTTTTTTCCGTGAAGTCTGAGATCTTTTTTTAATTGGGCCACCTCCTATCTGGCTCTGAAATTTAGGACTGACAGTTCCCAGGAGTGTTCCAGGTCTCAGTTGCTGATGGACACCTCAGCTGTGCTTGGCAGTCTGTGATTTACTGTGAGTGGGCAGGAGCGAGCTCAGGCAGTGAAATCTCCAAGTTGATTTGGAACTGCAAGAACTGAGTCACACAAAAGTTTGCCTTCTCATACCTAGAAACCCCATCCTCCTCCAGCCCTTCTCACCAAAGCCACTTCCCTCCCTGCTGCTGCTCTCAGGCTCTCACAGCGAGTGGGGGTCACAGGGAGGAGGAGACCGAAAGCAGCCGCAGCATCAGACAAGCCCAGGTGAGGTGACAAGAAGCGTGAGCTCTGTCTCACCACCAGCGTTTGGGGGAGCTGCTCAGAACAAGAGAAATGAGGGTTTCTTTTATCTGTATGCTTTGCCCAGCCTGCTTACTTTTTGTGTACTTTTCCCTCCCAGTTAGACTTGCTTTCACTTAAGAATGGAGAAAGAACACCCAGAAATTCAGCAAAAGGGAGGGGAGAGATGGGAAGACAAAGAAAGCCACATTATTTCAGGTGCCAGCATTTCCCAGTTCAGTTCCAGCACGGCCAGCACTAAGGCAGCAATTGCTCTGCAGGTATTCATCCCCTTCCAAAGCACTTTAAGGAGACTGACAGCCACAGTTCAGAAATGTGTGAATTCCTGCTCATAATTACACATAGTATGATGTAAAAAATAAAGACATGCTGTCCTGTATGGGACTGTGGGGATCACCCAGCATTGGCTTTAGCTGAAGTCCAAACCAAGTGCCTGCACCCCTCTCACACCAGCAGAGGTGGGCAGACCTCTTGAGCAAGGCCTTGCCCTGCACTGCAAACATTGCAGTTTGCATGGCAGAAAGGGCTGGAAGGACATTTGTCTGGAAGGAATGGGATCTGTATTTACCCCAAGGAACCTCCTCCCCAGTGAATGGCTGTGGAGGACCAGCAAGATCTGGCCATTATTAGCAGCAGCTACAACATCTGGAAAGCATCACCAGGTCAAACGCACTGCATCCCACGGAGTGCACCTGAGCCCAACACATGCTCCTCCACTAGATTTTTCTTTTCTTTAATTATTATTTCTCAGGATTTTGCATGTGAACAATTACATCATTTCACCCCTACCATTATATCATGCCCTTGGTGGAGCTTTCATAAGGAAAGGGGAACAACTCATCTCTTTACAGATCTTCAAAGATGACACAGCTGACTGAATGCTCACACTGTCAGGGAGGGAAAACTACTGAAAACTAATGAACTTCTGGGAAGCTTTTAATTTCTAAATAAATCATTCCAATATGTCTCAGCTTTCACACAAACATGCTGGGTTTAATTATATCCACTTCTTCTCCAGTAAGGGTTTGAAAGGTTTATCTTGTTAACTTTTGAACACCAGTCTGAAGATTCATATGCAATAGTGTTGCTGACAGGTGTAACCAGGCCACAGTTTGTGGTTAGAAAACCCTTTTCAGTCCAAGAAAAGAGAATTGCATACCTTGGGTTGATGATGGAAACCTCTGCAGGGTAAAAGCTAACAGTGCACCTAAAAGGGTCTGGCGAAGGCCCCAAAGAGAAGGAAAAATCAACAGTCCCACTAGGAACCAAAGCAGAGCAGATTTTGTTAGAGAGCTGGTGAAGCTGCTGGTGAAGTGATGGAAAATGTGCCACTTCTCTTGCAAGGCTGCAAGAGCCTTAAAATTCCCCCACCAACTCTAGTTTAGGCAAAGAATACAAAGGGCTGTGAGGCTCCTGCTTCCCAAGGGTTGTCTCCTCCCAGCTGACGTACCCGCAGCTCAAGAAAACAGATCCCCAGTGAATAATGACTTGCCTCTTATGTGAGAGGAATGGAGTCATAACTCACAGCTGACCATGGTGTGTTTATGCAGAGCCATGCTGAGGTCAGGATTTATTTCAGATCATGGCAGAAGCAGTCTATTAGTCACCAGCACTTCATTCTTCGACAGCATAAAGTGATAATTCCCATAACTTACCAGCTTTGTTTTTCAATATCATTAATTAAACCCTGAAATTCCCCAGGATAAATGACAGCAGAGATTCCTTGATGAACATGGAAGACGACAAATTGACTTTGTTCTTTATTACGGAGAGAAAACTCCACAATATGTTGCAGTATCGCATACCTGGGTCAACGTCGAATCTCTGCAGGAGCCTGAAGACCAGCTTGCTTAGCACTCTGCGGTTAAATTTTTCAGGTTTGTACCTGGACAGGCCTTGATATGGTCTGTAACAACACCAGAAAGACACATCTGTGGCATCACCTAAAGGATGTTTCCCAAATAGCAGACATTTAACAGCAGAGGGATTGGGGTTTGCAGGATGTTGATAGGACAGGCCCTGCCTTCGCCAAGATACAGTGAAGAGCCAACAGCACAACCACACAAATTTCAGTCAACCACTTGAAGCAAGTCCAGAGGCTCATTTTAAAGAAAGAGAAAGCGAGCAACTCCTTTTCACCTTTTTTCAGAGCTGACAGCAGCTATAGCAGCTACACTGTGACTCTGACTGTGCTGCTGGCTCTGAGTGACAGGAGTTATTCGAGTGAGAGGCAATTCAGAAGTGAGTGAGTTGACGAGCACAGGAAGGTTAACCACTTGCACCTCTTGTTTTTCTGCCACTTCATCACAGTGTTATCTTCCTGCCAAACCTGTACAACCGATACTGAAAGCCACCCTTGTCTGCAGCAAAGCACGAAAGGCCGATTGCTCCAACCTCTGTGGGAAGCTTTGATACCGCTCTGCTGCTGGGGTGTCCTGCACAGGTTTCATCCTGGCAGGAATGCAGCATCTGTCAATAGCAAGTATTCCTCTGTCCTCCAAGCTGGGCTGTTGGAGAAGGCTCTGGCACAGCCACCAGAATTTTCCCTTTTTCATCTGGAAAGTCAATATGCTGCACTCCCTTACGCAGGGACACGACCACAGCCAGCCAGCCAGGGGAGAGCCACACAGTGCCCTGGCAGCACCTCGGCCCCAGCTGTTCAGAAAGACAAGTGTCTCTACCTTGTGATATCTCTGATATTGAAGCTGGGGTCACACCATGTGTCCAGGGTCTGCAAGAGCTTCCTCTGCAGCTCGGGATATTCTGCCACATAATCTTCCACCAAGTTAGCTTTATCCTGGAGCAGTAGTGGGGTGCACATCTAGGAGAAGGAATTATGTTAAAGAACCGTGCCCTGGCTTTGATCCCCATGGAGCATGGAAGCGAGTCCCAACCCTGCCCAAGCCACCTGTGCTGCCTACAGGAGTGCTGGGACATTTGTAACAAAAATATTAGCAAAGCTTCAGTGCAGCAAACTACTGATCTCTGCCTCAGTAATGGGCACAGCCAGGATTTGTTAGAACAGTGGCTGCAGCCAGAAAAACAGGGTAAGAGGCGTAATGGGGGATAACAAAACATTCAGTGCCTAACCTTGATGTAAAGGTACATCAACAACGCAACAGGGACATCTTGGAAATGGAGTAAAGCCTCAGGGGAAAGGCAGCAGGACTTGGAGGGCCCTGATGGATCTCCTGCTAACAAAAGGTGGATCTGATGACAGAGGAGCCTGAAGAGGAAAAGACTCACCTTCTCTACCCCTTGATCTGGCTGTAATTTCAGCTTAATACTCAGTATGGCTGCCTAGAAAACAGAAAAAAACTTGTGTATTTAGAAGAACCCTACAGTGGATCAATGGGCATTTTTCCAAAGTGAAATAAAAATGCTGTTATACACATTTTTAATGTGTTAATTATTTCTGTTATGTTGTCAAGCACAAATCCTGCAAACATTTGGCCACATTCATTCCACAAATGTACAAGAACACTCCTGGCAAAGCAGCATATCCTGAGTAGCAACAGCCCCTGGAGCAAAAATTAAAGATCAAGTTGCTGGGCAGAAAGCAATTGAAGCACATCGTCAAAACCAGCTGGGATGGATACTTCCTATCAATGTCACGGTAAAAACACCTCACCCACCATACCTTTCTGAGCCAACTTTATCAGGCTCACTCGGCCTTTGAAGTTTTGTAAAACAGTTGCATTTTGTGAAAGGAACTCAAGATTTTAAACACCCTGAAATCAAAAGGTTACAGTTTCTCTAATTCCTGAGTCACTCCACACCCCTGAAAGCGCCACGGTCACCACAGGCAGCGAAATGGGAAGAACTGTATTTTTCCCTTTCTTGAGATCTCTCAATCTTTGATAAGCCAAAACCTGCCATTTTCACAAACTGCCTCTAAATCAGGATCTTCTGGAACCTGCTGGGATGAACTGCAGGAACTCAAGCTCAGAAGAGCTGGTTCAGCCACTGCGTGTCCCATCCCAGCAGGGGACCACAGGAAGGGATGAAGCTCTAACTGTGCACTGCTTGGGAGGCACAGATTACAGGAGGTAAGAGTATCTCATTCCTCTGGTGCGCGAGAACACTTGGATCCCAAATACAAAATAAGCACTTAATGGGTGGCTTTAACATAGTGCCATGAAACTGGGGCAATCAGGGCCAGGAGCCTTGCAGCACCTCTGTGTGTTAGTGCTGAAGTGGGAACCAGGAATGAGGAGGCTGGACATGGAGTGTCCTTCCAACACCTCTGCCAAGTAGGCTGCATTTTCCCAAAGGGCTTTAAGCAGGGCTGAGACAGTTGTGGCCCTGCCAGAGCATGTGTGCAGCAGCAATCAATGACAGGATGGAATCCACTGAGCTCTCAAATACCTGTTTATTCATGTGAGGATAAAACCAGTGTGGTAGGGCTTGGAGGAAAAGCTCTTCTCTTCCCTAGGTTTCCTTGCTCTTGGTGATTTTGATTTGAGAGAAACCAGGAGAATGATGCATTTGTCAAAATGCATGCATGTTAGAACTGTGCTATTTGTTGGAGTATAGAATCATAAAATGGTTTGGGTTGGAAGGGGCCTTTAAAGCCCACTTATCTGCAACCCCCCTAGCAGTGAGTAGGGATATCTTCAGCTGGATCTGGTTGCTCAGAACTTCTGTCCAGCCTGACTTGGAATGTTTCCAGGGATGGGGCAGCCACAGCTTCTCTAGGTAACCTGTGCCAGGGCCTCACCACCCTCACTGTAAAAAAATCTCTTATATCTAATCTAAATCTCTCCTCTATTAGTTTAAACCCATCACCTCTTTTCCTACCACTCCAGGCCCTGCTAAAATGTTTGTCCCCATCTCCCTTAGAGACTCCTTAACACATAAACAAAATACAGTACCAAATGTGCATTTCTCCAGGGAAAGAGAACCCCCACCATTACACATCACCTGCATGAAACTTTTCTGGAAAAAAAACAGAATAACACAAGTAGGGGCAGGCACATGCCTTGAAATCCATTTCCTGTGATCACTCAAGTGCCATCTGAACTCACCCCATCACTGGAAGCACACGTCCTGCACATCCACACAAGCACCACAGACACCTCACAGCCCATCCCTGCTCACAGCAGCAGCAGCGGGTTACATTCCTTTCTGGGGAATTTATGCCTATATTTCACCCACTGCATCACAGACCGAGTGAGTAAAAGCAGAGAATCAACACATGCCATGGAAGTTCAGCTGCTCAATCCTACTGCCCCACTTAGAAGTGGGAAAACATCAGCTTTTTCTGTTTGTTTTGGTTTGGGTTTGGAGAATTTTGGGTGGTTTATGTTTTTTTAAACGCTGCTTCATTGGAAGTCCAGGCTTCATCTTCAAAAGAAAAATCTAGAGAAGAACTGTAAGTAACAAAGAGAGGAATCACCATTAATGCAGAGGCTGAACAGAAAGACACAGGAACGTTGCTCAGCCCAGCTAAACCTCAGCCAAATCTCTCCCTTACTTCAGACTTTAAAACTATTCCACAAGTCAGAGGCGAAGAGCTGCTTCTTTCGTCTCACATTATCAGCTTAACAACACAATGTTCAAGATGAGTGATTATTCTCATGTTGAAGGCTGCTATTTCTCATGTGGACCTGAGAAAGAGGTTTGGGACTCCAAAGCTTTGGCAGCTGCTTTTGCTTTCCTCTCAGCTCCTCAAGTTTGCTGAATTAAAAGAAATTACTAAAAGAAGAAAATATTTACAACTCTCAAGGCCTTGTTTCACCATTTGATGTCATTAGTACCTCCTATTGTAGCCTTAGTTTTAACTGCAACATCCAACAGCTCCCTAATGGCTTTTTAATGTTCAGATTAACCTAATTGCAGCACTGTTATCTACATGGCAGAGGGTTATCTCCAGCTCTGCTAACTGTACAGGTGACTTAATCAGATGAACATGTGTGGTGTCAGGTTGGGTTTTCCTCTTCCCCTGGTTGGATATTCCACCCTGTCCCAAAGGGTATAGAACAACAGATGTTCACTTGTCCAGAGGGTGGGGAGCCCTCCCTTCCCTGCCCATGGCTGGCAGAGTCAGGACAGCAGGCCTGCAGGACAGAGGAACTCCAATCACACAGAGATTGATGGAATCATCACGGTTGGAGAAGACCTCCAAGATCACCAAATCCAACCATCAACCCAGCACCACCTCACTGCCAAACCATATCCCCAGGTGCCACACCCACACGTTTTTTGAACGTCTCCAGGGATGGTGACTCCATTGCTCCGGGCAGCCTGGCCCAGTGTTTTAAATAAGCTGGTTTTTAACAGCAGTGTAACACCCTCCAGCTCAAGTAGGTAACTGAGCAGGCAGAGCGGTGGTGCTCCTGGCAGAGCCTCCCTGCAGCAGGGAACACTCCTGGGGCAGGGCAGCTGCCTCATCCGGGCCTGAAGCTACACATGGAAGGAGAAGCATGAGCTGGGCTCTAGAAACAGGCACCAGGCTGGATCAGGGTGCAGCTCCCGGGGCTGGGCTGAGCGGGAGGCCAGCAGAGATAACATCAGCCTGTTTACAATGGGAATAGTAAGAGAAGAGATATGAGTAACTGTAATAAAGATGAAAGTGCTTGGCAGCTGTGTCTGTGGTCTCAACTCCGAGCTATTTTAAGATTTTGTTTTGTTATTATCGTGTTTTGAATTGTTTCATTCCACAAACAAGTTTTGTGTAAAACGACCCTATTTTTAACAGTCTGTTTACAGCCGATAAGATCTCCAGCAAAGCAGCACTTCATTCGTAGGCTCGTTTTGAAGCAGAAAAAAACATTTTGATGAGGCTGAGCAGGCTGTAACTGAACGGATGGGAAACCCCCTCCCCAGCCCGAGCCAGCATTCCCCATCTGCAGTGCTGGGCTGGAAGGCGAGCCAGGGAAGCTGGAATCTGGCAATCCCGTTCATCCAGCTGCAGATCCTCGGGCTGGATCAACAGGGCTGCCCAAATCCTGAACAGCAGGTACCCCCCGACTTCACCAACTGATCAGTAAGAGCTAAAACGTGAGGCAGAACGCAGGAACGTGGGCAAGCTCTGGGGAATGCTGAGATATTGACACCTATCAGGTTATACTCACCCCCTCAAACCCCAAAGAGAATATTATTGTCATGGCTGGTGGTACAAGGAGCCTTTGCACAAAAACATTTCAATCACAGAGAGTTTCTAGCATAATCTAGTAACAGCAATAATTATCATTATTGCAGCAAATAACAGTGTTCAACTTGTACTAAACCCCCACAGATGACAACAAACCTGGGGGAGGCTGGTCCCTCTCTTGCCTTGAACCCCCAAGTGTACACAGGAGAGGGATGTGATGAATGCACTGCTTAGTGCAGGAGAAAAGCTGATGGCCATTGCCTGATCCAACTCCCATCCAAGCTCCTGAGTTTCCTCATCCTTGGGGAGCTTTAGGCCATTCTTTGATTTTATGATGGTGAATGCAAAAATCCCATCAGGGCATTTTGTAATAGTTTTGTCTCCCAAGGATAAATCCCTAAAATACAGCAGACGGCTGGTTGAGTCTGGGGCAGGATTCAAAGCTGGGCTAACCCACCAGTACGTGCACTGACCAAAACATAGGGGAATTTTCTCACACCTGACATGTTCAGGCCCAGCCATGAGCACCAGAGCACTCCCGCAGTCACGTGAATGCAGCCCACGAGTATGGGAACGTGGGGAGTGCTCTGGAGCGAGCAGAGCCCAGACACCCTGCACCAATACCTGCTTCTCTCGGCTTGTTTTGAACATAGTTGGCTCTGTCTCATCAAAAAATGACTATTCTTTCCACATACAGTACGAGGTGCAGGAAGCCACACAAGATCTTATCTTCAAGGGCATGTGCACTTGGGTGGTGTCTGCACTGACAATTTCTGCAATTTTCCCACGGTGGGGTTCGCAGCAGAGGAATTACCTCGTGCAGGAGAACTGCTTGGAGTGCTGAGGCAGGATAGGCACCAGTGGTTGCTGACGACTCCTGCTCTTGGCTCTGCTGCAAGCAAGCTGGGACAGCACAAACGCACAAATGTCTGTGCCGGATTGAGTGCACTATTTCTGAACACACAGTGAGGGAATTTCTGAAAACCCAAATAAACGAAACAATGAATAAATGAAGGAGACTTTGCAGAGGAGGAACCAACATCAACTCCAAGAAAATCACAGTGATCAAAGCCTAGATAATGGCAGAAATAATTGAGTAAAAGGCACACCAGGTATTAATCATTGGGCACATCTGTTTTGTGTTTTAGAATTACTCATTTCAAACTTGAGGCTAATCAGCTTTGCTGAGCTCTCAGAGTGCATCACTGCACAGTGGATGACATCAGGCTGGATGGTTGATTGCTTCCTGCTCAAAGGGCACTTCATACACAGCTGGCTGTGGGAAGGTCTGCAGAAACCAAGGACACATGACATTCCTCATGTCCACACTCAAGAGACCAAGAAAGAGTGAGACCATCAACATGGAGCAGTGACAGGTTATTCCCCGCCAAAGCATTTGCAGTAGAGGGAGAGAAGTACAGGTTGGAATATGCACAGGTGAGGGGAAGAGGGAACTGAAGCCAACCCTCTCTGATTTGTGTCCGTCAGGTCACTCAGCAGTTTTAGATGGGGTTTAACTGCTCAGCTCATTCTCTGAGCATTGCCCACCTCCACCAGACCCAGACTCTGCACAGCTGGATCTACTGCACATCCCCAGGGCTGTCTCAGAGCCCAGAGATTCTGGCAGTAGGTGCAGAACTCTACCATCTCGTTTATGACTCCCAGCAATGCTGAAGCTCCTTCCCCAGCACCCCCCAGGCACAGCCCAGGGCAGAGGTGGCTCTGGAGGCTGGGAAGGGCAGCAGGGGCCTGTGGCCTGTGGGCTGGCTCCCTCTGCTCCAGAGGGGCATCACTGGGCAGGCAATGTGCCACTACAGCTGTCCTTTAGCAGCAAGGTACGTTCAGAGGAAAAAGAGGTGGATACTAAAACATCATCATCTTTATGGAAGAAACAACTGCTGTAACATTTTCCTTGGGCTTCTTAGCCAATACGATTCTCAATTTAAAAGAAAAAAGGAAATACAAATGTACACACTTAAAAATATAGTAAGAGCTGAACAAGCCTTTGTATAATTAGTGTGCTGAATGGAGATAAGAAGCAATACCAGAGGCAATTTCCCTGGCCTAAGAACAGCTCAGAAAAAGCCAGAGTGAAGAAATCCAAAATCTGATCATCCATTAATGTGCTCAATCAATGCTAACACTGATCTCTACTGACAGATCTGCAAAGATACACTGTGTGTAGTCCAGCACCATGGATGAAGTAGGGCTACAAAAATCAACACCCCTGACTCTGTTCAGAACACCCCTGCACTGAAACTGAAGGTCATGATGGGGACTGAACTGTCCATTTTTACACTTCTGAGTATTTGTGCTCCTTTATCTCTGGTCAATCACTCTTTCTATCATGTCTGTAGCAGTATTGTTGACAAAAACTTGCAATTCTGTGTCTACACAGCTTTCTTCTCTGGGTACTCCAACATATTTTATGTCGAATTTTAACTGAACTCTACCAGATAACCCACATTATCTTAACTGAAAGAGCAAACATTTACCAAATTTAATATACAAGCCTTCATTATTTTTAGAAATTGATGGATAAAACAGAAGAAAAAAATATACTCTGGTTTTGAAAACAGAGAAATCTGAATGGAAACCAACTGAAAATCCTGTTAAAAATAAAATACTACTGGCTTCATCCCATATTCTTGTTTAAGAACCAGTGTGATGAAGGGGAGAGAACCTCTGTGAATCACTGACACAGAGGCTGGAGTGGGAGGTCTCTCAGGCCCAGGAATATTTCTGGTTGTCAGAGGCTAAAAAGATTATTTATTGTTTCCTTCCTAAACCCAGCTCCACTGCCACCTGTTCAGAATTTACTACAAAGCTGTTAAACAAGATGAGAACTTTGATGCTGACTATGAAAACAAGTTTCACTGTATCTGACCCGCGCAGCGCTCACTGCTGATCCAGAAGCAAAGGAATTTGATTTTTTGCTTTAAGCACAGCTATCTTTTTACCTTTATAAGCTGTTTAAAAAATGTAAATAAAATAACTCAGTGGACAATAGAGGGCATTCATCCCCCAGAAAGACAGCCGCCAGCCTTAGACATGAAATATCGCAGCACATTAAGTCATGAGACCCCGCTAATCAAAGCTGACAGGGCCCTGAATGTGATTTCTGCTGAGACTTAGCGATATCATGGGGTACTGAAGCATGCACAGCCTGCCAGACTGCCCCTGTTCATGTGACAATGGCTTTTATTCCCCAAAGGGGCCTGCGAGTGACAAGAGTCCCCTTTGTCTCCGGGCTCCCGCATTCGCAGTGCAAGAGAGGTTCATTCAAGCAGCCCCAGACACTCTTTGAAAGGCTGAAGTGTAACATAAGATGACCATGAAACACTAGCTTGCCTTCTGCCTACCCCTCATTCTTCTCCGGCACAGCCTGGCCTATTCAGGGCCTCTCGCAGCCTCGCTTGCGCTGCATTACCCCCGGTCTGCTGAATCCCAGCATTGTCCTGCCAGCACCCAGCGCCCTTCCCACACCAAAACGGGGTGTCCTTCCCACACCAAACCACCCAGCGCCCTTCCCACACCAAAACAGCGCGGCCTTCTCACCCCACACCACACAT
>WBMY01014281.1:81071-113736 GCA_013397315.1 Donacobius atricapilla
CACCCAGCGCCCTTCCCACACCAAAACAGGGTGTCCTTCCCACACCAAACCACCCAGCGCCCTTCCCACACCAAAACAGGGTGTCCTTCCCACACCAAACCACCCAGCGCCCTTCCCGCACCAGAAACACCCAGCAACCTCCACACACACGGCAAATCCACCAGCACCCAGCACCTTCCCCACGTCAAATCCACCCAGTGCTCTTCTCACACCAAATCCACGGGCACCCATAGCCCTTCCCACACCACACTATGCAGAGAGCTCCCCACACACCATTCATCCAGGGCCCTTCCCATAGCATATCCTCCTGCACCCAGCACCCTTCCCCACACCACGACCCCTGGCTCCCGTCGCCCTTCCCACACCGCATCCGCCCGGCAGCACGGCTGGGCTCTGGCGCCTCTGGCACAGCCCTTGGGTTGGGTGTCAGGAGCCATGGCTGGCTTCAGAGGGGTTCTGGGAAGGGGACAAGGCTGCTGTGCTTCACTGGAACTCCCTGAGTGGCAATGCTGAACCCTCCCATCTCCCCATGCCATGGGGGTCACGAGGAGCAGAGCTGAGAGCCCCTCACCCTGCCCAAAGCTCTCACTGTTCCTCCAGAAGCTGCACGCTCCCCTCACAGAAGAGAGCTAAAACACCGGCAGCCCAGACTCCTCAAACCCCAGTTCTACATCCCTGCCTTTCCCCAGCTCCCAGTGCCTGCCCGATTCCCTGCATCCCGGGAGCACAGTGCCATCCTCTGGTGCTGCTCCCCTGCAGGTGCCTCCTCAGCACAGCCCGTGCTGCTGAACCAGCACCATCACCTCCGCCTGTCCCCAGTCCCCTCTCCTGTGCCGTGTGCCAGCACTGCTCTGAGCCCCGGGTCCAGCCTCCAAGCAGCTGCCCCAGATCCAGGCCTAAGGGAGGGCCAAAGGTGTTTCAGCAACAAACTGCCACGGCCATACTCAGGGAGCTCTAGGATCTCATTTTACAAAGGGAATGTTCTCCAAAACCTCCATGAGGGAAAGGAGTCTTAACTCTCAGGACAGAGGACATTCATGTTTTGCACACAACAGACAAAGGAATAACCTGCTACACAATAAATCACAGGATCCCAGACTTGTTTGGGTTGGAAGGGACCTTAAAGCCCATCCAGTGCCACTGCCTGCCATGGGCAGGGACACTTTCCACTATCCCAGGCTGCTCCAAGCCCTGTCCAACCTGGCCTTGGACATTTCCCTGGATCCAGGGGCAGCCACGGCTTTTCTGGGTACCCTGTGTCAGGGCCTCACCAACCTCACAGGGAGGGATTTCTTCCTGGTATTTCATCTAAATTTCTCTTTTAGCTTAAAATAGTTGCACTTGTACTTCCACTATCTTCTCATGAAAAATATCATCTCCCTCTTTTTTATAAGCCCTTTTAAGTACTCAACTGTAAAATGCCTGGTGTTTTATTGCAAATACAGCAAGAAAATAAATAATGACAGTCAGGATTTTTATGGATTTCTGTCCTTTCAGGTGAGAGACTGAAGAGCCAACAGTCCTACATGTGAGTCTGCTTCACTTCCCCAGCTGAGAGATTGGGAAGAGCAGGACAGACAGACACCCAGAGACACTGCAATACTCAGAGCCCCAGCTCCAGGTTGTTTGGGGTTAGTCTGACTTAGGTATGTTCAGTCCCCAAGGGCAGTAAAAGACTTCCTGTTATTTTTGAAGAGAATTCTATTCATCCTTCTGGTAACAAAAGAAAGCTAGAAGAAAGCTATGGCTGAGAGTGAGAAGCTGTTGAGGTTTCCTGTTCTTCACACTGGGAATGAGCAATAAATGATCTCTGCTGTGAAAGAAAAATCAGTATGACAATTCCACAAAAAAAATCTAGAGCTTTCCAAAGCTGGATCTAGAAAGATCTGTATTTCTAATGAAAACAACAAATATCTTTGGAGCCATGAACCTAAAAATCACACTTGAGTATCATCAAATAAGGCATTCCTGTTGTAATTGTCAAATATTCGCATTCAAAAACTTTTTGAGCACAAGACTAAGTCTCAACTTAGGAACTTCAAACCAAATACAAAATATCTTTGTTTCAGTAGTGAAAGAAATCAATAAGAATGGGATTCCAGGATATCACCTGGGAATTCAGCTTTACTGAAGAACAGAATTTTAAGAATGCTATTTGAGTTTTACTTTTACCACACAAAGTCAAGTTATACACCATCCAAATGAACCATGCTTCCGGGAGAAAAAAACCCCATTTGCCTTTAAAAAAAGAATGATCATGGAAGACCTCCAAGACCATTCAGTTCCACCCCATGCCATGGGCAGGGACACCTTCCACTACCCCAGGTTGCTCCAAGCCCCGTCCAACCTGGCCTGAAAAAATCCTAGGGATGGGGAAGCCATGCCAGAGATGCTGCAGTGCTGTACAACAGGGTAAAGCACACCAGATCCTGGGTCTGGTGAACTCCTGCCTGTGTCAACAACCCAGACACAGAGAAAGGAGGTGTTGTACATTTGGAATACGAGCCTCAGTGATAAAGAGGCTTCAAAACTCCTCCAACAGAACTGAGGTTGGGGCAATCATATGGAACCAGTGAGGTTTTCCAAGCTCTCTGGCTGCAAGTGGGCTAGAGATAGCCCAGCAGGTCTATGACCAAGGACTAAAATCCCTTCTTTTCTTGCTAAGGACAAGGAAAACAAAAAAGAACACAACCATCCCCTTAAATTCTCCAAATTAAAGCCTATTAACCTATTACTTTCAAAGGTCAGCAAATGAGTGGAGGGAGGATTCCCTGGCATTCTGTCCTCAGTCAGCAGCAAAGCCGAGGTTGAGCCCAGGCTGCTCCTGTACATGAGAAGAGCACATTAAGCCGCAGCATTCACAGCATGCAGCTGCTGGGATGAAATGGAATTCACATTGAAATGCATCCAAAAAAAAGGACACAGACATTCACAGAGAGCTGGCAAGGTAAATTTATTTGAAAGACATGACCCACCTCTTTGTAATTGCCCTGGAGATAAAGATGACTGACATGTTCAAGCAAATAGTTCCGGTCCGCTGTGTGGAGCTGGTAAATGCTAATCAGGGGGTCAAGCAGATTAGCTGGGCACTGGGAGAGCATTCCGAGCACACGGGCCTGCAGCTTCTTCAGCTTGGTGCCAGACTTCAAAAAACAACCAAAAAACAATCAAACACAGGTTTGGTAAAGATGGCTGCAATTCAACGGCGGTTGAAAATGCAGCCTGTTTAAACAGAGTAAGCGAATTCCTCTGGAAGGGATTCTCCGATTTCCCCATGGAGTCTGCAGGCAGAAATCAGAACAATACAATACATATTTTTTTCACAGCACCCACTTTAAGAACATGAAATGTATGTCGGGTAATTCTGGAGAAGGGATAGGGCCTTGTGCAAAAGTGAAATCTGAAACTGGAAAAATGCCCTCTGTGCTAACAGAGCTCTTCAGAAAATTTCCCCTCTAGTTCCCAGCAGAAAATCTTTGAATCCAGCGACTCCCCTCCAGGGAGATCTCACCTATCAGGCATAAGAATTCCATTTTCATTCCCAGGCTTGCCGCTGGGTGCATGAAGGGTAGGGAAAGCAAAAGCACCGTCAAAAGATGCACAGACACAGGTATTAATCCTTGTGTTCCCACGTGATCATTCACTCATGACACAGGAATTTCAGTGCCAGTAGCACTTCGCTGTACTTTGTCGATCCTATAATGGCAGAGCTCAACATCTAACCAGAGCCATTTGGAAAAATGGGAAAGGAAGCAACACAAATATAAAAGTATCCTGCAGTTCAGAGCCAAAAGCTTACAGGAAAGAGAAAATCTCAGTAGATCAGAATATCTGAAGGCAGAAGGAATGGTAAACATTAGGACATATAATCTAATGACCCAACTTTACAGAACTAATCATTCAGCTGCTGAAAAGGCAGGCTGTTCCCATTTTCTGCATTCCCACCATATGGCAGGAATTAAGCAATCCTACAGTAACTGGCTTCTATTTGCAGAGCTGGAAGAACACACAGAGCAGATTTCTGCAACTGGGTTTCTCCTGACAGCAGGGATGTGGGTTCCAGTGGGAGAGCCTCTGGCCTGGAAAGGCTGCAAAAGCAGCTCTCGATCAAAGTGGTTTGATCTGGAGAGATGGAAATCCCAAATTTGGAGGGGAAACAGCTCCGGCAGCACAGTTCCCAATATGATTTCATTTTCAGGCCAGCATGCCACAGATAACAACATCTCACTGTGAGTTTCACACCTTGTCACACTCTGTATAAGGCTACAGAGAAGATACTGGACTTTGGAATAAAGTGAAACTAGTGATACTTGAGGAACATTAAAATCAATTGCTCTCTCCTCTCTCCCAGCTCTGTTGCTTTCTCTTTTTCTAACCTGTGGGACAGCAGGATGTGCTTGTATCCAAAGCTGCAGCTCTGTGGTGATGCAATACCCCAGGGAATGCCCTTTCCCCTTCCAATCACTGCTGTTCTCCAGCATGGCCAGGAGTCCTGCCAAAGGGTCCTCCAGTCTGGCAAAGCCCCGCCTGATTTCTTCCTTGAGCTGCCGAGATACAAAACCACATTGTCATGTACAAAAAGATTAGTGAATCCTCCCTTCCCCCAGCTGAACACAAAGCTTTATTTTTTTTTTTTTAATTTAATCTATTCAGAGAGGTAACTGTTGCTATTCAGCCACCATCCGTGCCTCCAATGACTTTCCATGTCATTACAGATTCCTTCATGGCTCACTGCACCTCCAACCCAATGGGAAAAGCAGCAATTGTCCACACTAATTATCCCATAAAGACAGAGGAGTTGTTCTGTGGGGCAGACAAAGGGGCTTGGGATTTGGGGGAGGGGGAGAAAATAAGTGAGCTGCAGAGAGGGGTGTTATTGGGAAAATGGCAATATTGAAGGTAGAGAAGTGGGCTCAAAAACCTCCTGATCTTTTAAGGTACCTACAAGGAGTAGTACAAGAACCCCTCCTCATGGCTGCACCACAAACCTGCATATTTGACCTTATGCCCACTTCAGCCACAATAGTGCCTATAATCAGAATACTTGGGAGTCTCAAAATAGTTTGGATTTTACACTAAGATCAAAGTGAATGACATATCTGAGTTCAAATTCTGTCAGATTGTCATCCTCCAAATCTGAGCTCTTTCCTCCAAAGCTCCCTGAGCATTTCCTGCCCCTGCACACCTCCATGAGCCTGAAGGCCCCACAAAGGGGCTATGAACATGGGAAAACTCCACGCCATAAATCTTAGGAATCCCAGGCCGATGTGTTTAGAAATGTGAAGGAATTGGGCCCTCACTTTGTGAATATTAATAGGCTACTTACTCCCCATCTGGTAGAAGTGATAAATTAGCAGTACTGAGCAATATCTCTATAATGTTTACATTAGAAGTAGTTTCCAGGGAGCTGGGAAGGTTGGCAGGGTGAGGAAGTGGCATTCTCAGTACCCACACAGGACCTCTTACTGCATGGTACATCACCAGCATGGAGCAGGGCAAGAGCAGAGACAGAAAACAAGAAATCACTGAGAGCAGCTGCTCTCTTTCTTTTCTGGCTAAAAAGACAAATTCAAAAGATGCTCATTGCTGCTGCAGCCAGAACTTGTAATGTACTGGATTTCATGGCCCCATTCTGAGCTTCCAGTGGAAACAATATAAAGTTTGAAGAACGACATGGAAAACAAAATAAAATCTACAGAAAATTTGCCAATGACTCTTTTCTTTTTTTATTCATCGACAATTTTTACTGGAAGACAGTTGTTTTCCAAAGTGTCTTTCATGTCTGGAAAACCCACAGAACCTATGGTTTATGACAGAAACTGTTTCATTCTCACTAGGCTATCAAAGGCAGTATGAAAAAGCTGATGACTAACGGAGATGGGACTTTAGATAAGAGATTTCTCCCTGTAAGTAATTTTTCCTGTGGCAAGAGTTTGCAATGTTATACACAGGGCTCCAAGTTTGCTGGGAGATGCAGCAGAAGGCAAAGACAAGTTCTGATCCAACCACAAATATCCAATACAACAGCCAAAGGACAACAAAGCAACTCGCCAACTCCACTGCACCGTTTGGAAATGGTTTTTTTCCCCCAAAGCCCCACTTGAACACATTTGGAGCTTCCACCACCCTGCTCAGCTCCTCCTTGGGCTGGAATCTGAGCCTGGACTCTGGCAGGATGGGCTCGAGCAGACACCAGGTCCTGCTGGCACAGGCAGAGCAGCTCCCAGGACTGACACCATTGCCAGCAGCACAAACTGTGTTCATCTGCACTCAGACTGGCCTTCGTACCAGTGAGACTGTGATGAGCTGGGAAAAAGCTTCCTTCCAAACCTCCCAGCAAGCCTTCAGCTATGGCATCTATAGTCTGGGGGGCAAAGGCAGAGAACAAAAAGGGCACCACGAGACACCTAAACCAGAGAGGAAGGAGTGCCGTGCTGCCTGGCTCTCCAGAGAGGGATTCCTCTCAAACATTTTTTGTAATTGCCATTTCCATTTCAATTGATTCCCATGGCAGGGAATGCTCCTCGGGGGATTTCTACAGCCTGACAGATCATGGGAATAGGAAAATGTTGCTGATGCTCAAACTACACACTCCTTTATTCAGCTTTGGTTGCCTGTTGCTAGTCCCGCAGCTCCACACAGTCTGCTGATGTTTCCTGGTTATTCCCAAACTGTCATTCCTACATAGGAAAAGACCATTTCTTATACACATGTTCCAGAACTGGGGTCATGCCCTGGCAGACACATTCCTGCCCATGGTCACCGATTTGAGATCAAGGGGCTGATTTACCCCAGCTCATGGACAATATTGACCTACAGGCACACACAGGAAGAGGCAGGGATGGCATTGGGGCAGGCCGAGCTGGATTTAAGTCAGCTTATCTCAGTTATTTGTGTTGAACATTTGGGTGGCAGCAGCAGCAGCACAACCCACCTGAGCTGCACACAGAGGGCAGAGCAGCCCAGACCCTCAAAACAGAGTCCACACTTTCTGTGGGTGCACAGCCCTGGGCATGGATCAGCCTGTCCTGGTGAGAGCGTGACAAGTGTGAGTCAGAACCCACGGGGACATTCCTGCTGTGCCCCTCCACAGCAGCTGGGCCCACCACAGCCCTCACCATTGCTCCAGAAACGCTTTCCTTGGGCATCCTCCAGGCTGAGAAACACCCCTGCCCAGCACACAGCCTGGAGGGGTGTCCCACTGGGGACCTGCAAACCTCAGGTGCCACTGGGGTGATCAACAGAAGAAAGATGTGGAACTGTAGGAATGAATTTAAAGGAGGCCACTAAGTTGGTCTGAGGGCTGGAGCCCCTCTGGAGCCAGGCTGGGAGACCTGGGGCTGTTCACCTGGAGAGGAGAAGGCTCCAGGGTGACCTCAGAGCCCCTTCGAGGGCCTAAAGGGGCTCCAGAAGAGCTGCAGAGGGACTTTTGATAGGGACATGGAAGTACAGGAGAAGGGGGAATGGCTTCCCACTGCCAGAGGGCAGGGATAGATGGGATATTGGGAAGGAATTGTTCCCTGTGAGGATAGGGAGGCCCTGGCACAGGGTGCCCAGAGCAGCTGTGGCTGCCCCTGGATCCCTGGAAGTGTCCAAGGCCAGGTTGGATGGGGCTTGGAGCATCCTGGGATAGTGGAAAGTGTCCCTGCCCATGGTAGGGAGTGGCACTGGATGAGCTTTAAATTCCTTCCCAACACAAACCGGTCTGTGATTCCATGGCTCCTAGGGATCCTCCAGATTTTCCACCCCCGGCAGAATCACTGCAGTGCCCTCTGCCGAAGGACATGTCCACGGGAGGCTTTGTCTTTTTCAGAGTATTTTTCTTCCCAATCCACATACACATCTCAGGGTACCCAGTGCAGAGATTTTGATGATTTCTCTTTCCTGCTGTTGTTTTATGGGATTAACTGCCCTCCAAACCTAAAGGATAATATCTTTTTCCTCCAACTCTAACAAAACTTGATGGAAAGCTCAAGGCTTGCTGAGCTCAAGTCTCCACCAGTGAGTGACCATTTGGAAAGGTGCCTCTCACACTAGGTTTCCAGTTGTTTATTCCAGCTGGCAACCACAGACTACCAGTAATGGAAAGTCTAAGAGCAGCAGCCCAGGACAGTGACTAAGCACTGCAGACACCCAGATGGAGCACATCCACCAGGTCCTCGGCCATGCTGGCCACTCCACAGAGGACATGCTCCACGAGGTTATGTGGGAGCTGCAGGGCTCTGGGCCTTCTAGAAAAGGAATCATCTCACTTCTGAACCTGCCTAAGCAGCACAGTGTTAAACATGGAAACCTCACCCCTCACACCCTGATGCATCTGCTGGTTTTGTTAGTTTTCAAGCTTCCAAACTTAGATGAGATATTTTACTGCCTATGAAAAATCACCATGTAGAGCCCATAGGCTGCTGTATAAAAATACAGCACTAATTTTAGACAGCAGGGTAAATTACATTCACCACTCTAAAAGGCAAAACCAAATAATAAAAAAAAATAGGACTACTTCAGACATGAAATCTTTGATATAGCCACTTGGCAAAAAGCACTTCTCTACCAAGTTCAACTCTCGTTTTTTTCAGCTACTAGCAATATTCTTTCCCCTCCCCCCAAGATTCTCCATTTAATGAACAAAAGAAGTGTTTAAAACAAAGCAGAAGAAACTTTGATTTTCTTTCCTTCTGTAACTCAGCCCTGGAAATTCCAGCTCTTTTCTAGGAGCCCCTGAGCTGCTCCCCATCGCACAAAGCTACCTTTTCTTTTCACTTGTAGCTGCAAATGCAGAGGCTCTTCCCCTGAGTGCTGGAATGAAAGCAGCCGTGAAGGATGGCGGGTCTGACCCAAGCGTCCTGTGCCTGGACATGCTCTGCATCCCGAGGAACTGCTGTGTGCAGGGCTCAGCCTTACCTTCCCCAGCTCATGCTTTGTCCAGAGAAGCTGAAGGGTTTTCAGCAGTAGGAGTGGGTCCTGGCCTGGAGGAGGGGGAAGAGAGAGAGAAAAGGAGGGAGAAAAACAAAACAAAACAGATTTATTGGCTCTGTAGAGGCAGCCCAGACACACTGGGGCATTGTTTCACCTCAGAGAAATCAGCTACTCCATGCTGGAAACCACCAAGCTCCAACTGCCAGTCAGGATTAGTGTGTAAAACCCTGCACTCTGAAATCCTAACAAAATCACAGCCAGCAGCCAGGCACGGCTTTAACTCAGCACCCCGTGGGCTCCGGCACACCAGAGCTGTGCTGCTGCAGTTCCAGCCCAGTCCTGCTGCTGCTCCATGCCCTGCCCACCCCACCTCACCTTGCCCACAGGAAACCCAAGGGTCCTGAAGAGCCAGCACCTTGCACAGGTCAGGAGGGATGATCAGCACAGAGTTTTTAATGCGTGGCTCTGCAGTGGAAGCCCTTGGCAAGTTGAGGATGGAGGAGGGAGGGGGTGACTTTGGGCCAGAACATGGACCTGGCTGTGCTCAGGGGTGCTGCGCTGCCAGGCTGGACAACAATGGGGCTGCAGTGGCATTCAGGCAAGAGGGGGCCTGAGGAAGAGGGAAGATGAAAGGCTGCTGTGATGACTGGCAAGGCTAAACAAAGAGGGATCAAATATTTCAAAAGAAGGTCATTTGGAATTTTCCTCTTTCTTTTTGCCTAGTTATTGCAGAACTTGCATTCAGTTGGTTTTTTCGTGTGTTATCATTCGTCATACAATCATTCATTATACTGTTATGCATCATACCAATATTCATCACACCAGTACTTCTGAAGAAATTGTTTAGGGATATTTCATTTTAAAAGCAGTAACATGTTTGATATCTGATTCTATTTAATTCACAATCATTAACTTACAAAACCACGACGCAAAATATTTTGAATGAAAATCATCTGCAGCATCAACATTTTAAATGTGAAGAATGAATTTAAAAATCTGAATGAACTGTCCAAAACCACTCCTCCTAATGCACCTCCTCTTAGGTTTTCATACAGCCAAAAGAAAAATGTTAAACTGAAAAGGAAGCTTCCTTTCAATCACCTTCTGTGTTTTACAATTCCTAAAGAGCTCATTTCCAAATGCTAGATTTCATGCTCAGTATCCCATCACACTTCATATTTCAGGTCACAAAAAACTCTCTCAGCTGTGAAAGACTCTACCTCATCCAGCTGAACTCTGAGACACCGCATTTATAAAATATTTGAAGTAGCAAGCTGATTACTGGTTGAGCCAAGAGCATGATAATATTCCCATTATCCACTAACCTCTGGGAAACACCAGCCAAATTAAAAATGCCACATTTACAATTCACAAGATAATATTTTCTCTCATCTCTAGTTGTTCTGAAATGTTGAACTCTCCAAACATTGGCTGTTCTTAGCTACTGCTCTGCCTTTGGAAAAAGAAAAGGCTCCTTTTACACCAAAATAGAAGAAAAGCCAGATCTCTTCTCCCCAGTAAATTAGAAAATTACAGTCAAATTCAGTCCATGTGTGTGTGCATATCTGCACACTCTCCTCTTGGCCTGACTCCCAAAGAAATTTATACACACATAGGGAAAAAAAATGAGAATGCAATGCAGTGTGTAACCAAATACACTGTAAATCTGAGCTGTAATTAATGCAGGGAGCAGGCTGGAATGATACAAGAAATGAGAGTAGTTAGGAGAGCAGTGTTTCCCTTCAGATACAACCAATAATTCAAACTTGTTAAAAGCTTTCTAAACCTCAGTCAACAAAACCCAGCCCTTTTCTTACTGACTGTTTCCTACCTTACCTCCCTGCCACTGAAACCCGAGCTGATACAGCTGGAGGAAAATATCTCTGCAGTCAGTTTGAACCAGGTCAGTGGTGCCAGCGTGGCACTGAGCAGCCCCAGGTACACAGGGACACCTTCCCTGCCACAGAACCGGGCTCTGAACACACCCAGAGGTGGGTTATTTCCACAGAGCACTCCTGGAGCACCGCATTCACTGCAGGCTCCCCAGCACAGGCAGGACACAGACCTGGTGGAGAAACTCCAGAGGAGAAGGCTCCAGGGAGAGCTCAGAGCCCCTTCCAGTACCTAAAGGGACCCCAGGAGAGCTGGAGAGGGACTTGGGACAAGGGATGGAGGGACAGGACACAGGGAATGGCTTCACAATGAAAGAAGGCAGGGATTAAACAAGGAGAGAAACTGAGAAATCTGCTGGTGTCTCTGCTGTTCCCTTCCTCACCGGGTGAGACTTCTGGGAATCTAAGGATGAGGCACAGTCAGGGGCTAAACATAACAAAAAAACCCACAAGCAGTTGCTCCCAGAGCCAGACATAAACAGAGAGCAAAGCCACCTCATACTCTTGTCTCATCCCACCAGAGGGAGGACACTGCAGTTCATGCTGGACCTGGACCTATTACATCCAGTTACTCTACAGATGAGATAGAAGATGGAAATGTGAAGGTCCACACTGTTTGGTCTCCTGAAAGAAATGAACAATTCATCTGCTATGTCTCCTGCAGGACCTCTTTGGAGGACTGTCCTCCTCATGGTTTTCCTGGTACCCCTAAAGTGTGAAAAATGAGTGTCTTTGACATGGATAATTAATTGTAACTACTGCTGTACTCTGGCAGGATACCAGGCAGGTACCTGCCCATTCACATCTGAGAAGGAAGAAGAGAAGCAGCCATAAAGTACTAGCAGGACATCCAAGAAAAAACAACAGGACCATACAGGGAGTTTCATAAGCCTTCCAAAAAAACCAGGAGAGCGGGTGGCTGCTCCACACAGCCGGGAGTTGGAAGAGACCCTCAGGAAAGGAGGGATTAAGTGAAGTGACTGAAAACTAAGTGGTCAGAACTGAACCACAAGTGCGTCTGGGCTCAGCGCTGGACAAGAACAAAGCAAGGCCAGAAAAAACCCATAATTCCCACCAGGGACACCCAGAAGCTGCACTGCTAAAGAGAAGTTCAGTCCTCCAGAGAGTCCGACATCCTGAAGAGATACCAGCTATTAGCAAGGGGCATTCAATGAGCAAAATAAAAACAAGGGTGCAAAACAGAAAAAAAAAAAAGGCACTGTGGGAAATCAGGGAACACCAGGTCTCCCTGCTCCAGCTGTGAGCAGCTGAGGAGGGTCAGGAGATGTGCCCCAGGCAGCTGAGCCCATCCAGTTCCTAGACTGAGCTCAAGAGAAAGTGCTCAGTCTGACACTGACCCTTCACAGCTCCCAAAAAGGGGGGTTGCAGACCTTAAAACAACTGGAAAAGCCTCACCAAATCAAGGTTGGGGCACGCTGCTGGAGATCTCAAAAAGACACATCTGCACCCACTCCAACAAGACACAAACGACCTCAAGTTTTGGCACTGACAGTTTCTCCCAATAGCATGTTCCTATTTTAAACATTTTACATTAATATATTTCCTTTGAACATTTTTCATTCTCAAAATTAATGAGTTTTGCCCTGAACCTGGTACCAAAATTGCAGGAGATGGTAAACCAAATGTCTTCCAGTTCTCAAGATCTGTGGTTACATTTCAAAACCATATAAACCACAAGGCTTATATTTTTGAGTTAGAAAAGTGCCTTTGAGGAAAGCCATAAACTACTTTCTGTTCATTCTCTCCATTTCCTTTGTGCATCCATCACTCAAACCCTTCTGTGATTATAACAAAAGCGGTGCCCGGGGGCTGGTGAGGTAAGCACTGGATTTGCTGGTGATGTTTGCAGTGGTGTCCTTGCAAAATTCTGCTGCATTATTCACCAGTGCAGCTGGAACACCCTGGGAAAAGAACTCCACGTTCTGACTGAGCCTCCTTGTGTCTCTTGCCTGAGGAAAGGGTAACATCCAACCCCAGAGGAGGAATTTCCCAAGGAAAAAACCTCCTGAGACTTTCTCTTTGTGCTCAAAGCCATTAAATGCCAAAGGCATTGTGGCCCAAAACCTAGAAGAATTACAGCCAGCAGAAGAAAAGATACTGAATGAAAAATAAGCAACCCCAAAGAAGGTGGAAAAAATGAGTGAAATGCAGGGTCACAGTCCCAAACCTGTCACAGCTGAAAGTCATGGACAGGAAAAGTCAAAACCAAAATGTTTATGAATCACAAATTATGGAATTACAGAATATCCTGAGCTGGAAGAGACCCTCAGGGATCACCGAGTCTAGCCCCTGGCCCTGCACAGACCCCCCAACAACCCCACCCTGGGCATCCCTGGCAGCGCTGGCCAAAGGCTCCTGGAGCTCTGGCAGCCTCGGGGCCGTGCCCATTCCCTGGGGAGCCTGGGCAGTGCCAGCACCCTCTGGGGGAAGAACCTTTCCCTGCTCTGCTGCCGGAGCCTGCCCTGGCCCAGCTCCAGCCCTTCCCTGTCACAGCCAGCTGAGATCGGTGCTCTCCCTCTGCTGCCCTACAATAGTTATGTTTTCTTTAGGCAGCCAGCTTGTCCCTCTGCCCATCAAGTTAACAGAATTTTAATAAATGGTTAATGGAATCCATTAAAATTCATCCCACTCAGTAAATAAGCAGTGGATTTTTACTATTACTTATTGTTTTGTGTGCCTTCTTCCCCAGTAAATCCCCTTCTCAGTGAAAACTCCGTTCTATCTCAGCATGTCTTTGAGATGTATTTCTGACAGGAAAACTACAATTCAAGGTATTTCCATGTCCCCATTAGGGCAGGTAGCCCCTTTGGACTTTAAAACTCCAATATCTCAAAGAAGATGATGCACAAACTGGGGGTTTGGGTGAGCAGAGCCATTCACTCTGCTCCTGTTCCAGCAGCATGAGGGGCACACCCACTCTGGGTCATTTAAATTGCAGGTGAGGACAAACAAATTGTGTATTATGTGTGAATTATTCAAAGTCTCTTATCCTAACTTAGTTTCTCTCAATTTTGTTCAGAAGTGGCTGCAGCTCACACTAAGTTTGTGCTGATTTTGCAGAAGAACAGGCACAATAAGAATATCACTCAGAGCGAAAATGAATGGATACATTTTCTAGTGCCCTAATTTGAACCTTTGTGGACAAGCTGATCGAATTTAGAAAGTACAAAATTCCTCTGCAGAAACCCACAGATTGTGACACCTTCCAGGTGTTTATGCTGTGCCTCCATTAATGAGCACAAGTAACATAAATAAACCTTTCCGTTTATTATTATGAGGAGTGAGCACTTGGTGAGTGATCCCAATCTCCACTGACTGCAGTGATGAGTCCCCCACTAAAGACCGAAAGCAGCCAGAGCTGTTCCCTGCACTGCTCAGGTAGCAGTGCCTGCAGGGACAGGGAATGCTGCCAGGACAGGCTGCTCCATTTCCACCACTGAATCCAACAGAGCAAATCTCACAAGAGGATCAGATGTCACAAACCTATTTCATTTCAGCAACAATACACTGCTCTGCCTTAGCACCATTCCCAGAGCTCCGAGACTTGCTCCCCATCCCAGCAACCCATTCCTTCACTGTCCCTGCCACAAAAGGCAAATATGCGTGCAAATGTCTAAATGTGCATTTAGCTGAACTCACACAGCAAAGACATGAAGCAAGAAGATGGAGAGAGTCCTTCTTTATTTGGCCTGTCTGGCTCACTCGAGCCTTGGCTCAGTGTCCAGTTTCAGCTGCTGTTTTCTGATCCACAGAGCTTTGAACTCAGCTGCACCAAGCCCTTCATGTCTCGGGAGGGAAGGACCCACACCAGCTGCCACAGTCCTGAACTCCTCACACCACACACCTCCCCTTTAATGTAATTTTAACATTAAAGACGGAGCCTTCGGGGAGGTCTGGGAGCCCAGGTTCACCAAGGGAAAGTAAGGCTTTTCTTACTTGTTCCTCCAGCTCTTCATCCACACATTTGGATTCCCCTTCTGCACTAATCCAATCAGTGGGAGGATCTACACCAGACAGGAGGGGAAAATATCCCAAAACACTCTGAGTTCCTCACATGTAATCACCTGACTGTGAACATCAGCTCATTCTCAGTCACCAGAAACCTCATGTAAGATGAATGGTTACACATTTCTTCCTTCATCGACCAGCTGTGGCTGCTCTGTTTCTCCAGCCCTGGGATGACAGCCACCTCCTGCTTGCCAGGAGAGACACGAAGGCCCCTGTGGCCTCTCTACAGCAGATGAAGATTCCCACAGCTGGGATGGGTACTGAAATAAAAGGGTCACACCGCCTAAACATACTGCCACAAGCTGGCCCAGGCATCCCTGGGAACTGCAGAACCAGTTTAAGTTTTGTTCATAGGCCAGATGGAAAAGTCACCCTGGAGTGATTACCCCAGCCTAGTTCTCCGCCTGTATCGAGAGCAGGGGCAAAACTTTATTCCAATCCAACTGAGATGGTTGTTTCACTCAGAACAAAATATTTTGCTTCACTTTAGGGAGGAGGTCAGTATCTAGAGGCTTATCTTTTTGTGGTTCTTTATCATCTTCCAGATGGACCTGGTTTAACACAAAACTTCTAACTCAGTGACGCATCTTGCAAGGTACAGCCCAGCAATCCTTCCATGAGTCTCTGACTTGGATCTACTCTGTTACTGTGCCAACATGCAATCATGTATCACAGAATTAGTCCTACTGAATGTGTGTTCTCTAATATCCTTGCATAAGCTTACACCAAGCACACAACCACAGAATGGCTGGGGCTGCATCTGGCTCTGCAGGCAATACTCATCTCATGTTCTTCATTTACTTCTTCTAGACAAAAGCCAGAATTCCTCAGGTGCCATTAGCTGAGCTCATGCTTTCCTGGGATCACTCTGTGAAGCCATACCTTGGTCTGTGCTGCTGACTACATCATTATTGAAAAGCCAGATTTAAGGGCTCAAACAGAAATATGGTGGAGAATGAGGTGCACAGGCAGAACATGGAGAAACTGCCCTGCTGGAGAGGGAAAAGTGAAATGAACAGTGTATTGAAAGCAAGAGAAGTTTTTCTAGAAAAGAAGCCAGCCTTTCTCAATGGCAACAAAAATCATTCTCTAATTAAGGGCAAGTGAGATCCTTTCCATTCTGAGAAATCTGAGTTATGAAAACATAATAGGAACCCTCAGCATTTGGCTGATACATGCTCAATTTCTAAGTGAGTCAGAAGTTCACATTCTTCTACTGAAGTCTCCCAACTGAAAACAATCTCCACACTTCAAGCACAAGAATAATAAAGCACACATATGTTTCTTATAAAACAATCCTTACAAATAACCATGCCTTTTGTTTTCATAATGGCTAAAATTCATCATTTCCCCCCCAAAAAGCAAAGATCAAACAAAATGCACTCTCATTAAAAGAGAAGGCTCGCTTGGCTGAGCACAACAGGCAGTGACATTGTCCTCTTATTTTCTTAGAGTTTTTTGTCAATGGAAACACCGGAGAGCTGCTCCCCAGGCTCTGTGGGGCACGGCAGGCTCAGCACAGCCCCACCCCACTGCTCCAAACAGGGACTTTCCTCCCCCTCTCCCCACATCAGCCCTGAGAACACCCACATTCCTCTCCCTCCTAGTGTGTACTGACACCTGAGCAACAACAACACGGAATCCCAGACCGGTTTGGGCTGGAAGGGACCTAAAAGCCCATCCAGTCCCACACCTGCCATGGGCAGGGACACCTCCCACTGTCCCAGGGTGCTCCAAACCCCAGTGTCCAACCCGGCCTGGGATGCTGCCAGGGATCCAGGGGCAGCCACAGCTGCTCTGGGCACCCTGTGCCAGGGCCTGCCCACCCTCCCAGGGAACAATTCCTTCCCAATATCCCATCCAGCCCTGCCCTCTGGCAGTAGGAAGCCATTTCCCCTTGTCCTTCCCTCCATCCCTTATTCCCAGTCCCTCTCCATCTCTCCTGGAGCCCCTTTAGGCACTGGAAGGGCTCTGAGGTGTCCCTGGATCCTTCTCTCCAGCTGAACAGCCCCAGCTCTCCCAGCCTGGCTCCTGAGCAGAGGGGCTCCAGCCCTCAGAGCAGCTCCACGGCCTCCTCTAGACTCTCTCCAGCAGCTCCAGGTCCTTCCTGTGCTGGACCCCAGGGCTGGAGGCAGCTCTGGTGGGGTCTCACCTGAGCAGGGCAGAATCCCCTCCCTCACAACACCTAGGCACCACACCCAGCACAGGAGCAGAGGGTGCCCTTCAGAGCTGGTGCCAACTCAACAAATAAAAATGAAACCTCAGCAAGGAGTCACCCAGCTCTGGGACATCCTCGCAGTGCCTGAAATGACCCAGCCTGGGCAGCAGAAACTTCCCTTGCCCAGGAGTGAAGGAGCCTGTCCCACACTGTCACCCTGAACAAGGTGTGACATCACCTCAGACAAACAGAGGTCATTTGGGGATGCTTTCCTGGGTGGACAAGGAGAAGTGCAGCAATTTGTACAGAAATAGCAATTCTAAAAATAACACCAAGAGGTTGCTTTCTAGGCAGTTAATGAAATCCAACTTCATAAAAGCCTAAAAATATAACAATCATAAACCTTTTGCAGGTAATTGTCAACACTCTCACATGGCTTCCTCCTCTGTCAGATGGGCTCTAACCTCAGTGTCAAGGGCTCTGCAGTACTGGGATGACAATCTCTGTCACAGGACAGTGGGGACACAGACGAGAGGGCAGGACAGCACTGCAGCCCCTCATTCCCTTCCCATATTACACCTCTCTTTCCACCCTCATGGCCAGACACAGCCAGAGGGGTGGCTCAAAGCCCTGAGCTCGGTGGATCCACATCCTGACCAAACCAGGGTTTGTATTCTTATGTTCAAAACTGCCTAGACAAACCCCACAGATTCATCATACAGTTTTTCTTTTCCTTCAAAAATTCAGCCAGGCTACTCTTACTTCCTTTAGGCACCAGCTCCATGCATTTTTTCAGTGATGAAGAGAATCGGGTTTTGTTTCCAGAAACCAACTCAGTGTTGAGGGAAGGGTGAGGAGCGAGTCACCATGTTCCTGGAAGGAGGACAACAATCAGTGCCGTGGAATGAGCCCTTCCTCACATCCCACTGTCCTGCCAACTTCCTCAGGCCAGGAACAGGAGGATCTGTCACAGCTAGGGTGCTCAGTTCTTACACTGAGTTAATGGCACTTTCATAGAATGGAAGTTCACTTTAAAAAGTGAATTTCTAGAACAGCACTCCAGAAAAGTAACCATTTCTTCTTTCAAACTTATCAATCCTACAAAGGGGAAGAAAACTGATACTGCCCAGGATAAAAAGGGAAACTTCTTAATTATGTGAGAGACTGAGACTGCCAGGAACAGCAGCAGCCCCAGAGGACTCAAGCACAAGACAGGAAAGAATCATCAGATCCAGAGTACTATCATAGAGCTAAAATGGTATCTATATTTTTTGCCCCCAGACATCTCTGGCAATCCCCAAGTTCTAAACCTAACAACCTTTAACAGTGCGTCCTAAGCAGTTTTATATGAAAAAACCCACCTGATAATTCTAAAAAGCTGTAGTACATATTTTGAAGCCATCCAACTTTCTTTTGAGGACAGCAAGAACAGTTTGATTCTTGTATTAAAGACATACCCGCCTTTTCTTCTGCCAGTTCCTCATTGGAGCACATCTCAGCAGCGCCACAGAGGCTGAACCGGGGCAGGGCCTCTCCTACCCCAAGGTCAGTGTGCACGATGACCATGCAGCTGAGCCAGACAGGCCCAGGACACAGCCAGAAGTGCTGGGCAGTGGAGGAGTCACCAGCCTTGCAAGTGCTCAAAAAAGGTGAAAATGTGGCACCCGGGGACATGGTGACATGTTTACTCAGGTAAACAAAGTGGAGGAGACCCAGGCTGAATCAAGCTCTCCAGAAGCAGAGGGGAATTGCTGCTTTGCTTATCTTGAATAAAACAATGGTTAAACGCTAAGTTAAAATAATTTCTCCTTTCTCTGGCTAATTACCTCTCAGAGTGGTAGATTAAAACTCCATCTCTGGTAGAATCCCAGACTAGTTTGTTGGAAGAGCCCTTAAAGAGCATCTCATTCCAACTCCCCTGCCATGGGCAGGGATACTTTCCACTAGACCAGTGCTGGCACTCAGCATTATCAGAACCTTCAAACAACGGGTTCTTCATCCATATTTCTGCTGCAGCTTTTGAAAATCCCACCTTGAGGTGCCAGGAGCAGTTCCAATAGCTCCCAAATCCTAAATCTGCTCCCTTCACACACAAAGGTCTCCAGGTCATCCTCAGGTGCTTTTCCCAAAGCCGGCTGGCTCAAGCCACTTGTCTCCAGCTCAGGCAGAACCGTGCCCAGTTCCTTACACCACACTCCCACTGACTACAGAGCTGCCCCACCAATGTCCCTAGCACCAAATCCATGGCCAAATAAAAGATCTCACTGCTACCTAAGACAAAAGTAGTGATGGTTGATCCCTTCCAAAATTTATAGCTGTACCTCCTAGATAAAATTAAAAAAAACTTATTTTTGAGAGGTCCTGTGCATCAAAGTCATAGCTCTGAGGAAAAGCCAGGATACCTGTCAGCTCAGCACCAATGTGTTTGAAGGGATTTGGTGGTTTCCATGGCAATGGGGAGGGTAAGGGGCTGCCTGGTTCCAGCTCTGACTGACGCACATCTCAAACAATCGTTCTCTTCCTGTTCGTATGGCACAAGAAAAACAGGATGCTGAGAGGTGTTTATCTGAGAGAGCGAGATAAGCAAGCGCACTGTGAGTTCTCAAAGTATACGAGTTCGCCAATGAGATGTTATAGATCTTCTGTGGAAAAAAAAATCCCACTGCTGCCATGCTGAACATGATTAAATTATGCATGGAGAGGTCCCTTCCCTTGGAAGCCGCAGGAAACCGTGCAGAGCTGGTGTATGAGCCCTGAATACCAATGGAGGATCTCTTTAGTGTGTGGTACCGAGTTACAGCGCTGAATGAAAGCAGAGAACCAGCTCAGTGTGTGATATCTGCCAACCCAAGCCCTGCCCGGGGCCCACTGGGGGGGTGAGCTACAGGGAGCGGGGGGCTGTCACAGCCCTGGGGCTGCACAAAGAGCTCAGGCTGCTCTAAAGGGCTCTGTGCCCATGAACACCAGCTCACAGGCACTTCTCAGGCCTCCCACCCAACCTGAGGCACTCTGCAGCATTTTAAATGTGCCTCAGTGCCTGAGAGGGAATCTGTCCACTTCTTATTCCAACTCCATCAGTGACAGAACACGCAAACCACACAGTCAATAATTACCTGCTCGCTAATCACCACAAGCTGGTACAGCCCAGCAGCACTCTGGGGTTTAGAGCTGAAAATCTCATGTCCAAAAAGCACAGCAGCATTGTTCAGGGATGGTTCTGGAGCAGGGAAAGGCACCTTCCCACCCCATCACATGTGGGCACAGGCAATACCCCTGTCCAGAGGCTGGGGAAAGCCATGGCTGGAAACCAGAGTCTGGCTGGACATACTGGATCTGACCTGGCGTCACAGCGGCTTTAATGCATCTCTCCTGTAGATTTACAGAATCACAGAATTGCCTGAGCTGGAAGTGCCTCACAAGGACTATGCAGTCCAACACCAGAATTCCAGCTGTACCCGTCCCATCTATGCAACTACCAAAACCATCCCATCATAGCCAGGAATTGTTACAGCTCAGTTCTCCAAGAACCGGCCTGGTTCCCAGAGCCCTGTAAGAAAACAACAGCTGAGCTTTGCCATCTGTGTCATCCACACTGAAGGACACAGGGTAGAACAGATCTGTATGAGAAAGTGGATTTCTACTTTATGCAAATTTTGTTCTCCCAGTCATTGCACACATTTAAGACAGTATCAAAGGAACAAAATGGGAACCCAAGCATTGTCTCTGGCTTGGCTGGCTTACAGATAACTCCCAGCCTCTAATTCTAGGAAGTGAGTGACCACGGAGCCTCCTGACAGCCAAGGGCCCCTCTTTTTCCTTCTGACTCGCTGTTTGTCTTGGAAGTAGCCAGGTTAAGGCTGCCCCATTCAGCCTGCAGCGGAATGTGGGGCAGATGCAAAGTGGGAAAGACAGACAGAGAGACACTGCAAAGACTGAGACAAAGCCTGGTGGTGGGATGAAAGAGCACAGAACGAAGGCAGGGCCCAGCCAAGCCAAACAAAGTTTTCCTTGAGCGATTACATCTGCTGGAGAGTCCTCAGCTTGCACTCTCCTTGCTGAGAAATTCTTTTAATTGTGTCTAGGACATTTTAAAAATCCCAAGAAAAGCTCCTCTGTAATCATTGGAGCTCTGAACTGTGTGAACTTTTGTCATGCTGAATTGCCAATAACTCGCTGCAAACCTCTGCCACCGAAGCAGGGCTTTGCTGAGGGAGAGCCCTGGGAGGGAAAACTGGTAATAAATCTCCATTTCTTTTTTCTCAAGGAAAAACAAACAATTTAGACAAATTCTTCTCCCTCCCAATGTCTGTACAGCTCAGTGCAAAGTGCATCCAGCAGAAAATGAAAAGAGATCTGTTCACAGATTAGCCAAAATTAAGTAAGGTTAAATGAGCGATGTGTAGAGCCAAAGCCTACAGCCCTGTGAAATGGGCACCTCCCTAGGGGCCAGCAGAGACAGTGGATCTTCCACAGCCACCACAGCCACTCAGTGCTGGGTGAGGGAGGAGGGGAACAGTGGGGCAGAAGTGTATGGCCAACACCTGCACCACACAGCACTACAATGTGCCACGGGCAAGTCCTTGCAGATATGAAAATCAACCCTTGTGAGCCAGAAAAACAGAGAAATATTAAGTAATCTTCAGGGGCCATGATCTTGCCTTGGCCAGACACACTTCAGGTGTTACCTGAATACTGCTGCCCTGGGCTGCACGTCATGGGTACAAATCCCTTGTCTGTGGCAAACCTCTTTCATCTTCAGGACTGTTTTCACAGCATTAATTTCCCTCCACCCCTCACCATGATAACCAGAAATGCCAAAGTTGACAGTCTCCAACCACCTAATTTCTCTCCTTCAGAACCCACACATCTGCCTGAACCCACAGGTAACTGGGTATTTTTGTTTGCTACATGTGAGAGTCAGTCAATGGAGGCGACTACAAAGGCAAGGCTCCATGTCAAAGACCAAATAAAAAATAACAAGGTGGGTGAGCTTCCTCCATGGCCACAGTCAGGCAGCCCACCATACCACAGGCTGGGGTACCTGGTAAGGAGGGAACACCAACATATCTGTGCCCCTAAAACAGCCACCCAAAGGTGGGCTTGCTGTGCACATATTTCTTCAAGCACTTTGAATTAATACCTGGCGGCATCTCACCACTTGGCTGGTGCCAAGACATTCTACTTAGGACATGAGCTGTCCAAATGCAAAGTGACTTGTTCTCATTAGAATCATGGAATATCCTGAGCTGGAAGGGTCCCACCAGGATCACCCAGCCCAGCCCCTGTCCCTGCACAGACCCCCCAACAATCCCAGCCTGGGCATCCCTGGCAGCGCTGGCCAAAGGCTCCTGGAGCTCTGGCAGCCTCGGGGCCGTGCCCATTCCCTGGGGAGCCTGGGCAGTGCCAGCACCCTCTGGGGGAAGAACCTTTCACTGCTCTGCAGCCTGAGCCTGCCCTGGCCCAGCTCCAGCTGTTCCCTGGCTCCTGTCCCTGTCACAGAGTAGAGATTGGAGCTGCCTCTCTGATGCACCTCCAAAGAAAATGAACTTAGCCAAAACACAGATCTGCTCTTGCTGGGCCAGGGAATTGAAGTAACTCAGTGAAGGCTCCAAGGTACCAGCACAGGAGCAAAGAGGTGACTTATATGCCAGGACTGGGTGCAAGGACATGAGAGAGAAGGGCAGGAGCAAGCTTTCTCTTGCAGCTCTGATTCAGCTGTTTGTTCAGTGAGCACTTCCACTTGCTCCACTCTGCCAGAACTCACCCCTCCTTATCACACAGAATTCACAGTACTGACTGCACACCAGGTAGTGACACCTATCCTTCAGTGACCTGACAGCTGCTGGGGTTTTATGTGCTCTGCCATGCAGAAGACAAGACTCAAGCTGAAGGCAAACTCACACATCAGCCCTAGAACAGGATTTCTCAGTTTACTGCTCATGGGGAGCCATGAGGTGATCAGCACCCCAAGGCCGTGGAGCAGAGTCACCAGCACTGCCAATGGATGTCAATCTACAGGTGGCTGTCAGCATCATCCAGATTTGTTTTTTTAAACAGTACATCTCATAGAAACTTTAAAACAGTATCTGTAATTTTAGAACAGAATTTATCCTTACGATAGGCAGCCCTTCCAGGCAGAACCACCTCCTCTGCTCCCACACTGTGCATTTCAGAAAGCACAGCACAGCCAGGATCATGCCACGTGGAAACAGCAGCTCAGTGTTTGTTAAACAACACTTCCACAAGGCTGAAGGAAACCTCAATGGAGAGAAACACCAGATGTAGCTGAGGGAAGGGGGACAGTCAGACCAGGTGAGAGCTCAGAGACAAAGAGCCTGATCAGGACCCGTGAGCAAAGGGACCAGTGTCTCTCTAGAGCTCAGGTACAGAGGACAAACAGTCTGAGGGCCAAGGAGCACCATTTGAGAATGTTCACTGCAATAATCCCAGTCCTCAAAATTATGGAGGGTGCCCTGAAAACCTCTGGTTTGCTGCAGAGGAGGTTGGGTTTTTTTTTTTATGCTTATTTGCCTCTTGTTTTCGTCCTGGTAGATAACATTCATTTCCAGTAACTGTTGACCAAAGTGGAAAAGGAGAATTTAACAATAAAGTGCAAGAGTCCATCACAAGTAATGGCAACCCATGTGCTCTTATGAAACAATAACACACCAACATAAAATAAATCAGTGCCTTTTAATTTAACAATGTAAATTACCCTCCCACCTGCTGTGACTCTTCTTAAGGAGAAAAAGCTGGCGGCATATTTACCAAGCTGTCTATCCCAGTCCCACTCTGCACTGGCCTCCTGCCCTAGGGTTAGACTGTAGGACTCTGTCATCTCTTGCACTCGTATGACCTAAGAAAGGGAATGTGGCCTTTTTCCCACAAGCCCAGAGTGAGAACATCATAAAAGCTGAACTTTAGCCCCCTTTTTGGGCATGCTGCACAATAGCAAGGAGGATGCTGTTACTCCCCAGAGGCTCTGCTGCTGAAAAACATCACCAAGCTCAAGTAAAAGGTCAGTAGTTAGGATTGCATCTCTTGTTTTCTTCAGTTTTCCTCCTCCGTCAAAGGCAGTTCAACATTCTTTGCAGAACCCCCCCTCCCTCCTTCTGAGAAATGCAGGAAGGAAGTGCTTGCAAAATAGTTTAATTTAAAAGAAGGCACAATCACACACAGCAAACCCTGCTGCAGCCTCTGAGCAGGATGCGTCCACTGCTCCCCGTTCCCACTGCAACACAAACGAGTCCCTGCCGCAGCAGAACTGCCCCTCCTTCCTCACACACATGGGCAGGGTTGTGCTCCCAGCCCCTGGGCTGGAGAGCTGTGGCTATGTGCTGCAGGCAGCCCCTGCTCCCCCAGAGCACACAGCACATCTGCCCAGGGAGCCAGGGCGGTGCAGCAGGATGAGAAGGAGGCAGGAAGCCCTGCAACCTCCCAGGGCACTGCATGGTACCATGCACCAAGGGTCACAACCATGGTCCTGGCCTGCAGGACAGTGCCACCTCCTGTCTCTCTCATAACTAGTACTTGATTGATTTCACAGGATGTTCTTCCACCAAGGCTTGTTACCTAAACCTTTCTAGGGTTTGAGAAGGTATTTGGGACAGTTGGATTTAACTTGACCATTTTCTTCATTAGATTTATGTGAAAGAACCAGAGTGGGTGGAAGCAGCTGTTATACACCATGCCTTTTTGCAAAGAGGAATGTAGAAACCAGCAGGCAATTCCTGGAAAACTCCTTCATTATCCACCAGTTTCTGCTGTATGACCACATATCCAATCTAAACATCATTCTTCCCAGGCACACGGTGTTTTTGTATCCGTGGGCAAACAGCACTTACTATCACAAGCCTATTTCCTTGTCTTTTCCAGGACTCTGGCAGTCCCAAGGACTTCCCTTGAGCCATGAACCACAACAGCCACGTGTCAGGACAGGCTGGCAGTCCCTGCCCGCTCTCCCTTCTTTAAGAATTCCCAGTCCTCCCAGCCCAGTGTCCTGACACAAACCCCTTGGTGCCCGCAGCCTCTCCCAGCGCCTGCAGCGCGTCCGGTCCTGTTCCAGTGTCCCACGTTTCCCTCATTGCTCATGGCTTCATCTCCAGGTGGCATTCTTGGACTTCATGGGACACTGCCAACAAATCCCAGTCCTGTCTCTTCTTTAACCTGTTGCTGTCACAGTGCATCATTAGATTAGTGAAATAACAATGAGATCAGTGCATGAAGGACCTGAGCAGAATCCCACCCATGACTGCTCGAGTGGTGCCTCCTTCCAAACAGGATGCCCAGGATAAGCAAACACACAATCAATTATTTTCTAGGAGGGAATCTAAAAATGCTGTGCGCTGTTAATGTGAGCACTTTCCCGCATAGTCACACAGGACAGAAAGGGGAAGATTAACACTTCCCTGAACAGGGAAATGAGAGTACCAAATGCCACCAGCAGGCTGGGGTCTGGGGGGATGCAGCAGGACCTGAAACCAGGTTGCTGAGTTTGACTTTTTTACTTTTAAGTTGACAGCTTCAACTTCCAGCATCTACACCCAACACTGAGCATGGGGAAACCCGCTGTTCTCTAGTTCTAGGCCAGATGGGTAAATTTTTGGATTCATGTTTTCATAACCATGCAGCCAGGGCTGCTGTTGATTATCCATCACATCCCCAGTAACTTCTTACCTTCTTTTTTTTTCACTTGCTGTTGCTTATATGCATTTCTGATAGATATAAAAATAAGTGTTAGCACTGCTGAAATACCTTCAGCGTTAAAATGAGGGTTCCATAATCCTACATTCTTTAAAGACCTTATATAAAAAATTATTTCTGTCCTGCAGAGTGTTAAGTAGTTTACTGCCTACCCCATGCGTGCTGCAAGCCCAGACAAAGGGCAATAAAAATGTGAAACAGAGGAGAAGGAATGAAAGAACCCCAGAAAGACACATCTGGCTGGGAAGAGGAGGTGCTCCTGCAGGTAGTCAGCACAGAGCCTGACCAGTCCTTCAGGGAAAAACAATTTTCTAATAGCTAATCTGAACCTCCCCTGTTGCAACTAAGGCCATTTTCCTTCCCCTCGCACAGGGCAAAACAAACCAACATCTCACTACAACCTCCTTTCAGGAGCCTGTAGGGAGAAATTACCAGCTCAAGGTTTGTGAGGATACTAAAGCCATACTGAAAAATATAAACCCAAATATTTGGTTTAAGGAACGGGTAAAAATGGGTTGCAGAGCAGACAGATTTGACGACATGACCCAAATATTGTAATGCAGCATTTAAACAAAAGCAGTGATACAGGGAAAAAGATCCCAGTTCAGTTCTGAGCTTCTTCTTGGAGAGAATCCTTTTCAGTAAAGGTGATCCAGTAAAAGGTGAGGCTCCCAAGTGACTTGGTTCCTTCCTATTTAGGGCATCACAAATGGCTTTGCCTCAGCACTGCCCTGAAGAACTGACAGAAGGTTCTGCCTCCATCCCAGCACCCACAGTGACCCACACATCACCCAGGGTGCTCTGCACCCCAGGGCATCCCCAGCACCTGCCAGCACAGCAGCTCCTCAGCAAACATCAGCCCTTTGCCTCCTTTCCTGCCTTTCTAATTTGTTGAGATGCTTCTTCGAAGGGCAACTTTGATTATTAAGATACTTAATGATAAAGGGAAGGGCAGCAAATGTGCAGTGCCTGCTGCCAGCCCCAGCCCCAGAGGAGGCTGGCTGGTGCTGTGCTCCAGGGCTGTGCTCCCAGGCTCTGCTCCCGCTGTTTATCCCGGCTGGGAGTTTTCCCCTCGCGCTCCACGATTGTTTGGCTGGGCTGGTGATGGATGGTGGAGGGGGCTGTGTCTGGAAATGTGCTCCTGAGCCGTCAGGAAGCTGAGGGGGCCTTTGCCAGCACTTCCTTCCTGCATGCAAGGGGAGAACAGAATGGGAAAAACCTTGGCTGTCTCTCACCCTGAGAAAAGGTCTCCCCTTCCAGATGGATTACAGTAACAATATTTTAATCTTTCACAAGATTATAATATCCTTCCTCTCTAAGTATAGCTCCAGTGGCAGCTGAGAGAATGAAATGAACCAACAATGTAAAACTCAATAGGTGGTGCTGGTAGCTGAACAAATGGAGATCCAGACTGTAAGATCCCTATCTTCAGCCAGGATATAAATCACCAGTGATCACACCTGTCTAATCCAGGACTGGACTCCAAGAGCAACCAGGACTAAGCACTTCAACAGGAGGTGTAAAATGTAGGTAAGTGATACACTGAAAATGTGTCCCTCTAGACAGATTCCTGTGCCTGTTAGAGAGAGTGGATCTAAACTCAAACCACAACATTTATTACACCTACAAAAAAATAAGGCTGCAATGAGCAATCTATGAATATTCTGATCAGACATTTCTCACAAGCGCCCAGGATGTGTTATAGAGACTTGAATGTCTTTTTCCCCAAACCCAGCCTCTACGTCCTTCTGTGGATGACTCATGAATGTCCATGACATCCTGATGTGTAATCATCACCTGCTCACAGTAATAAAAGTACATGCTGAGTATTAGAGAACAGATATTCCACGCTACCACAGGAATTTTTCTAAAATTTTCCATTTTTGAGCCCCAGATTCAAACCCATGGACAATGGTGAGGACTTAAGTGTAGGCAGATGTTCAGAACCCCAAATTGCTCTGCCCCAGCCATGTGGCCTGGGACAGCCCAGAGCAGGGCACATGGGTGGTGGATCTGAGGACCCCTCTCCCTGCTGGCCCAACAAGGAGAGATCCCAGCAATCCCCTCATTTGTCTGGGCAAGTTTGCCCAAGTGGGTCTGTAAAACGGAGGAAGAAATTCTCCAGACTCTTGATAACAAAAGAGAACTCCCCAAACCTGTGAGCAGACAGCTCTCCTAACAGCCTCTATTTCTGCCAAAGGCCTCAGACAAAAAGACCTCACCCATGAACAAAGGGTGGGGAACAATGGGAACTGTCAAAAAATAGCCCTCACGTCAGAGCTAAGAATGCCCCCTGACACTTCCTAAAACGCCCAGGCTGACCAGATGCCGCAGGCACAGCCCCTGGCATCAGTCTCTTCCAGCACAAACTGCCAGCAGCACTCAGAGGCTGAACTCCCACAGCTGAAGATGGGGATGGAAGAAGAGAGCAAATTTCTGGCAAGTCTGAGCCAGAAGTAACAAATTCCTGCCCATCCAATTTCTCCAGCAGGGACTCTGACCCTCGCACTTGATGGGACTTACCTGACAATGGTATTTGCACATCTTCTCTTACTGCAAAGGGTAATCAATTACCAAAGCAATTAATGAGCAAACTAAGTTATGGCAAATAGCAGAATGACTTGTCTAACACAGTAATAAAACCCCTGTGTTCTTCTGAACTGGAGAGAACTTATGAAAAAATTGCTAGAAAATTTTCAACCTGGACTAGAATTCTAAGACTGCTGATAACCAGATGTGGAAAGGAAACCTCAAAGATCCAATAATCTTTATGGCATGCAATTTAGCATTGATTCACATGTTTTGCTTTATTTGTGACTCAGCATTCTCCTCCAATCACAGTAAGAAAATAAATAGGAAGCAAATCATGCTGAATGAAAACTCACCCATGGGCTGATCACTTGAGTAACTGTCCTGACTCATCCTCCCAAAGGTGGCACCAGATCAGGATGCTGAGGTCAAAGGTCTGAACTCAGAGATGCAGCCCAAGCGCTCACTTCTGGAAAGAAAATGTAGAGTTACTGATAAACTGTAGGAACTTCACCCTTTGTGAGGAAGGGAATATTTTGTGCGTGGTCTGCTGTCCTTGAATTTAGCAGGAGAGTGGAGAACCTACATTCATGTCCAACTTCGAGTAGGAGCCACAGGACACGTGCCTGAAGATCAGAGAATGCAGTGGGAAACTGAATCAAGTCAAGCAAGAAGCACTGGAAAGTGGCATCTGGGAGCCCATGGAAGGTAAAAGAATTAAGTAGGTAAAAACACAGTGGGGTTCCTGGAATAGACTTAGTTCCACATTTGAACAGCACAAACAGGAGTCTCTAATGCTCTTCACTTGAGTAGCCAAACAAAACTTCTGCACAGAGTGAGGAGCAGACTCAATGATCCTGAGGTCCTTTCCAACTCAGCAGATTCTATGATTCTGTGCAAACCCCAGACCTACCTAACCCCAATCCAGACAAACAGGCCATGTGAAAGTGTGGTTTTGCCACAGCTACACAGCTCCTTCTCTTAGTTTGCTTGCCCTTCCACTGATCATCCCATCTTGACTACTGTGGTAGAGTTGGGAACAGAACCCATGTCTCCCAAATCCCAGTCCAGTGCCTTAACCACCACATCCTTCCTGCTGAATCACACTGCAGGATTGTTTATCAGGAAGGAAATTCCCCCTTGAGAGCACTCACTCTGAGTGTGCTGGTGGAACACAAATGCTTAGAAAAACACCAACAGAGAGGCAATAACAAGTGATTGAAGTCCCTGTACTGGCTGGAGGCACAGCAGCACCTTGGTTTACTTGTGGAGCCGTGGAAGCGAGGCCCCGTGGAGCAGGACAGGACACAGAACAAGCAGTGCATCCAGATGGCCTCCCAGCAACAGCCTCCTGCTCTCCACGGATGATCTGTGACTCTGGAAGTCTCTCCCCCACATTTAGCATGAGGTGTATGCTACTCAGGGTCATTCAAAAGGTTTGGATTCTCAGCAGGCACTGGGAGGGTCCCCTTTGGGAGCAAAGCTGCCAAGTGGAAGCAGCTGTGGATGTGATCCAGAGGATCAGAATTATCCTCAACACGTTGTGCAAGCAAAGGGTCCTTGCTTTCTCTAAGATGTTTAGCTCAAAAAAAAAAATCAAAAAATCAGAGTGTGTATGAAGGGAAGATACCAAAAATGGGACAAATATGTTTTAGCCTAAATACACTTTACCACACTGGTCTCCTAGAAAACAAAAAGGGCTGCAATTCATCTATGATCTGTCAAAAAAAACAAACCCACTGAAACGGGAGATTCATGGTTCAGGACTCTGAAGAATTTGGCTCTGCTCAGCAGTTGGGCAATTGGAAGAATTTCCCCATTCACAAGCAGCGGCTTTCCAGGTTGTGTCCCTTGGGACCCCAGCACAGTAACCAACAAACACAGGCTTGGGCACATGGCAGAGCTTGGACTGAATCTCAGGACACCCCATTTCAATGTCACTGTGTGGGAATTCCAGCAGAACCTGAGGACTCCTGGGTGACAGGGAACCAAAGCCTCCCTCTCAGCAGCATCCCAGGGTCACACCTAGATCTAACAAGCCCTGAGATGGGCCTTCTACTACAGTATAAGTTTCTCACCAGAATACACTTTGAGGCGGTTCAATTCCACTTTGAGGCGGTTCAATTCCTTTGGACAGTAAAAATAGTCACAATTTCTCCTCAGGGCTTCTTTTGACCTTGACATGATCTGAAATCGCTCAAGCTTCACTTGTTGACATCATATGAGAGTAATTCAGGAATTGACATGAAATGTAATTCCATTGTTCTCCATTCAGAAGGCTATTCTCTCATTCCTTGCCTGCTATTTTTGGGGTCAGGACCCAGTTTGTAGCTTTTTCCATTAGGTCTAAATCAAGCGTGTCCAGAGGAAGAAGATAACTGCCCATGCTCAGTCCTGCAGGATGCTGTGGTCAGTGTGCAGAGGTGGGTGATGGCACACAAGAAGGCAACTGCTGGTTCGGGTGTCTCCTGCTTGGTTCAAAGAATTCCCTGTATGGAAGCCCAGCATGGAGCAGTCAAAGGAAAAGGCTTCTGCAAAGAGCTGCCAAACTGCTTCTCCAAGGACTGCTGGCTTTTCTCCAGAGCAGGTGTGGTCACCGTCGAGCTCTTGATTTGGAGCTGGTGCCATGCAGGACTGTTTTGCTTTATATTCCAGCCAAACAAGCCAAGGGTGCACAGTCAGCCTAACAGTGCTGAGGCAGGAGGGAGGGATGGATGGATGGAGGGAGGGATGGATGGAGGGAGGGATGGAGGGAGGGATGGAGGGAGGGATGGAGGGATTGAGGGAGGGATTGCAGTGTCATGGACCCCTCCACAGCAAAAATGTGAGTTAGGGGATGGGCAAAGGAACTGTAGTCCTTGGAGTACCTGCAAAAGCATCCTCTGAAGACCATGGGTGCATTTTCATTGGCTTTTACAGACTTTGGATTCTGTACTCAAACCCAGTTTAGCTTCAATTTGGTCCCATCAGCTACAAATCCAGCACTTCATTCTTCACAGTGCCCCAGGTAAGCTACATCACTAAAAATCTCTGCTTAAATTCTGGCATCTCAGGCTGCAGTGTGTCACAAATGATCTGTCTCCCAAGCTCTTTCACAAGCTGTGTCTGTAGCATATGTTCTTTCAAAGTGGGCAGAAGTGATGAAGAGGCTGTAGTCTCTCTGTACCTCAGGCTGAACTGCAAATCACAGTTCCATCTATTTTTACAGACTTCCCTTTTATCACACAAATCTTTAACTACTCAGAAATAGAAACTTTGCTGTGATATGGATATAGAAAAAAACCACTGACACAAGCAAATGATAAAAAAGAAAATTCAAACCAGGCAGTGTTCAGCCAGTGCCTGCCATGATCCCGGGCCTGTGTGAAGAACCCCAGGCTACCCTCCCTCCCCTCCAGAGCCCTGAAAGCAGCAGGGTTCCACGAGCTCCCGTCTGGACAGGGCTGCTCAGCACCACCAGGACCAATGGCACAGCAGAAGCAAAGGGGCCAGGATACAATCCTGCCTCCTGTATCAATTCATTTGATTGGAGCTTATTCTAAGGAGATCATTTGAATGGAATTTTTATTAAATGATTAATGGCTTTTGATAATTTATGGGAGTAATTTAGTAATTTCCCACGATTCATGCCATAATATGATTCATTGGAAGCACTGAGGACTCAAAGCAGAAAACTCATGGCAGAAGCCAGCAGAGCCATACTGCTCCAGAGAACACCCTCTGCCTCATTAGCTTGGACATTAAAATTGGAAAGCAGCTGACAAAACATCAACAGATGTCTGTCAAAGTCTGCTGGATTTTCAATGCATCCCCTCAGCATGGTGAAGCCTGTCAGCTTGACAGGAATATATTTTTCAGGCAAGTTCTTGTCCGAGTTCCTAACATCAATAAGCAAATTGTTGTGACCCCAAGGGCATAAGTACAACCTGAACCCCTGGAGGAAGCCCTGGAAACGAGAGAATGTATCTCCCTGCATGCCTTGCAGAGTTCCACTACCCAGCTCTCCCTGCTCATTTCACTCTTACCCATCAGTCATCTCCAGCCCCTTGGAAAGCGAACCCTGGACACAACCAGCACACCCGGAGTGCCTCCGGGCAGTGCTGCCAAGGCTGTGCTGGTGCTGGGGTGCCTCTGGCCATGCCGCAGCCCTGGAGGCTCGGTGGGCTCAGGTGCATTCCCCGGTGCACACCCCAGTGTGCTCCCCTGTGCACTCCGCTGTGCACTGNTTGCGCTGCCCGGTGCGCGGAGCAGCCGCGGGGCTCTGGCACCCTCTGCTGACAAACCCGCGTGGGGCCGGACTCCCTTTGCTGCATGAACAGCCCAGAGCTTTTACATGTTCTATCTGTTCGTTCAGGTATTTCTGTAAAATTACAGGGATCACAGCAGGCCCTTCCGCCCCGGGGTTGCCCTGGGAACCCGCACAGGGGTATGCTTTCCT
>WBMY01014281.1:114035-128693 GCA_013397315.1 Donacobius atricapilla
TGCTTTCCTCTCCTGTCTCCGGGGTCACCTAAACCCCCTGGGTTACCTAAAACCCCCGGGATTTATCATCCTTTCCACCTCCCAGCACTACCCAGCTCCCTGCAGGCAGCATCGATCCTCTCTTTTACTTCTGAAAGGTTCGTACCTGGGAGGGGATCCCTCAGCCATCTGAGGGAATCATCCCTGGAAGGGAACTGTCGGAACCTTTCCAGTCCCACCCTTCTGATGCAAGATTCCCTCAGCAGTCTCCATGCCACCCGTGTCACACAGCAGCTGTGACCTCTCCCTCTCCCTGTGCACGGCACAGGAGCCGTGGCAGAGAAAGCTGGAGCTGTGCCTGGCAGGGGGCTTCTGTGCCACCCCCTCCACCAGGGCAACCTGGCACTGAGAAAGGACGGGGAGGTGACTACACACACCTTGGTCATGTGTCCGACGTGTCCAAGCCCCAGTGTGTCACACAGAGACACCCCAAGTTGCTGTGACTGGTGACACCCACCCTGCTGAACCAAGGCACAGCGTCCTGACCCTGCTGTGTCACACAGAAAGGTTCTCGGGGAATAAGGAACACCAAGAACAGAAAATTCTGTGTACAGGCAACAGCAAAACAGAAACCTCATAGTTCAGGATGTCTTAACTTCAGAGGTTGATTTTCAGTCTTGCTATGGTCTGCATTTTTCTGATTCTTGCTTATTCTGTGGTGGTGTGAAGGGAAGGCTGTGAGGAGGTGACAGCACACCCTGGGTAAGGCACAGAGAGTTCACAGGCTCAACAGACTAACACTTTCGAGTGCTATTTCAAACCCATGCAGGCTGTGCTTAACCTACCAAAGGATCTGCACTTCCGGAGAAAGAATCTCAAAAGATCATTTCACCTTCAAACCAGCACCTTAAAGAAAAATCCAAAATCACAAGGAATAACTTTGGAAATAGCCAATGCAGGATTTCCACCAGAATCAAAGTGTAAACAAAAATTCTCAGCAAACAGAAAAATAGCTCAGTTGAAGACACTTTACGAATTTCATTCCAATTTCTGGCTACTATTGAATACCACTATAATACAAAAAAAAATTTGGAAAACTTTAAAATGTCAGGGGTCTAAATAATCAGGGTGATTGTAACAGTAACATGTAAATCCTTCTTACCAGGAGATCCAGCAAAGTTACTTTAAATGCTGACAAGTCAGTCTCTCTTGAGCTCTCTCACATTAGAATAGATTACTTGGCTTGCTTTTTCCCATCCCAGAACAGCTTTGTTAACACTGTGAGTATAACTCTGCTGGGGACTCAGTGTAGGACTTCAGCACTTCCCAAAGAGAGCCAGGACTGCATCAGTATGAGTTGTTCAGACACTTTGACTGCTTTCCAGCTCTTGGATTTCAAGTTCAGGCAGCAGTGTTAAGCCAGTATTACCAACATCTGTCCAGTGCTCTCTGATGGAGTGTTTGAACGTTCCCTCCTGAATCGCTGAGGAAGCTTGATTATCTCTCATAAGCATATTCACTNGCATCTTCCAGTCTGATACTTCTAAAAGGCTTGGCTGGACAGGCTCTAGCAGCAGTGGCCATGGCAGCTGCAGCCCTCGTGTTGCCAGATGTTTGTCCCACCTTGCCCTGCCAGGACAGCACAGCTGGCTGGGTGCCTGCCTGCCCAAGGCCTCAGCTCACAGTTCTGGCACAATAATGAGAACAGTGGGTGAAAGAATTTGTAAAAACCACTGGGCTCTGGGCTAACACAAAGCAAGGCACAAATGTCTGAGTGCCGCTGCTGGGCAGGGTCAGAGCAGTGACACAGGGACACAGGCTGAGCTCACTCACCTCTGGATGAATCCCACAGCTCGGGGGTTGTCCCCAGGGATCACCCAGAGACACACTGCAGTCACATCTCCACTGCACAATTTTGGGGGTACAGCTGTGTTGGTAAAAGTGCCGTAAATGCAATCACCTCTTGACTGACACATGCTCCAGCAAATTCCCAGGTGAAACAGAAAGAATTTCATGAATTGTGGCATTTACAGAAGAAGGGAGGGAGGAAGGTTTGTCTTTGGTCAAAGTACTTTTTCCCCCTTCTTCTTCTTCTCCTTTTTATTTGTTTTTAATAGTGTTGAAGCTTTCCTTCTCCTCAGGGTTTTGCTTGAATACCTCCAGATGTAGATGTAACACTAAACAAAAAGCTTTTACAGGATAGATGAGTAATTTTAGGAATATGCTAAATTTTCTCCATCTTGATCTGCTTCTCTCCCTGATCTCCCTTCCCATTCACTCACATGAGCTGAAGCTCCACTGCATGGATTTCTCCTTGATCACTTTCACTCCAGACCATGTCTAACCATGAATCAAAGCAGAATAATCCAGGGATTTCCTCTCAAATCACCATTTCCTCTGTTTTCTCTGTTACTAGCAAATCCCTCAGATCCCAACTGTCTGCAGCTCTTCATGTTCCACCCTGGCCGGGAGTTCCTCAGCAGCCAGAGCAGAGCCAGTGGCCCTGCAGCCTGCACAGGTCCCAGGCCACCCTCAGGGGCATGGGCTTTACTTCTTCCAGAGACACTGCTACTACACCTTGGAAACCGTGCCAGAATTCAGAAGTTCCACAAGCTGTTGGCATTTTCATTTCCTTCCGAAGTTCTTGTCATGTTCAACTCAGATCTCCTTCTGAGTTTTTTCTTCCCAGGATCTGATATACTGGGTCAACAACGAGCAGCTACTTGTTTTAGTAAGTTTTGCCTCTTATTTAATTTCTGTTTGCCTTTTGCCCACATCATTGCCCATGAGTCCTCCCCTGTCCTGCACAAGTATCCTCACTGTTGATGGAGAACAAGGGAGAGAAGGAGAACAGAGAGGGTGGAGAGGCAGGAGCTGCAGCACAGATCAGCTGCAACATCTGGTGATGGCTGAACAGCTGGAGGAGACAGTGGCTTTGTTGTGGCAGAAGATCCTGACTGCTACTTGGAATATAAATTTAGGGATGACTGATTGCTGGTCTGAGACTTTGACCAGTAGCTCTCGTTCCAAGATCATGCCTTACAATGCACTGGTGGCTTTGTTTCCCCACCCTCTGGAAAGAGCTCTGTCATGAGCAATCCCGCCCGCTGCCACCTGAGACTGACACCCATGCAATGTCCCTCTTCCCTTTCGTTCTTCCTGAAAAAGCTTCATTTCACTGTCATCACCAGATGACCTCAAGGTCAATTAAGGCTGCTTATCAAATTCAATTAAGACTTTGTCAAGCAAGAAGCCGGTACCTGCACCACACTCTCCTTGTACACTTCCTCACACTCACATCCAGGGCAAGAAAAACAACATTCAGCTGGAATGCAGGAATAGTGTCCAATTCGGCAAGGTCAGGACAAAGACAGGTCACATTATTCACCACACACTGTGCACTGACTATTTATCTCTTCCCAAGCCATGTCAGTGTTACCTCCACCATGCCTGATAATAAATAGCTTTCAAAACTCCTTCATGGGTAGTTGTTCCTCACACTTTACATCCTGAACAAGATTAGAGACCTTCTAAGCTCAGATCTAGAGATCTTCTCTAAGCTTTTTCAGGAGGTAAGGGGTAGGGAAGCAGGTTCTGAATGCAGTGATTGATTAAGCCACAGTGGGATTAACAAGGTCACCTTTGGTGACGTAAATCACGTTTGGTGGCAGAAATGGCTTTTACAAGGGATGTTGGTTTGTAATCAAGTTTGTAGAAGATGTTACTTTAAATAAGGAGAGTCTTGAAGTTGCAGTTTTGTTCTCCTGGCAGCACTCCTGGAAGGCCAGTACAGAGAAACCACTCCTGAAACTCCAGGGTAGGGAGCCACGTTTTTCCATGTCTGGAAGATGGGTTTCCAGCAGCCTCCTCCCCGCCCTTTGGTTCTCCTTACAATGCACAAGCAAAGGCTTTACCCTGCAGCCTCCTCCTGCCTCACCCCCACCACTTGGGTCAGACTGGGGAACAGAGTTCTCCAGTTCAAAGGCTCAGGTTCATTTTCACAAGTGTTTTAAGCAGTGACATGCACAGCCACTGTGAAACACCTGCTCAGATCAGGAGATCTCAGTAGCTACAGACGTCTTCACCACTGTCTTCAGAAGTTGAGAAAAATGCAGCCTTGCCCAGCTTTTGGACTGTTCCACATCCACAAACATTATTTACCTGAAAGGCAAGTGTTTTCTCAGTATGATTTATTAGCTGTAGTTAGAGTTGCAATGATCATGCTCTAATTTTTTGGAAAGTACTACAGTTTATGCATAGTTTTAACCACCTTTTGAAAAACCTTTAAGTAGTGATGAATCGACCCATAAAATAATACAAATGTCAGAACCAACATATTATTCTCCTTTAGGCGCGGGCAGGGATATCTGATTTTTGGCTGCCAAATGATTTGGCATCTGAAGAACTGGCAACAAAAAACAAAAACAAATTTTCAAAGCGAAACAGTAAACCTGCAAAATCAGCCAGCAACCGCTGGCAAGACTGGGATTCCTCCCCTTTGCACTTGGACATGAAATGCCATGTCTGCTCTAATCTAATTCACTTGTTCACAGCACAGCAAGTCAGCTCCATCAAGATAGTTTGTGTCTGCACTTCTCTGCCATGAAGCCATGAGCACCTCTGCTGTAAAGCACAATGAACACACAAGTCCTCACTTGATCAAAGAAACCCCTGGAGAGAGATCTCACCCTGTGGTTCTCTCCTGCCTCATTCCCCACTGGAGTCTGCAGATGCCTACCAGAAACTGCAGGGGCTGAAAAGAAACCAAAGGGAGCCCTGGTGTCTTCTCTGGTATCACCAGCCCAGCCAACCCCACTGCTGGGGTGATCCTGGATGACACCTGCTCACGGTGGGCTCTGAAGGACCAGGATATCACGTGCTGTTATCAGCACATCTCAGCCGAGTTAGAGATCAGCTCCTTGGGTTCCTCTCTAAGCCCCCAGCAGGCTGCACGGGTCATCCAAAGGATGTGATGGCAGCAGTGCTGCGTGTTCTGGCTGAAGCCACAACACAAGGGTGTCATGCTGCATCTCTTTAGCTCCCCGCTGCTCACACCCCATCTCTTTTGTGGCCACATGCTGGTCATGGATGCTTTGACACCTGTATGTCCACGAGCAGCAGAGCAATGTCTCTCCTGTCTATATTCCATGCCAGAGACGCAGCACAGAGTGGGGTAAGAAGCTCCAGCACAGCTCTCCCTGCATGATGAACAGAGATCCCATAAAAAGGGCAAGGAACAGGAAAGGCACAAGCTGAAAATATCCAGCACTGCTGCTTGTTGCTGTCCCATGTACTCCTCATCTTGTTTGAGGTCACTTTGCATTCAGTGATGACCTGACTGCACCTCTGCAGGGGATCCTTTCTCCAAGCTCTGTGTAACCCTGGCATGCTGCAGCCCCTCTTCAGGGACTTCTCTCAGGCTAACAATGGAAATAAAGTGCAGGAAAATTGTTACTTAAACTCAGTTTCAGAGAGGAAATTTCTCACAGCCTGATGGCAATTAAGGAAAACATTATTTGGTGGCTGAGGAAGCCACTGACTTGCTTCTCAAATAGGACTGGATTAGGAAGAACTGCAATGTCCCCCACCCTGTCCAGGTAATCCTGGTTGCACAAGCACAGCTTCTCCAAAGCCTCTGGGACACAAAGAGGAAATCAGAGAGACATGCTGAAAATGGAAAATTACAACCTCCTAAATATTATTAATCACTCGAAATGGTAAAACAATACCCTTTGTCAAAGTGTGGGTGGTGAAGTTGGCACAGCTCCTACCAAAGAGGAACTTGATCTTCACTGGTACAACAGCAAGAAGCAGCATCCTGTGCTGATGAGATACTCGACCTGAATTTCTTTCAAGGTGCTTTAGCCACCTCTTTTAGCTTAAGTTTGTGGAAAACAGGAAGAGAGAAGCAGCCTGGGGCATCAGTCACCTGAACGAGAGACATGACAGGGGTTCAGCAAGAGGAAAGCTGCTCAGTGGCAGAAATTGAAGGCTGTTTGTATTTAGTGAGAGGAAGAACATTTTATAGAATGCTACGCATCACCCTAGGAAGCTGTAATAGGAATACAGAATCACAGAATGGCTTGGGTTGGAAGAGACCTCAAAGCTCATCTCATTCCAGCCCTGCCGTGGGCAGGGACACCTTCCACTATCCCAGGTTGCTCCAAGCCCTGTCCAGCCTGGCCTGGAACACTTCCAGAGATGGGGAGCCCACAGCCTCTCTGGGCAACAAGTAAGGCACAAACCCAGGACTCCAGAAACTTCCATGAGATTTGCAAGCAGCAGGGGTCAGCTGTGAAGTCCCTGCTCAGCTCCCCTGGGGCACTGTAAGCCCCACACCGAGGGGTAAAGAACGAGCAGAAAGAGGCCCCAAGAGCAGTCTGTGCCCTGATAACATCTTCACAGTTCCAGGCTGCAGCTACATTTGTACTCTTTAATCAACCTGAAGAAAGGTTTCTTTTTTACAGATTATTTTATTGAGAGTTGGGACACAATTGCAGCCCTCTAAGACAGGAGCATTAAGAACACGAAGAGAACAAATGCCGCTGTCTCAGAGGGAGGAATTGTGCCCTCAGCTTCCCTCAGCTCCACCACTGTCCCTGCTGCTGGGAATGCTGAGGGCATTGCTGGCCCTGCCTAGAGCAGGCAGGACGCTGACACACGGCACCAGCTCCCCACTCTGCCCCACTCAGCGCACATGAGGAAGCTGGCCACGGCCAGATCAGTAACTGGAAGCCACGATGACAGCCTGTCCCCAACGCTGGACAGTTCATCCTGATGTACAACCCCTCTGTGAATTTCAAACACTTCCTCCAGCCCCTCTCTGGCTGTGGTCAAACAGCTGATGACACGGTCTGATAGAGCAGCAGGGTTTCTGCTGGGGCCACAGAACTCTACAAAGTGAGAAAAGTCTCCAAGAAAAAAAAAAACAGGATGCTTAAACCTTAAAAAAGAATACAGACACTAAGGGACTTCTAATGTTGGCTTGAAAGTGAGATACAGCAACAGAACATTTTAGGTAGATTTAATTTTTAAAATTGCATTTTCTACAACATTATTTCTTATTGCCCAGAATGTGTTGTGTGTAATTATTTGTGAGTATTAGGGTACAAAGGCAGATGCCAATTTAAACACAAGCAAACCATTGCAAGTTCAGCAGCATGTTAAACATAAACATTTCATGGCTGAGCTGGAATACTTTCTGAAGTACTGAATATTGATTTAAATTCTGTATACTCCTTGCTTTTGAGGAGTTACACAGATCAGAATCAATGCTAATGCTGACATTGCAATGTACTGGTTAAATCCTCTCTCTACTCATTACTTCTGTATTTCAAATTGGATTTTATAGTAAAATTCAGAAGCAAGGTGAAGCCAGTAACACTGTACCCACAGCCACTGCACACACTTGGAATTCCACTGCTTCACAGCCACTTGTTTATGCTAATTAATTACCTCATTACACAGATTCTCATTCTGGTTCAGTTCAGAGTCTGTGGAATTTAACCTGGCAATGCTTGTCACAGATTAAAAATTAAGAAGAAAGGAGCCAGGGAAAAGCCATAACAGTTAAGAGGACTAGTAATACCAGAATACACATATGAAAAAATAGGTGCTTCCAAGCATAACTCACATTGCCTCCCTCTTTCTGAATGCTCAGAACTAGTTCACCGGCAGCTAAATTATAATTCTGCTTCTCAGATAACTCAGAAACTCAAATTAATATGCTCAAAGTAAGCAGCTCTGAGACTTGGAACAGAGCTCTGGAGAGCTCTGGTGCTCCTCCGGAGAAAGGAAAAGCCCAGGGCTCACAGGGAGGACATGCCTGCTGCACTAAAAGGCAGATGCCTTCAGAGCGCTGTATGTTCAGTCATCTCTTTATCAAACCCTTAACTAATTAAACAATCCTCTTGTCAAAGAGTACAGTCATTGTTTGTGTGACCGATGCCCTGTAAACATAATGGGATAATCTGCCTTTCTCCTTTTTCTCTCCCTCAATTCTTCCAAACAGCTGGGGGATGCGCTGCCCGCTCGCTGGGAAGCCTCGGCTCATCTGTCGTCCCCCTGCTCGCGGCCGCACGCAGCATCAGAAGCCAAGCTTAGGACAATGACGCCTCAGACACTCCAACAATCCATCTGATCCTGTGCCATCGGAGAGTCCCTGGCCACAGCAGGGCTGGGCAAACAATCACGGCGGGGAAAGAAGGGATTCCTGGATAGAACTGACAGTTAACTCTGTATTGATCTACAACGGCAAACGATGCTCCAGCAAAAGCATTTCCAGCACCCTCCTTTGACTTGGTCCCGGGGAAGAAAGAGTCTGCTAACACCAAAGCTTTGGTCAGATGGCACCAGGCTTGTTTTCACATCTGCACAGTACAGCAGCAAAAGCTGTTCTCCAGCTGCTGGAAGATCAGCAAGTCCCACGTTCAGAGATTGCTCCAGCCCCAGGTACCCGAGGGAACAGCTCCGCTCACAGTAACCCCATCTGTGGGTGGGTCATGACAACAGCAGTTACAGAGGGCAGCTATTTTCTCATGTGAAACGAGGACAGTGTTTCAGTAAGTCGCAAAATGCAAAGGTTTGCCCCCTCTGTATTCCTGATGTGGGAGACGTCTTCCCCACAGCCCACACCGCTCAGCCCTGTCAGCAGAGGTGCACAGCTCTGTCGTCCCAGGGATAACCAGGACAAAAACCATTCCTTGTCCCAGCCCTCCTTCATCAAAGTGTCTGTTTTCCTACTTAGACCACAGCAGCAGTCTCTACTGATTTACTCCAAGAAATTCAAACTACCCAGTACTTGAATTTTTGAACTAAAATGCAGTACCTGAAACCGAAATTAATCACTATTACAAGACGCAAATTTCATAGGGCTGTCATTCCCAGGAGTGAAGCAGAAAACAGGTGGGTAGGCAGCTCTTCTCTCCCAGGTGAGGCTCCCTGAGCCCTAGGGACACAGGCTGGGACATTCTGTAACTCCCTTCCAGTGTGCTTTGGTGGCAAAGGCCACACACAGCTCTACTGACCAGAACTGGTGACCACGGTGTCATTGATCCCAGGCCATTCACTCATATGTGCTGGTTTGGCTAAGGAGGAAACGTGGTGTTTCTGTGAGGGGTAAAGAGGAGGAGGAAGGGAAGGCTGAATAATATCCAAATGTGAAAACCCTTCAGTGGCCACCAAACATGTGAAGTGGTCACGGCTCCAAGGCTGCCAGAGCTCCAGTAGCATTTGGACAATTTTCTCAGGGATGCACAGGGTGGGATTGTTGGGGTGTCTGTGCAGGGGCAGGAGTTAGACTTGATGATCCCAGTGGGTCCCTTCCAGCTCAGGGTTTGTGGCGATTCTAACAGAAAGCTTGAGGTCCTCCACAGTCAAATTCATCCTCATCTGCATTGTCCGAATTCCCAAATTCTCTGATCTTGTGAGCAACATCCCCCCTCAGAGACCAGCTTTGGGGAAAAATCCCCTCCCCTGCTTCTCCACAGAACACTTCAGACAAGGTTCAACAGCGACCTAGAGCCCCACTCCTGGCTAAAGGCGGAGTGAAACATCCCTACCCCATAAGAGATCCACAAGGACAGAACAGAGTGACAAACTTCTCCGTGCGCACCCTTCTGAGGGTCGGACGTGTCCAGGTGTCCCATCTTCCCTCAGCCCTACCTTGGACAAGCTGCCAGTTGGCTTAAAGCTCCTGCAGAGGAGCCACAACAGTGGTGTGTGCCCTGTGCTCAGGAGAGAATGAAACCCAGGAGACAGCACGTACAATGCAAAGTCTTTCATTTTGCACCTCATCTAGGCCACAGCAGGGAAAAAAATAATGCAAAACTGCTCTATTTTTAACCTACCACCAAGAGAGACTTCGCAGAGCCATGTTCAAATCTGAAAAAGTTCCTCATCTCAATCCAAGTTAAACTCAGCAAGCATAAAGCAAACATCCCAAATGGAATATATCAAAGCCAAAATGATGTTATCCTAGCAAAATTGCAACATTTTCCATATCTGTAACCAAAAAAATAGCAGTATCAGCCTTAAGGCTCTTTTTCTTGCTCTCTCCCTTGTTTGTTTTCTCTCTCCCCACCTCATCACTGCAGCCAAGTTTTAAACAATATCCATGAAAATAGCAGCTTTCAATCTGTTCCTGAAGCAGCCAAGTTAATGAGGCCACGCGGCATCCCAGGGCACTGTGGAGGGAAGGGCTCGCACTGCTTGTTATTGCAGCCTGTGCTGCTCTCAAAAATGTAAAACATTTCAAACTGGCAAATGCTTCCCTCTCCTTCTCCCCCGGTCTCCAAGTAAGAGAGAGTTCAGACTTCCAAACACATATTGTGGAAAGAATTAAGAACTTCTGGAAAAAAATGAAAGACCGGTTTGCCTTTCTAAATTTAAAGATTTATAAATCAATGCAAATCTTTTTCAAAAAAATAAAAAAAGAAAAGCCAGCAGAACACTCCCACGAGTTCTAGCACAGCCAACAGAGTTGTAGAAACAAGTACCTGTTTTTCCTGACCTACATTTGCAGGCTGGCAGGAAATCAAAGTTCGTGTCAAATTACAGCAGATTTTGAACAGACTTGCATGTGCCCTCCAGTCTTAACTATGAAATCTGTTTGGGCTCAGGGATTGCATGTTTAGTATGAAAGGTACCACTTTCTACAGTGACACATGCTGGGTATTAAGTGCATGCAGGCAGGTCATCTTTTGGTTCTAACACTAAAAATGGGAATGGATTTTCTATAGGAGTTGGTTCAACTAGAGACATTTTCCTTTCCTTGAACTGCTCTATACATTTTCCCCTATATTTACCACAAAAGCCATGTGGCTAAGCAAACATAGCCACAAAAAGCCAACACGGAGCTTTGTCCCAAAGGCCTGGCTATGGAACAGCTCCGCAGGCAAGAGCCATCTGTGTGGGCTGGGGCCGGGTAAACCCAGCAAACAGCACTGGGGGCTGAGGAGAGACACGGACCTACAGCCAGGACAGACAGGCAGCCCAAGAACAGGCACCACTCCTCACCCCAGCACAGGCAGCAGTCCCTCAGATTGTTGTTCTCAAGTGGGGTTCTGCTTTACCCGCCTCAGAGTGCAGCCCACTCCTGCATTTCTAATTTCAAAAGGGGTCTGCTGTCGCCCTGATTTTTTCAGCCTTCTCTTCTGTTTCACAGTTTCATGGTTTGGGTTCTTCTTCACACTCTAGTCTGTAAACTCAGCCAATGTCATTGTATAGTTTCAAGAAAAGTTTTTCATTCCTGATCTTAGAGATACGGACAGCTGATGGACAGTTGTCTCGACCAATGGGATGGGGAGAGGTGTCAACCTTCTCCCCCAATCCCTGGCTTTTGTAGATATACTATATATGGAGTCAGACTTTCAAATAAAGTAGTTTTTAGTTCATACCGTCTAATCAAAAGTGTGAGTGTGTGTTTGTGTGTGTGTGACGAACTGCGTCAGTCTGCCCCGTGTCAGGCAATGGAAAAGGCTGCAGAAGTGGGAAGGTGACACAGCACCACATTCAGCCTTGGAAGTAAACCCAGTCTCGTAGAGCAGGAGAATTTTTTTCCACTCAAGACCACTGAAGCTACTGCAGGGAGCTGGGAAATGAGGCTGCTACTGATCTACTTCATGTTTGGTATTATTGCCAGGCCCTTATTCCTACAGATGCACCTTTGTCACATTAGGGCAGTGACTCATGACCTGTCCCAGAAATCAGCATCTGCAGTGAAGATGGTGAGTTCTTCCTGCTTCCAAGTGGCTTAAAAAACACAGCAGGAAAAGAAGGTCTAGTAATCCAGATTTTCCAAATATCCAGGGAAAACCAAACCCCATGGAATGCAAAGGCATGGACACCCTCATGCTCAGCATCTGCGATGATCTGGTTTAACATAAGCTTGCAAAAACTGTATGATGGAAACACAATGAAAGTTTCCTTTGTTTTCATGCCCATTGTCAGATTTGTCGTTTCACAATGTCCATATTTCACTAAAATTAAAATCGCTGTGTTGCAAAACACATTCAAGACAAGTTTCAATTCAGCCTTTTAAAAGATGTTTTTCACAATCATGGCAGAAAATCTTTAAAACTGCATCTTCCCCAGGCCAAGTCAAATGTCCCCAAAGAGGCTGCAGAGACAAACCCCCAAGAATGCACTGGCAGCAAAATTCCCACCTCTTCACATCTGTATGAATAGGAACTACTTATACTAACCAGCTCAGGCCTAAAAACCCCACTGAATTCCAATCACAGGCTGACACAAAGGAGCCAGACATCCATTAGCAGCAATCTGAACAGCCCTGTTTTGGGGACTGCTGGTTTCATTTACGTTTTTTGATTTATATGTAACTGCAAAACTAATGAGATTCTAATGAAAAGTGGGACATTATTATTTTGGGCTCCCCCCAGGAGGTCCAGTTTATTTCCAACAAGCATGCTGCTCATTAAATCAGGAGGTGATGGTTTTAAGAAGCTGAAACATGGACCTGTTCCCAAACGTGCATGGCCTGAAATGACATGGTGGTTTCTGCAGTTGACAGTTTTACTGCCTTTATTAACTAGTGACTTCTAAATAAATAATAAACATCTAATCTGTAGATAAAGCAATATTTTTTTAATAATTATTTTTTAAAAATTCAACCCTCTGTATGTTTGCTTCTTCCCTGCCCTAAACAAATCAAATGTAAATAATGATTAAAATATAAAACTGTTTGCAACTGCTTTTAAAAATTGAGTGGTACTTAATATTGAGAAACCAAGTAGGCGCACAGATCATTAAAAATACGTATCTGTGTAGCTCTCCTTACGGAAAAAGCTGGAGACCTCAGCTATCAGACGCTTCCAAAACATGCCCATGAAATACCAGCATCAGGCAAAGCAACCCCTTTGAAAACCTCTTCCTTAGTGACACACAGGTCTGGAGCACAGAGATGAAGGTGCACATCTCTAAAGCTCTCTGGAATAATTGTTCCTCAGCCATACACCTCCATCTCTGATCTCCAGTGGGCCTCATGGAATTCGTATGTAACCAAGAGTGCTTTGCATCGCTGCCTTCCATGGCCGGTGCAGCTCGGACAGTGCAGAGCTCCCATCCTTCCTACACCAGGGCCATGAGAAATGAAACACTGCACCAGTGCTTTTAAAAAAGCATTTAAATTAGCAAATGAGCTCTGGAACATGGAGCATTTGAACTGCCTGTTCATCATGGCCAAGGCAGTGGGCCCACCAGTTACTGGAGGCAGGGACTCCAAATTGGCAGTGTTGCGTTTCCAGGATGCCATCAACCCCTGACTCCTCCAGACACAAACCAGAAATGCATCAACTACAAATTAGGGAGAGACAATTTTAGTAGTTCATTCATGAAAGCACATTCAGTTCCTGCCTCATGGCTGTATTGCACAAGCCAAATGTAAAAGACTTTGATTCCAGAGTGAAGCTTCTCTGAGTTTAGGCTTGCCCAGTCCCTACCCTCCAGTTTCTTCTGGTGTCTCCTAAAGAGCCAGGCTGGGAGAGCTGGAAGTATCTAGCCTGAAGAAGAAAAGCCTCCATGGAGACCTCAGAGCCCTTTCAGGGCCTAAAGGGGGCTCCAGGAGAGCGGCGGAGGGACTTTTGATAGGGACATGGAAGGATGGGAAAAGGGGGAATGGCTTCCCACTGCCAGAGGGCGGTGATGGATGGCATATTGGGCAGGAATTGTTCCCTGGGAGGGTGGGCAGGCCCTGGCACAGGGTGCCCAGAGAAGCTGCGGCTGCCCCTGGATCCCTGGAAGTGTCCAAGGCCAGGTTGGACACTGGGGCTGGAGCAGCCTGGGACAGTGGGAGGTGTCCCTGCCCAGGGCAGAGGTGGGACTGGATGGGCTTTAAGGATCCTCCCACCCCAAATCATTCCGTGGTTCCACAATTCCTTCTCTTCCTAAATGCTACAAGTTGGGTATTAAAGCATCTTTGTCCTTCAAGTACTGCACCCCAGTAAACAGCATCACCTGGGGGCTTTAGGGGAACAGACAGTTCAATCTGCTAAGTCTTAAAATACCCTTTTCTTTCTGGAAACGATAAACATTTCAGTAAGTGATCCCGCAGCATTCACTGAAGATCAATGTCCCACAAAGCAAGCACAAGAAAGATAAGTGGTTCCACCCATCTGAACAAACATTTCCTCCCAGTCACACCCTCTGCACATGAAAGAAGGAATATTTCTAAACTCACACTGAACAATTCTAGTGGGAGGTCACAAGCAATAACAATGGATAATTAAAACAATAATCGGGCTTAGTAGGACAAAAATTAAAAGTAAATTGCTCATCATTTTTTTAAAAACTGCCCAAGCCTCAGCAAGAACATATTTTGGACAGAAGAGGTTTTGAACTTAACAGATTACAACAAGCTGCTGTTCATCACCAAAAGAAAAGTATCCCCACTCTTGGTGCTATGGGATTCACTGTGGAGCAAAGGCATTTTGTGGGACAAAGGAAGACAGACTATAACAGTCTTGCTGAAGACGTAATATGCTAAAGTATTACACACAGGAAGGAACCTCCAGGCTGAACACATCCATAGCTTGGAGCTGGCTCACGGCTCTTCCCATCAGCAGTGTCCCCTGGACTGCCCCGCTCCGCTCTCAGTGTTCTTACCTTGAAGATACAGGAATGGGAGTGATGTTGGGAATACCATTAGGGAAAAAAGGGGAAGGG
>WBMY01014281.1:128768-194668 GCA_013397315.1 Donacobius atricapilla
AAGGGAAAGGGAAAGGGAAAGGGAAAGGGAAAGGGAAAGGGAAAGGGAAAGGGAAAGGAGGATAATTTTTCTTGAAAATATAACCAGTGCATTCATTTGGAGTTTTCTGCCAGGAATGAAATCAGATTAAGAACAACTACAATTCTGCAGAATTATACCTAAATTTTGAAATTGAAACCTTCACAAGTGCTGTCACCTTCAAAGCAGAGGGAGATGCTCCAAAATATACCAGACTGAGATGGGAAGCCATGGGCTGGGAGTGTACCAGGCAGTGTTAGATCTAGTTTTACACGGCACACTGAAATACTGAGGGAGACAAGATACTGCCACAAGGCACAAGCACACCTTCAGCTCTCAGGATCAGGGGTTTATTTATGATTTTTTAAAGCACTCAGTTTAATATATACCCAAGGGATACTGGTACAGCTGTGTTGCTCCATGTTTGTCATTGATCAGCTCTCATTAAACTACCCCAACCAGGCTGGTGGGAAAAATGATGCATTAGAAATCTAAATACTGTTTTTATCGTACTGCACCATAAATAATTGTGCAGAAAAAGTAGCATCCCTAAAAAGCAATTCTTCAGCATGAAAGCCCAGCTCGATGCCTCGCTAGAATGAAGCCACAATCCCTGGCTCCACATTCACAGCTCAGCCCTGGGACAGCAGCACATCTGCTAACAAGCCTGAGCACAAGAGCACTCTCACTGTGCCTAAAATGCAGCACATGATGGAGCAGCACAGCTTGCACAAACCACAGCTCTGGAGAGAATCACTGGCTGAGATCAAAGACAGAAACTGCAAAGCAACTGGATTCCTAAAGGACTCAGGCTGATAAGGCCAGCATTCACAGCAGTACAGATCCCAACAGCCTTTCTGTATTCTTAGAGCAGACAAATTAAGAATAATATTGACGCCATCGGCAGTGAGGGGAAGATAATGGTATTGTTCCCTGGGGATGCTGCGTGCCGGGTGTGGGGGAAGGATGGGGCAGCAACCACAGGGCTGGAGCTGAAGTGGTTGTTAAGGGAACAAGCAGGAAAGGTGAAACGATGGCTGAGATAAGAAGAATCTCAACAAAAACACATCAGACCTTGGGTTTAGGCTGCAAGGAGTGGGAGCTCGGTCCCTGCCCTGTGAGGCATCACTGCACAAGTCAGGCCAGAGGGAGCAAAGGTAGTGGGGGCCAGCGTGGCCTGACCTCAGAAGGGGACAGGCCTGGGGGGTGGCTGGAGCCCCCAGGACAGGGCCGGGCTGCATGAGCTGGGATCTGCAGCCTCCCAAACCAGGCAGAAGAGGAACGCGGAAATCACAGAGTTCCGGACTGCTTTGGGTTGGAAGGGAGCTTCCAGCCCATCCAGTGCTGCCCCAGGCATGGGCAGGGACACTTTCCACTATCCCAGGCTGCTCCAAGCCCTGTCCAGCCATGNTAAGGTTTAATAAACCTTTAAAATGTTAAGAGTGTCGTTTCTCACACAGGGAACAATTCCTTCCCAGTATCCCATCCATCCCTGCCCTCTGGCAGTGGAAGCCATTCCCTGTGTCCTGTCCTTCCATCCCTTGTCCCCAGTCCCTCTGCAGCTCTCCTGGAGCCCCTTTAGGCCCTGGAAGGGGCTCTGAGCTCTCCCTGGAGACTTCTGTTCTCCAGACCTAGTCCCAGTTCTCTCAGCCTGTCCTCCTAGGACAGGTGCTCCAGTCTGCTCTCTATCTAATTCTTCTTAAGAGATCCATGTACAGACCTTTCCCAGTCTTTGCTCTGTGGACATTGTTGCAATCAGCTCCATTGAAGGTAAAACTTTAGGATCTCTTACAAAGCAAGATTTCTTGGAAACAGCCAACTCCACTGTCACAAGATCCTGTCCAGTGACCTTCACCCAGCATCTCCTTCTTTCTAGGAATTAATGGCAAATGCTCTGCCTGCCCTTGCTCTCTCATGGCTTTGTGCACAGGGCACATTTGGCAGTGGATCATCTGCTCCTGCAAGTCATGAGCTACAAATTGCAGAAACACACCAGGAGCTAAAGTCAGTTTCCAAGAACAAAAACAGCTGCTATAGAAACAAAAGCCAAATATTCTCCTGGCTGCTGGCTGCATTTTTTTTTTAATTTAGCTTAAAACTAAACTTAAAAAATCTGCTTGGAACCCAAACAGTCTCTAGCTGAAAATGTGGTGTCTAGCCTGAAAAACAGAGGCTTGTGGACACCATGCCAACAGTACTGGATTCCCATGGACATGGTGTTTCTCAAGCCCTTAATGTGGTTCAGCTTAGGTAAGTAGTTTCAGGATTCCCAGTTTAAAATCTACAATACACATCTGCAATTCATTCTAGTTTTTTATTTTATTTCTTACTTCTCCAACCAGCTCCAAATGGTTTTATGAGTTCTTGCAATCCGGTACTAATCAGTTACTCATGGTGAGGAGTCCCCACTTCCTCCGAAGGGCTCCCTTTGCATGGGGAGCCAAGATGTGCATTTCATCAGCTGCATTTTGCCAGGAACAACAGCAACTACCTGATAAAACAAGACTGTTTGGAGTGTTTTTTGCCTGATTACGGGACACAAAAAACTTCTAACACAGCACTGGGCATTTTCTACCCCTCTCCCATCAGCTCACCACATTAAATTGAAGTGACTCCTCTACTAATAAGACTAATTTCCCACTTTGGAGAAGGGGACTTCAAGTGGCTTCAGGGAAAACTTGTGAGAAATTTTCATCCAGCTGTATGACAAGAATTCCCATTCAAGAAACACCACTGGCTTAAAACCTTTAATGGAAGTATCCCAAAAATCCGATGATCAGTATTTGCCACCCGCACATCAGCTGTATGAGATGAAATGCTGCAGACATGGCAGGTGAAGGCAGTTATTCTCAGAAGTGATTCTGAAATACAAATACAATCATCTCTGCTTCTCTGCTCTTCTTGTTTCAAATACAACACAAGCACTGGAACTCCTGAGCTGTGGGTGCATCCCTTATCACCACGGCACAGGAACCCCTGGATATTGGGCACAGCAATTAGAACATTATTCTTGCTGAATGGAGATTTTTTTCAGGCAAAACAGCCGAAGACCAACAATTCTGTTTCTTCCCTTATGAGTTTCTATTCAATTCTATCCAAGCTATTATAAGACCTTCACTAAAAAAATCTTTCAGAAGCTCCTGTTTCTCTGCATAGCACACGTGGCAGGCACAGCTTCATAATTTGGGCATCTGTTATTGCTGTCCTGCTCACGACACATCTGGCTCTGATCAGAACAAATGGTGGATAAAGATTTCCCTTTCTTGGGGCTGAAGAACTGGTTGTTTCTTTCAGGCTTCACCATACCAAACCAGTGATTCTGATGTGGTCCTATGGGAGCAGACAGGAGAGTGAGTTTGTGGTTCTGCCAGACTGTCCCAGGAATGACAACGCTACAGCCAGAGGACAAATGTCTCCTCATTATCAGCCCAGACTAACAAATAGCTGATAATGGAAGGATAGACACTGGAGAAACATCCCTCCAGTTTCCTGTTTGAGTAACACAACCCTCCCTGCCTCATCTCACACACAACATCAGGCTGCACCCAGGCCAGCTTTAGTTTTTTCTTTTATGCTTTACTGTTTACATCCTGCCTTCACCCTCCACATGTTTCCTATCACCAGCTCCTGAAGGTAAGTCATGAGCTTTGGCTATTGCACAACACCACCCACCCCTCCAGGGACCTTTGATATTCTCCTCCTGAGGGCTGGGTGGACAGTAACCTTCTTTCCACATCCTCTACACTCTCAGATTCTGATTGACCAATTTGACCAAACTGAAAATGAAATACAGATATAATTTCTTGATCTTCTTTATTTTTATTGTTATGCTGGAAAAGGTTGGAAAATTCTTGGGAACAAGCTTGCATTAAGTATACCTGCATTAAGTATGTCACTGAATTTGCACACTAACCCTGCTATGGTGGCACGGTCTCAGGCAGTTGCACTTGTGAAGTCAATAATGAGTGGCATGAAAACAGAATCAGAGAAAAGCGGAGATGGAAGGTCTCTTACAAGCTCATCTAATCTTCCTCTCTTGCCTCAAGGCAGAATTAACTCCATTTTCAACAGAGACTTACCTAAATCAAAGCTCTAAACTTTTACACTCATGTTTGAGGGCTCAAGACAGACAGTCTTTCATTGGTAAAATTAACGAAAACAAAAAACAAAAAAAGAAAACCAGAACCTGCAAGCCAGCAGCAAACCTGTTCCAAGAGATCACCCTAAGTAATGAATCCTGTTTTATTAGTTAATAGAATTATATACATGACACAGAGTATCCTGATCTGGGAAGGACACATATGGAAGGGAGGAGGAACAACTCCAAGGGAGCAAAATGCAGTCAGAAACAGTATGGCAACGGGCAGGAGTTTGTCCCCCACCTTCTGCCAGAACCAGATCTCACCTCTGGCTGATTATCACTGGGGCTGCCTGTGCCAGTGCCCATCCTCAATAATCTATACCTGGGGAAGAGCAGGAGTTTCCTTTCTTCAAAAGGAAAGGAGGATACAAAAGCAAACGTGTTCAGCTGGTCTGCAGGTTCTCTGGAGTTTTATGCTGTGTACACTGGCTGGAACTGCAAGACTGTACAAACACTGAGGTAAACAAGTTTAGACCATAGCTTTAATTAAAACACACACACACACACACACACAGAGAAAAAAAAACAAACCCCACAAAAAAAACCCCAACAACAACCCCCCCTTCACATCTATTTGCAGCTGCACAGCATGCTCTGAGCTCTGCAGCACTGGGGAGCAGCTGTGCTTTCAGTGCCCTTCTTCTAAAGAGAACATCATGTTCCCTTCTGCAGGAGCTCTGAGGAGCCAGGATTTTTGCCCCTGTGAAAACCACATGCATGTAGCCCCCTTCTAGGCTACAACTTTTATGTATCCTGAAATGACTTCCCAGAGCGTTCTTTGAAAATCCTTCCGTTAACATCAATGTCTCAGCCAAGAATGGACTTTTCTGGGTCTCACTCACAGACTGTTACCAAAAATTGCAGCAACACATTTTTCCAGCTTCTAGGAATATTTCTGTGAGGATTCTGCCCCAGGATCATTCTTAAAAACTACTTCCAGACCTTTGGAAGCATCTCACAAGTAATGTCTGTCCAAAATCCCAGTATTAGATTATCACTGTGCACAATGAGTAAAAACTGAGACCTCTAGAAAAATGCTTACAAACCTATGCTTAGGAGGATTACAGAAACTATAATGTGATGGAAATCTGATCAACACAACTTCACCAAAAGTTAACTCTAAATCATACTGAGTGGAAACTGTCCCTCCCTATGGCAGGGGGTTGGAACAAGATGATCATTAAGGTCCTTTGCAACCCAAACCAATCTGTAGTTCTGTGATACCATTTATTCTCACCAACTCTCACAATTTTCATGTGACTCTTGGAACAGATGCCCAAGCTCCAGCTCAGAATGGTACTGCTGTCTGTACATGTCTCACTTCCACTTGTTTGACAAAACAAATAAGTAACAAATTAAATGCATCCTCCATGGGTACCACTGTTCCTCCATGATCCTGGGTGGGCAGTAAATAGCATTACCTTGCAATGAAGTAAGGGTTTTAAAAATGGATTGATGGTCTTAAGCAACTTTCAACAAAACTTCTTCCAGTAGGAATTAACAGTACCTGGTATAAGTGTTTAAAGAAAGAAAGAGTACATGAAAGGAAAAAAAAAACATTTCCTGGATTGCCATCAGCTGAAGTGGTGGTGACACAGCAGCTCGTGGTGCAAAGGGCAGCCAGAAAAGAACACTCATTTCCAGGAGCATCCTGACTGGAGAGTTTCTATCCTGTGCAGTTCCTCCCTGCACTTACAGCCAAGCAGAACAAAGTCAGGAACCCTCCTGACTGGCCCTTTACAACATAATTCCTACTGTGTGTGGACTAGTGGAGTCTCACGTGGCCTTGAACGACAGGAAAGCTCCCTCTTCCTGAAGGCTGCCATCAGTACTGGAGATCCCATGGACAACGCTTGCTTGCAAGCACAGGACAGCCAGTGTCCTTTACAGCTCCACCTTCTGCAAATGAGGGATCACTAAAGAAAAGCAGGAGCTTAAGTTACCTAAAACTGCTGCACTTACAGCCTGAACACCACTCGGGGCCAGTGGCACAAGTGAAGCAGTGCAGTTGATCTGACTGTTCTCAGAATCCCGGCCATCACTGCACTGAGGTAATGGTTTACTGATTGTGTCATTGAAAGCTGGCATTATTTCTGCACCTAGCTCAGTTCAGTAACTTGGACAAAGAACCTCAGGTGCCATTTCCCATCTGCAAAATGAGAAGGGTGTTTTTCCTCTGCCTCCATGTGGCACATTGAGGGTGCAGGGTACTGCAGACACTGCCAGAGCAGATCTCCTGAGGCCCTCAGTGCCAGCACCTCCCCTTAGGAGCAATGGTCCCTGGCTGCTGGGACCTTTCAGAATGCTGGCAAAGAAACGTTAAGGATTGTTGCATCACTCTTTTCAAAATGGGCCACTTCAGAATCTCATGGCACAGGCTTTGTATTACTTTCCAAAAAACATGAATTTCACTGAGCATACACATCAGCTCTCCCCTGAACACAGCCTAGGAAGGACCAGCCAGAGGCACTTTTCCTCTGTACCAGCCTGGGCAAGAGGACTCACAGGAGAGAGAAGGGGTTTAACCTCACCCATCCCCATCACATGTACCTGTGCCTTTGCTCCCTTGCAGAGGGCACCTGCTGAACAGGAATTCTCAGTGAGGAGCATCCCCCAACACACAGTTTTCCAGTGAACACATGGAATGAAATATTTTACTTCACTCTGGTTCTTTCAAGACTTTTTACAGGAGCAAAATTTTAGTTGCATAGAGAGAATAAGAAATTAAATTTCAGTTCCCACCTGCCACAGCTTATGCTGACAACCTCAGCCAAACATTATCATTTCTGAAGAAATATTATCATATAAGGCAGAGATAAAATAGACCAGTAAAAATAAGCTGAAGAGGGAAAATGATTTCACTATTTAACCTTGTCAGCAAAAGGGAAGAAATATTCTGGAAGCAGCTCAAGGCTCAGACACTACCAGTGCTCTTGCTGAAAGCCAAATTATTTTAACATACATGCTAAAAACAAAGATGGGATATGTTGTCCTAGCAAGTATTTGCTGGCTGCTTCTGTCCACACCTGTGGGCAGAAACACTCTGATGGAGACATAAAAAAGAAGGAGCCACACATTAACTCCTCCATCTCCCCCGGTACTCTGCTTTTAGATGTCGGTGCAACACAAGGGTCAGTGTTTAAGCTAGCTGGTTTTTTAATCCTGAAACACTTTTCATACTGAGTTTGTGACATGACACTTACTTGCACATTTTTCTCTTATATCAACTAGAGATTTACATTCTAAAGTGGATGCTGATGAAAACAGTATCAACAACTTAATTATTTATGGTTGAGATTGGCTTCAATAAATTTAGGGGTTTTTTTTAAAGTGACCAGTGAACCACAGACAGGTTCCTGAAAAATAAACCTTACTCCCAGACTAACTGAAAGAACTCATTTTGTTTTTTTAAAAAACCTGAAAAATTCAGGTAAGACATCATCATTCAAAATTTTGTAGTTAATATTTATTGAGAATCCTTTGAAAAGATGCTGCTGCTGGTTCCATCGTTCTTAGACAACTCTAAAGAACTGAAAAATACATTAAAAAATTGAGCAGATGATCCTTATTCAAATAATTTGGCAGAAGGCCACAGAAACAAAGTAACCCTGTGTAATCTCAAGCTTACCAATGAAAAATAAAGGAAGACTGAGGAAAAAAGTAAACTAAAGACATTGCAGAGAAATATTCTTAAACAAATGAGTAACCAAGACCACGTCATTGTGTGGTGGCTCCCGGGGGTTCACAGGACACGGGGTGATACAGGCTCTGTGAAAATCTTTGCTCTGGGCTGCACATGTACAAGTGCTCCAGAAGCATATCCCAGCGGTGTGGGTCCTACGTGCATCTCCTGAACCCTTGGATCTCACCACAAAAACACTGCTGCAGAGCCTGCTGGAGCCAACACCATCACAGGATCTCCTGAGCTGGGAGGAACCCACAGGGATCACCCAGCCCAGCCCCTGTCCCTGCACAGACCCTCCAACACCCCCACCCTGGGCATCCCTGGCAGCGCTGGCCAAAGGCTCCTGGAGCTGTGGCAGCCTCGGGGCCGTGCCCATTCCCTGGGGAGCCTGGGCAGTGCCAGCACCCTCTGGGGGAAGAACCTTTCCCTGCTCTGCAGCCTGAGCCTGCCCTGGGCCAGCTCCAGCTGTGCCCTGGGTGCTGTCCCTGTCCCAGAGCAGAGCTGGGAGCTGCCCCTCGGGATGAAGCTCGGGCTGTTCCAGGATCAGGAGACAGGTGGAGGCAGAACCTGAGCACAGTGGGAGACCCGACCTGAAGGGTGCAAGCCTAGACTTCAAGGCAATACCAAAGACCACACCAGCAGACAGGCATGGTAGCAAGGAAATGAACCAAGAGCAAAAGGTAGACTGAGTATCTGGGAAAAAAATTCTGAAAGGATGAGAATCAATATAAGGAATTAGTCCTCAGGGAAACAGTGGAAACGCTTTTGCGTGGGTATTTTATTAGAGACTGGGCACACCACCAACAAATGTACTGCAGGAAAGAATCAGACAATGGCAAGGAAATGGATTAAACGTGTTAGCAAGACAATTTCCAGATCCAATTTCTGTGAAGAGCAGACCATGATCTCACCACTGGATTTGTGGTGTTACCATTAAGAACTGCCCCATACAGCCCCAAGTCCCTTACTAGCATGGGTATGGTCTTAAGACAGACCACACCAAAGACTGAAAGTGATCTGGGAGTGTCTCTTCATTGTTATTTTATTTTCGTATTAATGATGGGACAATTTATGTCCTCAGATTTTGTAAGGCAGAATTCACCAGGGATACTGAGAAGGGGAAAACCAAGACACAGACTAAAGCTTTTTGGGAAAACAAGAGGGCTGAAGTTGATTAAAAGAAAAAGAAAAAAAAAAAAGCCAGAGAAACATAATATTTAAAGACACATATGTGGGACAGGCAACTCTTTTCCAAGGACACATGGCAGCAATGGAAACATGGAAAATGGCTGGCTGGCCAAACTGCTTTTCTGTATTTGTCTCATCCTTTCCAGTTCACCCCAGTTCACTGGAGCACAGCAGACGTGCCAGCAGCTTTTCCCTGTGTAAGGTTCCCACCACTGTAACAAGCACAGAATCCATTTCAGCACCAACCAGGATCCGATCAGGCCTCTGTGAAGCACTGTCTGACATCCAAATCAGAGCAGCCACTGCAGATGCAGCTGGGGGAGAAACCAAAGCCAGAGCTTCCCTTTCACTTGCTGACTAAAGGGGAGTTGGCCACAACATCCAAATAAAGGGATACAGTGTAAAATCCAGGGACGAGCCCTTTGTAGGTAGTCACTGGCCCATTAAAAACCCTTCCCCTCCTGCAGGAAGGAATTGTTCCCTCATGGTGAATTTACTGGCACCTCAGTGAAGCAGCCCAGAAATTGATGGAGCTGATGAAGTTGGCCATCGGGGCAGAGGACTGGAGCACAGCTGTCATGTTAAACCAGTGTCAAATACACAAATCTCATCTCAGTACTCCAAGTTTCTGTCAGCTTTACACAGGCAGTTGTGCAGAATGAGGCACCCTCCTTCAGACCATGGGTTCACATAAACCCACAGCAGCATCTTAATATTTAACACTTTGGGTAAGAGGCCCTCTTTGATCTGTATTTCATCATGTCTTTATTTTTTTGTCATCTGTTTGGTTGGTTGGTTGGGGTTTTTTGTTTTATTTTGTTTTTTGTGTGTTCCCCAAAGGTACCAGTCCTTTCAGTTAGCTCCTGGCTGGGTTACTGCAGGGAAAACCATGAAGATGCTTCATGGGATAGCAAAGCATTTCCTGCCTTCTCATGGCCCTTCCAGATCGAAGAATCATCAAGCCAAGTCCTGTCCAAAGTTCTCCAAAGCTGGGCAATAGCAGATGCCAAGGGAAAAGTAGTTAAACAGAGCATATGTGAAGTGTCACTTCCGTGACACTCTCCCAGGCTCTAGAAATCTGCTAGACAGAGAGGGAGATTGTGTTTTTAAAAGTCTCTAGTGGTGGTTTTATTCCATCAATTTGCTCAGTTGTTTCTTGAACTCACACAAGCTCTAGTATTTGCACCACCCCACCACACAGCTTTCCACAGCTCATCCATGGTGCACTAAAAAGTATCTCTTATAATGGATCTAGAGAGATCTAAATCTTTTCACTGTTATTTTGAAGCTCCACAACTCTGATATTAGAAGAGATCTCTCCCATCTCCTGTTTCTTATTTCTCTAATAACCAACTGTATAAAGCAGATGGGAGGCACAACATCAAACCCAGCCCCATCCCACGGAAATGTCAGAAGAGCTGAAAAGCAGCTAAGAACACAGAAACAAAATACAGAATTGAATGCTGAGAATGGACAGGCTTCTAAGTTTCAGCCTTTTTCAGAGGAACAAAGTTTTGATCAGCAGATATTTCAGGAATCCTGAAAGATCAGACTTCATGAATATAAGGCTCTAGGGAAGTTTCCTTTATTTTCTTTTGGCTGTTACATAAAATGAAAGACTCCAGCAATTTCTTTTATTCTAATGTTTCCAGAAAAAGAACTGACACAAGCACACCAGATTAATCCATTTCTGTAAGCAGAATCTGAACATGGATGGTTCTGGAAAGCTTTGGGAAACACATGGATTTCCAGTATCCCAGGCATATGGCTCACCACATTTATTGGTACCTCTGCAGGATTTGGAGAGACGAATGCTAAGTTCTGGTGGAGGCTGTAAAGAGAGTTCAGATCTTGCTCTCCTTTCCAATAATTTCAGCAGTAGATGCTGAGACAATGGGATAAATCCTGTTATGTTTAAGATAGCAGAATCATCAGGCATTAATTGTAGCATCCACAAATAAACTTCTTGAGGTCATCTGCCCAAAGGCAGAAAAGAGTAAAACTTCAGCTAAATAAATCTGCTGAGGACCTCCATGCCTTTTTTCATTATTATAATCTGTAGCCCAAAATAATGAAAAATATGTCCTCAGCCTTGGAGAAACTGAATGTTCCTCTACATTTAATGCTGTTGCTTCTTGAGGAGTTAATAAATATCAAATGAATAGAAGAGCTTTGAGTCTGCCACCAACATGGATTGTCATTTAAATCGTTTCCAGTTACAAGAACAATTAGAGCATGCGCCTGGAAAGGACTTCAGGGAGCCATATCCTTTTAACCTCCCACAGCTCTTTGGTCAAGGGCTCTCCAGGGAATTTGGCAGGTCAGCAGCACTAGGAACATCCATGTCCTGCACTCAGCCACACCAAGCAGCAGGGCAGGAACATTGCCAGAAATTATAGACAGGCCTAATTCCAAGAGAGGGCTTAATCTTCAGCAACGAGTTAAGTAAGAAAAGATCCTGATCTCCATTTTATCTGGGCTGTATTAACCAGAACTGACTGTGCAACTGTCACCTAGCAAAGAAGGGAAGTTTGTTGGTATAAACAAACCCTCTGTACAATTTCCATGCCCCACTGATTCCAGTATGCTCAAGGCTCCTTAAAGCACCTCACATCATTCTGCAGAATTTACTTTTAAATCTTGAAGTTAAGAAATACTTGAAAGAAACACAGGTTTGTGGGCACTATTAGGTCAGGCTCAAACCCACCTGATATCCTGCATTAATTGTGTTTTCCATTCCTTTGGCTCTGTACAATAAGCGGGTATTTGAAAAATGCACTTTATTTCTATTCTGCATTTACTCCATATCTCAATCACTAAATTAAGTAATGGAGTGATTTAGCAGCTTTGGTGTTGCTACATAGTGAGAGCTCCAGAAGGCAGGATGAATGCACTGGGGAACACTGAGGAAGACAAGCAACACTTCTGGAGATACAGATCAATGAAAGAAGACCTCTATATTACTCTCATTTTTTTATTCTTCATATTCTTTTGTATTTTTTAACATTCATGAATGCTCTATAATCCAAGGCTGCATTTTATGAATGCTTATAAATGACATAAATATTTCCTGGTAACATGAAGAATCTGGATGAGCTAACAGGAAATAGTTCCAGAGGATGAAATGGAGTTTCCATCTACAGATGGTGCAATGGCACTCGGGTACCTGCCAGCTCCTTTTTGGCAATTAGAGGACCAGCAAGAATAAATGAAGTTTTAGGAGCACCAGTATACACCTGCTTATTCCATTACTTTGGCAAGGATGGGTCCAAAACTACAAGAAATTTCCTTTCAGATCTCAGCTCACTAACACAGAGCACTTCAGCTATCATTTCCAGAACACAGGCATGTCCAGTTCTTGAAAGTCACACTGCCACATGCACTGGTGACCAGGGAAGGCTGTCTTCTCTGCCTCAAAACCCACCCTGGGCTCCCTGAAACAGATCCAGTACATGCAACTACTGAACCATTTCAGCAAAATGTTGGCTAAGAGATACCGCATGATTTGTCAGCTAGAACAGACTGGAACCACCTCAGTTACAGCCTCCTGTTGTATTCCACAGTTTCCCATCCCATCCCCAGGGCAGCAGAGTCACCAGGATCCTGCCTGTCTCCTGCTGGACGGGGCTGTCCAACCACATCCCCATGGGGTTTGGTGCAAGCACAGATGGGAGGTAGAAGGAAAAATGAAGCATATTTGCTTTGCACCCCGCTCTGCTTCAGGGGTTCTGGTGAATCTCCTTGCACATACGGCAGAGTTTGGTTTGTCCATGGTTAAACCACAGCAGCTCCTTGACAAGTGCTGTAACAACAATATAAGGAACGGAAACCAATGCCAGAGGAGACTGGAAATGGGGAAAGCAATTTCCCATTGTTTACTAAATAGAAACATTTGAATTCATTGATTTGGTTTTAGCCAGGTCCTTTTTTGGCAGGGTATGTTGCCTCGTTTTCTCCTCTACTTCATTTAAGACATCTTCTACAATTCAGGCCTGTTGTCAAAGGACACACACTTCTAGGAGAGCCTTAATTTTTGGATACAACTCATGTCCTTTTAGACTCGTGCCCTAGACACTTCTCCCTGCTGGCTGCACAGATCCTGGGCTGACCAGCCCTGCAGGGCACAGAGCCCCAGCAGATGTCAACCTTCACTCCTTCCCAGGGACTTCTCACTCCCTCAATCCAAAAATACAGCGTCTGGTCTCACCCCAGGCAATGGGAGGAGATGCAGGACACAGGGCTTTACTCACAGACCCAAAAGCACAGCAGTTCTCCTGGATGGGAGCACCAAGGGGAAGGGTGGCACTTAAAACAGCACCCAAAAGAAACTAAAAAATCCAATGGAACAGCACACCACGCACACAGCACAGCGGCAAAAGTCCAATACTAAAATATGTGAACACAACAAGTTGATTCCAAGCTATTTTCCATTCTAAAAAAGGCATAAATCTTTATAAACCAGGCCAACAGCAGGACTGTAATGCCCTTATGATCTTAAATTGCTCATAATTTCACAAAACTTTACCTCAGTGGATATTTCCTTGATGGAAATTGCAGACTAAATTACTTGAGAAAATTCCTTCATAAGCATTTCCTCCATTTCTGAAACATCTATGTTTTCCATACCCGGATGTGGCTTTGCCATTCTCATAAAATCTCTGAAAATCAGGCCAAGTTGAGAGCCCCAGAAAAACCTTCATTTGCAACTGCTCAGTGAAGAACAGCTAGAAGGTCAATCTTCATTTCTCTGGGGGCCCTGAATTCCTCTTGCAGTCATGAATATTGGTCTCACAAGGTACTACTGACCAGATTTCCTTCATCCCACTTGTGCCCCTGCATGCCAAAATGCAGGACTAGATACTGACCATGTGATGACATTTGAAGGTCATTTCTGTCCCCAGCAGCTACCACAGAACATTGCTGCACTCTTATCATCATCATCATCATCATCATCAAACCTGAACACACACCAGGGCAGGGAATCTAAATCCTTGCTCCTTCTGCCACCCTGGTCTTTTTATTGACCAACAGGATCTCACTTTCCAGCTGAAAGCTGACCTCAGCCAAGGGCTGGGAGATTACAGGTTACCCAAGTTTCTCCCTCTGTCACAAAAAGCAGCACCTGCATCAGAACATCTTCTGCAGACCCTGGCACATCAACATGGCCAGGGTTCTCAGCCCATCACTAACAAACTGCGCTTTTGGTAATATTTCCTTTGAGGAGACTCTTCCAAGTCACCCAGGTTCCCTTACTCCTGAGCATCTCTCTTTCTGTTGGGCACTCTGAGCAGCTTCCCTTCAAAGGAAGTTCTAAAAATATTAATCTGCAAAACTGATGAATTCTCATACAAGTCCTTTCTCATTTTGATGACCATCTTCTGATTTCACCTCTGAGCTGATCCTAAACTAAGTCCCACGTGCTCCTGCCACACTGCCACAGAGTGATCATGCATCAGCAAACTCTATGAGGTCCTTCTGGAGCATCCCAACATCTCAACATTACACACCATGGAATCAGTGAGGTGGGAAAAGACTTGGTCCAATGCTTGACAACCCTCTCCATGAAAAACATTTTCCTACTATCCAACCTAAATCTCCCCTGGCACAACTTGAGGGCATTTCCTCTTGTCCTGTCACTTGTTACCTGGGAGAAGAGACCAAGCAACAAGTTCCTGTCAGGGAGTTGTAGACAGCAACAAGGGAAAAACAAAGCCTTGTCTCCATCCTGCTTTTGGTGCTTTGCACAGACAAGGAGATGTTTGCCAACTTTAGCCAGGAACGATCAACAGGCTCCTGGAGCATCTCAAAGTTCTTCCCACACTCTGCAAGATTCTAGAACTGTTTTCTTCTTGCACATAAAGGCCACAGACCTTGCTTCAGTACTGGCCTCTTCTAACTTCACACCACTGTTCCTATTTCATTCAGTTCTACTGGAGATGGAAAAGCTGGGAACGAGAAAGGAGACAAAATGTGACCTAGTACAATTTTCATTCCCAAATAAGCATGTTTTCACACAGAAGACGGAGCAAACATCCTCCACATCAGGGTTCCCAGGAACTTCTTCCTGCAATGATAAAACACTTCAATTCCTCAGACAGAATCTAAAGACGAGGCAGAGTTTTACCTGCTCCATAGGAAAAGGTGAGGGGACGTGGGCTGAGTCAGGAGACAAAGGTGACTACTCCTTCCTGCCACTTACCCCTTCATCAACGCTTTTATCTATGTCAAGTTTACAAGTGCCTTAATCAACATAGAGCACATCTCAAACCTGGCTTTCTCAGCTTCAAGTGTGAAATCAAAATCATCCTCAAGAAGGCCATCTGTGTAATGCAGCCTATAGGATATGGAGCTTGCACAGATGGGACTTATCACACACTCCCTCATGTCATATCAACACACCAGCTTTGCAAATCTGCCCTAAATAAATCAGAACTGACAACACATTCTGTCTGAGGCCAGCAGGGCTGTGTAAGCCTAGCATGTACTTGGCAGGGGCTGGATTGTTCTCTCCACTTTTAACAAACAACTCTCATAAATGGAAAACTTGTGAATGTTGAAGTCTTGTGCTGTGTTCAAATGTCTGGAGGATTGTGTTCAGCAAAGTCTCCTGGAGGGATCAACTAATTGGCCTTCAAATTCCTAGACATGAAGCTGTAGGTTGTTTAAAAATTAGCAGGACATGACATGGCCACCTCACAATCCACAGTGGGGACACACACTGGTCTGGAACATTTTCTAGTTCCATTAACTCTTCACCAACACATAAAAATAACACTTTAAAGATGTTTATTTTTACAAGTTACATTAGGTGAAGAATATAGCTGAGCAATATGGCTGAACACATATGGAAATGCTTAAGCAGCAGCTCTATTTTCTGTCCAAGCAGTCTGTGGACAAGCACAATAAACTGAAGTTACACACATAAAAACTCAATGTCCTATATGAAAAAAAAAAAAAAGACAAAAAAGTGTATTTTCATAAAAATCATTTTGTTGTTGTTGTTTTAGTTTGGTAAGAGGAGTATCTGAAAGAGGAGGGAGTACCTTGAAACAGGCAAGCACAGAAATAATAAAATGCAGTTCAGGAGAATCAGGCATTGAAGAGGAGCCTTCCCAGGTCAGATCACACCTTCATCTGCCCAGTGCCTCTCAGACAGTGGCCTAAGAGAGAGAACTGGGAGTAGTGTCCCCAGCTGATCCCTTGGCTCTACAGCAGCCTTTAGATCTGACTATGCCAAAGCTTCAAATTCCCTCAGACTTTATTTCCCCATCCATTGCCTCCCTCAGGTCTTCTAAGACTCCCCTATAATTCTCATGGTAACTGCTCTCTGGTATAACAACCATCACTGCTACACTTTTTCTCACCTTTGAACCAGCCACTGGTTTGCTAAAAAACATTCTCTTATCCCTGAGAAAGCAGCTGCTCTGAGGTGCTGTGACAAAGGACAATGTCAGGAACTGTTAGGAAATCTGAGGACACCACACACACTGAACATCCAAATCCAGATGTTTGTCCTTGAAGATTCCTCAAGTGCAACTTCCTTTTACAAAAGACATGCTGACTCCACCACATCCATATAAAATCAAGTGCCAATTCATTCTGATCTATATTATTCTTCTGACAACGCTGCACAATACAAAGCCAGATTTCTGTCTGCTGCTCCCCAAGCTCCATGGAACTCCCTTGCAAGTTGGCATTATATCAGCCCTATCTGTTTTCTAATAGGAGTGAGGAGATTTTAATTGAAAGGTTGCATACAAGCATTAATTATTCAACCATTTCTCTCCTGGCTCCTTGCTAGGCTCTGACATCCGGGTCTCTGCAGGCAGGTATTGCTCACTGTGCTCTTAAATTCTTAAATTAGTGTTATAGATGCGACGGTTGGTTCTCACAATTAAGGGATGACTATTACGTGTACGTTAAGAGAAGTTTTATTGATGTATAGTGATGCTGTTGTGATATGTTCTCCCCATAGCCCTCTCTCCCGTCCCCCTCATCTTGCCCTCACTGCACGGCCTTGCCAGCCGGGGCATTTGGGGAGGGCCGGCTTGGCACCAACAGGGGCGGGACGGCCACGCCGCCCTCCAATCAGGAGGTAACAAACTGATCTCCACCAATGGACGGCGAAGGAGGAGTTGATTGGCAGCCTTTGGGCGGGGCCAGGGGCACCTGAGGCACCACCAGGGGTACGAAAGGCGCAGCAGCCATTTTGTGGGGGAGCACATGGCGGTTTAGTCTCATGCTCCCTGCGCTGTAATTGTCCTTATTTTCGTTTTTCATTTTCAAAATTTTCATTTTTGTTGTATTTTGTAAAGGCTTAATAAAACTTTGAAATTTTAAAAGTGAGCATTGTTTCTCATATTAGTAGTTGGGTTTGAGATGAGTTCTGGTAAGAATCACACACAATGTAGATGCCTCAGAAATTCAATGTTTCTTTCTGCTCGACCTCCTGATTTTTCACACCCTGGTGTGCTGGTTTTGCATTGACTGACATTTAGTGAGCAGGAAAGAAGCCACCCACAGAAATGGTTTTTTAAGAAAAGCTGCTAACAGCTTCCTCCATGCCTGACAAAACCAATCAGTGACTAGTTTTGAATACTGACACCTTGTTAAACCAGTAGAAAGCTGAACACACCTCTGTGAACCCACATGTTAAAAATCAAACAAACCCCAGGAAAAGCTCTTTTCTACTTCTGGCCTGGGAACAGGTGACAGGCCAGCCTGGCCTCCTCCATGTGGCCGGGCCAGGCAGGCTCTGCCGAGGGGCTGGGCCCCTCCCCGGGGAGCTCAGCAGGCGCCTCCCGGCTGGGCCGGGCCCCAGCAGCTGCCAGGCACGGGAGGGGAGGCAGAGGAGCCCTGTCCCGCTGGGGCCGGGCCCCAGAGGCTGTTACCATCCTGCCGCCAGGCCGCTTCCCCCACCTGCTCCAGCACGGGCCTGGTGGGGCCGGGCCAGGCTGGGCCCTGCCTCTGCCGCAGCGCCGTTCTGGTCATGCCCCACGATCCTGGCACTGCCCCAGCGCAACCTGAATCCATCCCCGTGACTGCTTCGGCCACCGCCTGGTAGAAACCATCTTGACCACCACAGGCCCCAGGCAAGATATTAACTCTTTCATTGCACAGATGAAACTTGCAGAGCACTGATCCTCTCTCAAGTGAGAGAAAAGGACTGAGTGAAGACACAGAGAAACAACATGAAGACACCAAGGCTAGTGAAGGAGGAGTCAAGTTACAGATGGGAGGAGAATGAGAAGGTACCTTAGTCTTAGGCTGAAATTCTTTTGCAAGACCATGTTGATGGACTGTAGATACACTAGAATATCCCTTTAATTCATGAAAACAGTATGGGGAGATGGAGTGTTCAAACGGCAGATATGAGCAAAGGTATTCATGCTGAAGTAAGTAGATGCTAAAGCAAGTAGATGCTGAAGTAGCAGTGCCTTCATGAGAAGTTTGAACGGAGAGGAAGATGAGAGTGATGAAGACCCTCTGCCCCTAGGGAAAGAACAAGACTTCTGTTCCCAGAGATGAAGATGATCTCAGAGACAGATGAAGAGAACCTTTGCTTTGAACAGCTCATCATTAAAATAGTATCCCAAGAGTTTGACATGGCCCATGAACGCAGCTGTGGGAAGGCTGCATGAAATGGGAGAGAGTTCACGAATGCAGGTTCCCAGGCAGCTCTTATTCGTGAGAATTGAAGCCATAAGAGAAGTGTTTTCCTGTGGAGAAGTCTCCATGATATGGCAAAAGAGACTCCTCTCCCAAAGAGAACTGATGAAAGACTATTTTTGAGGTGGTCAACTGACCTGAGTCCTAAGGTTTTGTCTCTGTACCTTGTCAGTAGGAAAGAAAATAAGGTTGTGGGGGGAGGAGAAGTGTTCTGAAGGTTTTATTCTGATTCTTATTATATTTTTCTTTTCTTTCAGTTCTGTTTAAATAAAGTTTTCTTTATACACTTTAAGGTTTTGAGCCTGCTTTGCTCTTCTCCTAATCCTATCTTGCAGCAGAAAAGGGGTAAATAATTCTAGTGGGTGCTCAATCCACCACATTATTTGGTGCATTGGCCGGGAAACTCAGATTGGCAAACTAAAACCACTACACCTGGTCTCCATGGGTTTCTTCAAGCTTTTGGACAAGCTTCTTATTCTCAACATATCTGGGAAAGAACTGTTACTTTTATACTTTCTGAAAGCTTTTGAAAGTGTTTATTTTTTTCAATCTTCCTCACTTGGTCATGACTTCAGCTTTTGGAAGGATGCCCCTGCCTCTCCAGCCTTCCTTCCCTGCTGCTTCACATCAGAACTTCTCTCTCTTACTGTAATTGATAGAGCTGAGGCATTTCCTCTGCAGCACAGAGCCTTTAAATCAGCTTCAGCTCCCTACAAAGGTTTCACCCTTGTCACTGCTCCTTTCAGTTTCTTTTTAACCTGCTGCCTCATTCAGATATATTTTTCCTTTGCAAATCAAGGGGTTTCACTTCACTGAAGTTTTGGCTTGGGTTACTTCTGCAGGATCTGTCAGTGTGCTCATGTTCACTGGCAGTACAATTCTGTACCAAGTTCTGCACAGTTCCGAGAAGAAAGTCAAAATTATCTTCCCCTCTCTAGATTCCTTCACCAGATGTTTCCCAAGGATGTCATTCTTGGACTGGGGTGCCAGTTTTCTCCCATTGTTCTTCCTGCTTTAAAGCTCTATACTCCTTATTATTCTATACTTTTCTGATCTCAAAAAGCAGGTGTTACAGCTTATTGCTTGGTTTATCATGCTGCGTTTTCTTTGTTCTACAGAAAACGTGAAAGCTAATTATGCTTCAAGAAAGGTAATTAGCATTTAGGTATTATTCATCATGTAAGTGCAGAATAATAGTTTGCATTGCTTCTATTTTATTGTCCTTAATAACCACATAAACATCCAGAAAGATGAATCCACAGGACAGATCCAGTTCTGATCATACCAAGGAATTAAAAATAATTGCTCTCTTTGGAATTTCAGAATGAAATGTGTCAATGAATGAAACGGGTTTTTTAGAACCTCAGAGAAAAGCAAGAAATGGCAGGACCTTGCAAGCAGTTTATTTTCATTGCTTACTGAATAATAACTGTGACAGCTATTTAACCCTCAATCAACTCCTCCTCTTGATGTGGATGCTGATCATGTCTGACATTTCAAACCAGCACATCTTATTAAGAAAATAAGCTATAACTGAAAACTTCTCATTAAGGACAATTTTGCTTTTTAAACACCTGTTATGGGAATAACACTGCTGTCCTGGTTTAGGGCAAATTTTGGGAGGAAACCTCTGAATGGGGTCCCTCCCCCAACTGGTTCGGGAAAAAATTTCCTTAGATAAAAGTGGGAAAAACCTGTTTATTCAACAAGCAAAGAGTTCACAAGCATAAAAAAGCATGAATAATAATAAAAAATAAAACCTCTCGCCGTTCTGAAGAGAGATGGCAAAATGGAGAAAGTCCTTGCCATGGATTGCAGCTCAGCTCTCCCGGTCTCTCATCAGCCCCTGAGATGCTGGAAAATGCTGTCCTGGGCCCCAGTGGGCCACAGGTGTGAGCTCTGGGGGTTTTCTGGATTTTTCAGTCCAGAACAGTTTAAACAGTTCCAAGAAAAAGAAAAAAAAAAACCAGTCCAGGAAAATTCTCTGCCTCAGCTAGCTCAGAACTAAAAAGCAAAGGAGGGCTTTCTCTCACTGTCCGTGCTGCGTCCAATCCCTGGGGAGCCTGGGCAGTGCCAGCACCCTCTGGGGGAAGAACCTTTCCCTGCTCTGCAGCCTGAGCCTGCCCTGGCCCAGCTCCAGCCATGCCCTGGGTGCTGTCCCTGTCACAGAGAGCAGAGATCAGAGCTGCCCCTCTTTTTCCCCTCACCAAGAAGTCGTAACTGCAATGAGTCACCCCTCAGTCTCCTCCAGGTTGAACAGACCAAGTGACTTGAGTAAAAACTACTCTTCTACATCACACCAGAGAAGCCACAGAACCTGCCAGGCCATTCTCCAGCACTGACTCAGCACCAGAAGGAAAACTGAGCCTGCAGTTAGACATTTTCCAGGGTTTGAGTGTACAGTATCCAGTCATGAGAACAGAGAAAGATAAGATCCCAGCAAGCCAGACCCCACCACCTTCTATGGCCTTTGTTATTCAAAGGAGTTACAGTAATCCCAGGATAGGCTTTCTATCACAGCTCTGAGCAGGCTGCAGGGACAGTGCCTGATCTGCCCCACACTCACACAGAGCTCTCCTGGTTCAGGATTCCAGCTGCATGTTTGAGCTCACACGCTCATTTCCCATGGATCATCAAGCCTATCCTGTAGGGATAGCACATGCCAAGGTGGCAAATTAACATCAACACAAAGCAAGACACCCTGGGAACAGGTTTGAGGGAGAGGCAAAATGTTTTACATCATCTCCCAGAGTAAGCTGATGGAATTCCCAATGCTCGGGACAAGGGAATTGGTAATGAGAGAGAAATAAATTCGTTCACCTCTGGGTTGAAATCCAAGTCAGGCTGGTAGTAGCCAAGACCCATTAGCTCAACATCTGCTAGTTGTTTGGCAGCCCATGTGAAGTGTGTTATATTCCTCAGTGTCTGCATCCCAGTCCCACTAATTGGCACCACATTGGCAATCTAAACACAGAGGTTAAGGTCTGAGCACACAGCAGGCAGCAACTCTGAGATCAGGCAGCTTCAGTTTGAGGACACATGTGATAAATTATACTTCTGGTATATGGAACTCCATTTAATTGCCCCGCCATCCTGTCCTGCCCTCAGAAAAACGTAACTCCAGGCAAGCTAGTGAACTGTCAGCAATTCCTTGCCCAGCACACTGCTCCTGCAGCATTAAGACATATTATTACGTCCATTACCAGTCAAAGCAACTTAAACAACTGCTTAAATTTTAAGCAAAATGCTGTACAGCATTAAGTATGTGCTTAAGTGTTTGAATACTAATTACCAATATCCATAAAAACAGTATCTTTTCCTCAACTCCAGTTTTTAAAAAATGCAACACTCACTAAAAAGGCAGTAACAATATAATCTTATCAATCCCAAATAACAAGGTTCTTTTCTTTTCATCTTTCTTTCTTCTGCAGCTTTCCAACAAAGAGTGCACAGGACCAAAGTCGATTTGAAACAACCCATTAACTTTTAGAGAATTATTCTTTTTATTGCCCCATGGTAAAACATTTCTCTTTGAGGACAAAAAAAGTAGTTACCTCTTAGCAATAGTAATAAAAGAAAATTGATTTTTCATATCATCTTAACATGGCAGCATAAAAAAAGTCTAAACTATGAGGAAAGGAAACTCATGTTACAGTTTAGAAACTGTTCCTGATGTTTACACATCACTTCAGTTTAAAGAACTGCTTATGATGGGAACATGATGAAAGCTGTTGAGCATGAAGGGTGATGGAAATGAAGCCAAAAGAAGCATCTTTGCCAGAACTCCACAAGAAAAGAGAATCAGGGTCAGTTTGTTTGGGAGGGACCTCTGGAGTTTTCCAATCCCATCAGCCGCTCAAAGAATGGCCAACTTCAAAGTGGGGTGAAGTTGCCCAAAGATATTGTAGATGAAAGCACAACATAATACAGTGCTTGCAAAATCCACCTATAAGATTTTTTTTGCAAGGCAAATCTCCTCTTCGTTTACCACTGCTCTGGAAACAATTCTCTAAGCTGTTCTGAGAAGCAATAGGGCCAGCAGCTATCGGAACAGGGATACACTGCAAAGGAAACAAACCTAATCTGAGCACCCAGCAGAACCAGGGATGAAGAACTTCAGATGCCAGATTGCAGACTTGAGGCCAGGAGACTCTTAAGAGAGCTTGGAAAGTCCAGTTCTCCCAAGATCTGTGTTTTATTTTATCTTACATTGGAGAGGTATGCTCAGCCTGTGAGAAAAAGGCAGCAGTGACATAAGGCCAGTGTGCATGAAAACAAACCCAACCCCCAGTCTGCATTCCACAGCCATGCTCAAAGGAGGGGTTTTCCTTCTTGTGCAAGAACACTCAAACAGTTCACAGCCAGGGGGTCCTCTGTCTCTCAGCTGCCTCATACAAGATCAGCCTGCTGTTTTGGCACAGCTCTGCCAGCACTGCCTCCCTGCCTCTGCCAGCACTGCCCCAGAACTGCCTGGCTCTGCCAGCACTGCCCCAGCACTGCCCCAGCACTGCCTGGCTCTGCCAGCACTGCCCCAGCACTGCCCCAGAACTGCCTGGCTCTGCCAGCACTGCTTGCCTGGCCACTGACAAAGCCAGGCCAGTCTGATTCCCACTCCGCACAGTCTACACAAGCTGTTGAGGATCTGTCTTATTTTCTCCCCCTCTGCTCTGCTCTCATGAGACCCCACCTGCAATGCTGTGCCCGGCTCTGGAGGTCCCAGCACCGAAAAGATGTGGAGCTGCTGGAGCCAGTCCAGAGGAGGCCAGCGAGATGCTCCAAGGGCTGCAGCCCCTCTGCTCTGGAGCCAGGCTGGCAGAGATGGGGATGTTCACCTGGAGAAAAGAATTCTCATTGGAGACCTAAGAGCCCCTTCCAGGGCCTGAAGAGGGCTTGTAAAATGGAGGGAGATGTATTTTCTATACAGGCAGGTAGTGACAGGACATGGGGAATGGCTTCACACTGCCAGAGGGTGGGATTAAATTTGGCATTAAGAAGGAATTCTTCCATGTGAGGGTGGGCAGGCCCTGGCACAGGGTTCCCAGAGCAGCTGTGGCTGCCCCTGGATCCCTGGCAGTGTCCAAGGCCAGGCTGGATGGGGCTGGGAGCAGCCTGGGATAGTGGGAGGTGTCCCTGCCCATGGCAGGCAGTGGCACTGGATGAGCTTTAAGGACCCTTCCAACCCAAACCAGTCTGAAATTCTGTGATTCAAAATAGACCAAATGATTTGATCTCTCCTTCCCCAGAGCTCCAGTATCCCTGTCAGGCTATCCCTGAATCTGCTTCTGGCAGCAAGGACACAATCTTCTTTTCCCCTTCACTGTTTAAGACTTAAGGGTGGGCCTTTTTTTACTCTTTTCTATACTTTTGAGGAGTAGAATAGGCTCATGCCACATTTTTTAAGTGCCAGACCAATTCCTTCTGTTTTAAGACACGTTATTAGCTGCTTCTTTTAAAATCACACCACTGCAAATGATTCTATTGACACTTGAGGCAGGAGCTGCTGTGCTGACATCTGCAAGAGAATTAAAGGGGGCTGTGATAACTGCCAGGAGTCCAGCATTAGCTGGAAGAAACCAGGCTGGCACCAAAAACATCAATACTAGAACTGCTCTGCCTTTGGCCACATTCAGGTCCTAAGCTGCCAGTTCAGGAGGTGCTGAGGTGATTCCGCACTAATTCCTGATGCTGCAGGACTCAGTGGGGTGACAGGGCCAAGCAAAGGTTATCATCATGTGATGCAGTGAGCTGCTTCACTGAGCAGCTCTCACATGCACTTCTCAACCCTCATGCAGGTATCAAGCAAGCAATTATACTCAAAATAAATGTTTTCTCACAAAACCAAGTGTTGGAATAATACCAAACTCATGAGTTTCCTGAGAGTAATTCCTCTTCATTTAGAAAACAGGAGGGGTCCAAGAAAGAACTTCTCTGCAGGGGAGGAAGGCAGGAAGGAAGGAAATGTGAATTACATACACCTCTAGATAAGTTCCCCTTTAGAAAAAAGGAAGGAAATTAGAGTTAACTAAAAAAGAGCATGTTTAGCATCACTGCACAAGCCAGGGATAAAACCTCGGAAATCCTGGCCAAAGATAATGCTGCCTCCTCCTGTCTCTGCCGGGCTTGCCACCATCACTGCCCCAGGCAGAGGGGAAAGGGCCATTTTTCACCCTTTTGTAAGCACCACCACTTTGAGGTTACAAATCATAGTCACCATTTGATGATCACCTCTCCCTCTGTCATCCTAGGTTTCTTTGTAATGCAGCTGTTAAAAAACATGTGTTTTCACTTTTTTTATTATTATTAAAAAAGGATAACTCTTAACTGAGCAGAGACAAAGGCTCTGTTGATACAACAACATGTGGATTAATTCTGAAAGGAGAAAGAAAGCTGTTCTAATAAACTGACAATCTTGCTCAGAGGCCTTATATCCAGATTAGCGTAATAAATCATGAGGAAAGATTTCTCTTTGGCCCAAACAACCATTTATCTAGGCATGGAACAAGAATATTTTAAAATTGCTCTGGACATTGTCTACAAAAGACTTTCTCTGTTTTTGTTCTTTTTTGTTTGTTAATTTTCTGTTCAGTTTTAAGCATATACCCAAAGTCCTCCATTTGCCTTACTTAAAAATGGTTATTTTTTGGTGCTTAAACCTCTGACAAGTCAGCCAGACAGCACCACTGGGCTTCTACAGAAACAAGAAAAAAAAAAAAAAAAAGAAAGAAAGAAAAAAGTGGTTCTTGCTCCATTACATCATTATATTAGGCAGAAAACTGCCCAAAATTTAAGCTTTCTCCATGAAGCTCCTCTCATGTGTTTTTACAGTTGTATTTGTCCCCTTAACCTCTATTAGCAGGGACCTTTTCACTCTTTTTTAAGCAGGAGACACTCTGCACTATTGCTGCCTTCCCCTATCACCCTCAAATTGTCCCACAGTGGCTTCTGAGCCCAGCACAAGAACCTGCCCTGTCAGAGCATCACTCTGGGGCAGGTGACCAGCAGGGAGGGGCTCCAGAAACCCCAGTCACACCACCAGCCTCCAAACACTGGCCAGAACCAGCACTGGGCCTCCAGAGTGCCCTGTGCTGCTGGGCAAAGATCAGGGTTTGGCAGAACTGGAGTACAACACTGAACTGCAACTATAGATGGGACTAAGAACTGCAACCATGTTTATTAATAAAAAACTAATTTGTACGTGGAGCTGATGTCAGAGCTAAAGTATCTACTGATTCCCCTTAACACATTGTGCTGTGGGGACATTGGCCAACTCAGGCAAACATCTCACCACAGAACACAGCTGGTCTTCAAACAATGACAAAAACCAAAACATCATCATAAAACGAAACTTTCAGCTCCACAGAACTGTTCTGTGAGAAAATTTCTAGGAGATTATTACTCAAAATTGGAAGTAAGTATTTCCTACAAGCAGGATAGAGCTCCTCTTAAGTATGTTCTGTAATGTCTCTGGCTCCTGAATTACCATGAGTTTTTAGAACACCCAAATTCTGGTAAGCCACAAGAGGGATCTGGATATGGGATGGAGGATAACACTAAAGGGGTAAAGATTTTGGCTGAAGCCTCTGCCATTCACAGTGTCAGTCTTAAAGTCACTTACAGAAACCACAACAGTACAAGAAACACCCTTCAAACCTATTAAAAATCACAGTCATCAGTCCCACGGATGAGATGCTTTAAGCTCAGCAACTGTTTTTATCTCTGCTAGAGGAGTCCCTGTGTATTCCATTCCACCTTATAATCCATCTGTCAGCCAGACAAATAAGAAGTTCCTCAGAAATTCCAGCTGATGCAGTCACTGGGAAGCCATCCCAGCCTGCCTTGCCTGCTGCTGTATTCCCAACTCCCTGAAAGAATCCACAGGCCACACATCAGCCCCAATCAGATCTGGGCTGCCGTGTCCCCTCCCCACTCCCTTGCCCAGAGCAGCTGTGCCACCCTCAGGAGAGCAGTGGGAGCTGGGAAGGGCAGAGTGCCTGCCTTTGCTCCAGGGCTGCTCTGCCGGGATGTCCAGCCCAGCCCAGACCTGCCTGCAGGGGCTTTCACCCTGTGCCATCAGCTGCCTCACAGGCTGCAGGATCTCCCCAAGTGCTGCTTCCCACACACCTGCAGCCACCCACGTGGCTCCAGCTGCCTCCTCCTGTGCTCTCCCACAGAGGGGTGCTGGAGAACCCCTGAGCAGGAATGGCTCCACTTTTCTTCTATCCAGGCAACCCCTCTTTGCCGAAAAGCTACCAAGGGGATGGAAAGTTCCGAGGGGATAGAAAGGGAAAGTGCAAGAGGAGATTAAAAACTAGGAGAGGAAAAAGAAGGCCTGACTAGGACTTTTTCTTATTATTCTGCTTTGATTATGGAGAATGAAGTCTCGTGGCCAACAGAGTTCATAGAAGCCCTGCACAGTGATTCAGGACTCCAAATAAAGTGCTGTCTCCTGGCTGAAGCACAGAACCTGTTTTGGTAAACACTCCTCTGGTCAATGTTTACTGTCCTTACCCTATGGCCAACAGAGCTGCCCCTTGGAGCACAGCTCGCTGGCAGGACACACGTAGCAGTCTGGAAGGAGCTGGTCAGTCAGCCGGACAGCTGTCCCTGCCCTGGGACCTGTCACATCCCCCCCGTGCCTCCTCTCCCATCCTGGAGAGGCACAGAGTGGTGACAGAACCCAGCCAAGACCTGCACGGCTCCCACAGCACCGCGAATTCCGAGGCTGACTGGAGCCATACCTTAAAGCTGAGGTTTGTGCCCTGCAGGGATGGCTCCAGCCAAGGAAACACGGCCTGGGTTCTGCCAAGCTTTCCCAGGGTGGGGATGAGTCAGTGCTAATTGCTCAGAAGGCTTCTGGGTCCCACCGGTTTGGTTTGGTTTTCTAAAAGCAAAACAAGGTATGTTTGGACAAAGGTGAGATTATGTTTATGTTTACAGACAATCTCATTCCTGCATATAAAGAATGCTGCTCCTTGGACAAAAAACTAAAAACATCAGGAAATCAAAAGTAATGCAAATGATCTGGCTCTATAATCTTGCAAGAACAGAAGCACCACCAAAGCAGTTTAACAGTAATCATGGTCTTAAATTTGACTTCTCTGACTCCTGCTTTGTTCAATATTTTAATTACATTTTCAAAAAACTCTAAATCACTTCATATTTCAAAGCACATTTGTATATATTGATTGATTCTCCCAAGGTAAAAATCATTATCCTCTTTTTGACACAAGGAAGGTGAAAGGAGACACAACAAATTATTTGTCAATGGCACAGACAGAACTGGTGTAAGGGCTGGTACTAAAACCCAAGGGTTTCTGAAGCACCTTATATTTTTATCAAGGATTTACTTTTTTAAAGACAATAGCAACCAAAAAAATAGCCAAAACGGATATATTTAGGATCAGGGCAGTTTATGGGGTAAAGGCCGCAAGAAAAGCAAGTTCATTTACTCACATTTGGAAAACTGCAGTGGATTCTCTAATAAATTGTTGCTATGTTCCATATAGAGCACAAGCATGAAATCAGCCCACAGCACAGGCAGTCTTGCCTTGGATCACCAGTACCCAGGGTAAACCAGCCCATTTTCTGCTCTGGGGGCAAAGGACGTTTGCAGCAGGATTTTTCTGGAGAGCTGGTGGGGAATGTGGCCACTCAGCTCCCTGGGTGATTCCAGAGTGCCCTCTAACGAGGCTGCAGCTGCATTTCACACACACCGGGAAACGGGAAAACCCAAAATGAGCCTTGTTTCCACTTGAAAACGGGAAAGCAGATAACAGACAATAACTGATGACTGCTCTTGCACAGATATTTTATACTGCCCTGCACTGTGCAAGCCCTCATTGGTAAATGTCTCAGTAGGCAGCAGGACTGTAGAGAAAGAGGGGAAAATTTACAGTTGTCCCATTACAAGAGAAGCAAAGATACTGAGTCAGATGAAAGTTACCTGGTACAACTTTTTAAGATAAACGGAGTTTTACACAATATGTAAGGAAATGCTGGGTAACTTTTCAACATATGATGTAGTTAAATCAAACTTTACAAAAATAAATGAGTATCATCAATGAAGTTCACAACTCAAAATAGAATCTCCTTAAATATATTCCTTAATACACTGGTGTACCATAAAATACTGACTATTTGGTCTGCACCCAAGAGTGGTCACACAAACTGCAGTGGTGGAACAGGACTGGCTACAAGTTCATATAGCAGACACATGGTTTATTGCCCAGTTCCCTTTCACCCACCTACGTAAACTAATAAACCGTCCTGCAAACCAAAAAAGCTCTTATTGAGACACAAACCCCATGCTGATCCTCAGAACAGAAATTCGCTTTAATAATCTCAGCATCACATCGCCAGAATGTTCCTTGCCCTTGAAGCTGTGCCAGGAGAGCACAGCTGCTCAGTGTAGGCTCAGAAGAGTCACAGCAGCTCCTGTCCCCTCCCTCCCCTCTGGTCCTGCACCAAGGCGTCCCATTTAGGTGTCCCTCAACACCCCAATTGGGAGCAGAAGGTGCAAATGATCCTTTCCTAAGCTCCTAGAAGACAGAATGGAAAGGGGCAGAAGTTCCTGAAGCTGCACTGCCCCCATCCTGCCAGATGTGTGTCAGAAGCCTCTGAACAGACCTGGCGAACTCAGCCCAAGTGGCAAACTCACCCGAGGGAGGACAGTGAAGGTCTCAGCTGCTGGGTGATGGCTGGGGATCCTGCTGCCACCAGGAGCTGCGAGGAAGCAAACAGGCCTGTGAGCACCTGTACACCTGGCAACTCAGCACCTCAGCCCCACAGCCCCCAGCAGGCACCTGGCTAATGCAGGCTGGGAGACAGACATTGGTAGGCATCACATTCTTCCTTGAACCCATCTCGCATACTTGCCAACTTCTTTACTTCTTGCTAAGCATCCTTACTGTAATGTTAAGGTCATGAGGTGCAATGATGGGAGACCTCAGAGAAAGCTGCAGCTCCCTCTGGGGGGGCAGTGAAGGGGCAGCTCTGATCTCTGCTCTGGGACAGGGACAGCACACAGGGCACGGCTGGAGCCGGGCCAGGGCAGGCTCAGGCTGCAGAGCAGGGAAAGGTTCTTCCCCCAGAGGGTGCTGGCACTGCCCAGGCTCCCCAGGGAATGGGCACGGCCCCGAGGCTGCCAGAGCTCCAGGAGCTTTTGGCCAGCGCTGCCAGGGATGCCCAGGCTGGGATTGTTGGAGGGTCTGTGCAGGGACAGGGGCTGGGCTGGATGATCCCTGAGGGTCTCTTCCAGTTCAGGGGATTCTATAATTCCACCATTCAGGTCACCAAGGACTAAGAACACCTTACCAATGTGAAGAACCACACAGGGAACCAGCACCTTGATCACACAAGTTATCCACTTCAACAAGCACAACACCTCCAGGAAAGCTCCTCTCCATGCTTGGAATGGCCCAGTGGCCATCACTGCTCACAAACAGCCCCCGACAATGCCACCCTCAGCTGCACAGGTAACAAAAACCTGCCCTGCTCCGGCGGAAACTGCAGCTTGAGCCTGTACAGCCCAACTGCACCGCCCTACTCAAACAACCAAACTCATTTTCTTTCAGCTTCTAACACTGGGAGATTCAAGTCCCCAAGGAATATTTTCCAAAACTGTACAGGCAATTGCATAACCCAAGAAACCCACGTGGAGCAGTTTGGTAGAGCCAGGGTTTCCCAAGCAGTGCTGAGTCCCTCCAGTGTGCTCGCTCACATGTTCAAACATTCCTCACAGCACTGCTACATTCCAGCCAACTCTCTTCCTGACAAAACAGCTTATTCCTTGAGGAGGTTCAGGCAGAGTTTGACATTACAAAGATCAGCAGTGGGCAGACAGTGTCCTGGCTGTTTCGAAAAAGAGACTTTTCTTTCATGAACATGTAACCCAAACAAGGTTCAGTGAATTGGTGTAAAATCAAAAATGATCATAAAGTCTCTTTTGAGACTTCTATTCAGCACAGAATACAAAGTGTAGAAAAATGCAAGAGCAAATTTTTTGCTGAAATGAGTAAGTGAACCACACTTGTGTGCAGGACTGTAAGGGTAACCCCTTGCTAGGTACTCTGCTCTTGAAGGCAAGATGAGCAACAGCCAAGAATAAATTACATTGTGTGGGTATCATGAACCATGGAATGAGAAAAAAAAGTGTGACATTAATCAAAAGAGTCTAAAATTACAGCAGCCACACATTTAGACTTTTAACATGAAGGGTGATCCTACCCTTGGACGAGCTGGAGATGTAATAAGGAGGAAATTATTTAAATGCATTAAATCCTTGTAGATCTGGAGTCTCTCCTGCCCTGGCTCAGTAACATGGGACAAGGATCACAGCAATGCCCAGCTCAGGGACCTGTACAGGAGTCAGAGCTCACCTGTGCAGGCACACCTCCAGCTTTGCTCTCCCAAACAGACTAAGAGATGGACTGAAGCACTGGGCAGAGAAATTGGCTGCTATAATATGACAGGAAAAAGAGGCTTTGACGCATTTTTTTTGTCACTTGACAAACAGGGGCAGGTAGGGCCTGCAGGAACAGCAGCCCCAGAGCAGGACACCAACAGGAAACACTCCTGATATGTCAAATTGGTTTCTGTGCTGTTACTGTTCAAATGTTTACACAACAGAAATCCGACCCTTTTCTCCTTTGCTTAATTCTTCCATTCTTCTTGTTTATATCTACTTTTCTTCATTAGCAGATTCCTTCTTCACATTCACAGTGTGGCAAGTACAAGGAATACACAACCTTGTCCCTCAGATAGAGTCAGAGAAGGCACAGAACCGTCATGTGTTACAGGTGATCAGACAGAAGTTGGAAAGTTTGTAACTACTGGTCTGATCAAACTCCAAAACACTTCATCTTTCTTTACCGGCATTTCCACCTATTCCTTGCAGAAGAAACAGCAAGGAGGATTATTCTGTAAGAATTAGCAATACGTGAGGTTTTTTTTCTTTCTGCTGTAGAAATGTCTTGGACAGAAGCAATTGCCTCAACCCCCAAACAGGTCTGTTCCTGCTTAGAGCCAGCACCAGGGGCTATGCCTGCAGCAACAGCCCAGTCTAGTGGCAAAGCTGAGACTGGATAAGCTGTTCATGGCACAAGCAGGGTTTATTGCCTGTCACCTGCAGCCCACAAAGCAGGATTCTCCCCAGGTCTCCCAGCATGGAGTTCAGTCAGCACAGGTGGAAAAAGGACATGCTGCTCCTGACCTCAAACACCTGGACAAGGCTCTCACCTGCCAGGCCCAAGTTAATGCCATTTGGTCACATTGCAACACCGAGCCTCCACATGTATTCCAAAAGAGCCGAAGACTTTTATCCTCTGGGAAAACAGCTTTTCAGACTTCCAATACCCAACGTATACACACCCGCTTCTTTCCTTTTTCTACAAGATTTTTTTCACATGTTTATCACTGATGCCTGCCATAGTTCCTCCAACACTGTATCAATTTATTACACATTCATTCAGATGAGAGATGTACATGTGAATCTGCAGGATGTTCAGCCCTTGGCACATGTCCTGTTTCTGTTCATGTATTTCTGTTCCTCAGTTCCTCTGTGACCAGCCCTCCCTCCAGCGCCCCTAGTTACCAAGGGAGCTTGAGGAGGCTGCCAGAGCACCAAGAATCCTCAGAGAGCTACAAAAAATATATTCTTATTTAAAGACATATTACAGAGACTCAGTAATAGCTCAGCTATTTTAGCTCAGCTTTTGAATTAAATTACTAAAACTTGATTCAGAAGAACACTCTTAATTCCAATAAAATGTCTCTGTTATTAGCCCAGAGGTGCCCTATGTCATTCCCTCTCCTCCCAGGTTACATCACCGCACACACCAGCAAGTTGTTTAATGCACATTTGGGTAAATTATTTATTCACAGGAGCAGCTGCTTTGGTTGTCTGAGTATAACTGAGCCTCTGTGAACTGACATCCACCTCTGTGTGAGGAACCTGCTGCGCCACCCCAGAGCTGAGATCATCCAGCAGAGGCAGCACTCCCTGCTGCCCCTGGCCTCTCCCCACACTGCCCCGGGAGAATCCCACAAGTTGCACTTGCTCCAGCTGTGTCACTTCCCGTTTGCAGTGGAAAGGAGCAATCTGAAGTGTTCAGTTCAGTCCTCCTGTGTGTGTGCCTGTGCTCTGTGCACCCTACGCTGACCTGAGGCTCTGTGCGAGCACTGCCACTGCCCCAACAGAGAGAGGAGTGTTCTGCACTACTGGACTGCAACCACCAGCACAACTCTGTGCAGGTGAGTGGCAGCGTTTCTACAGGCAGAACTGTTGCCTTAGGAACTCCAGACAGAGCTTTTCTGATGGAGCATTTACCCTCCAGAAGATGCATTTTGCTGGTTTTGCTCCAAACGTTAAAATTTGATTGTTTCTGCCCTATTGCTTGCACAAACTGGCCTGACCCCTGAGACTGCCCAGGAGTCTGCTCTGAACACACCTTCAGCGTTGAGATCCTTCAGCTGAGGAGCTCCCAACACTCACGGGCCTTCCCCTCTTCCCAAACTCTCCTGTAATTACCCTCCACCGCTGCTGGGAAATTGGGTCACATTTAACAGAATTTGTGTAGCTCTGCCTCAGTTACCAGATCCTGCTGTGCACTTTGGAAAGGCTGACAGGATCCAGCTGTGGAGTAACTCCCCACAGGCATGGATTTCCACAGTGCCAGAGTCACTCCTCAACTCTCTTCTCTTGAATGTGCCTGAATAAACTGAACTTATTCAGGGCTTACTTTCCAGAACCGGAGCATTTTTGTGGCCTGCCCTGAACTCTCCAGTATTTTGCTATCTTACTGGAGAGCTCCTGAAACCACAGATGCCCTGGTAGCCCCTTCTAACCACATGCAAACACACATGGCCGATACAGCTTGATTTTCTTTCGAAAAACTGAAAACCACACAAGCAATCAACTCCTCCCCCAGCAGTGCAGTTCAGATTGATGCCACTGATGCACCTGCGTCCTGCCAGTCCCTCTCCACCTCCAGCAGTGGCTGTGGTAGGAAGGTGCTGAGGTATCCAGATCCTCCTGGCACGTGGAACCACCCAGCCAGGCACGCCAGGCCACAGCAGCAGCACCTCGTCCCTGCCGCATGCCCTTGGTGCCAGCAGGGAGCCCGAACAGCAAAGGTTACACACCTGCTTTGGGCTCAGCCAGGGACTGAACCAAGGTGTGGGAAGCAGCTGACTCCCACTCATCCACAGCTTCCATTTCACAGCTGAGGCACCGTTTGTCCCAAGGCCATCCTTAAACTTTGTATGCCAAGACCCCCTTGTTTAATTAACTTGTCAGATTGCATTAGAATTCAATTCCTCAGAAAATCCAAGTACGTCGTTCTAAGCATTGATAACTTGACTCAGATACATGCTGAAATGCCTTCCCAAGAAGCAACACCAGTGGGGGTATCTCCTTTCCAAACGCATACTGGTTAGCCTTTAATCTCTACATTCCTTGCATCTGCAGGTTCTAATTATACACGAAATTTTACCCGCTCATTTTATTCCATTCCTGCGGCTGACATCACGTTAACAAACTTTCTTTCCCTAAACCACATTTTATCTTTCATATATAAATCACATTTTATCTATGTGTGGACAATTCTCGCGGTGCTTCCAATTCTAGTGACTCTTCTTTCCCATTCTCTGCAACATTTCAGATCAGTGGCAGGNCGGGCCAGGGCAGGCTCAGGCTGCAGAGCAGGGAAAGGTTCTTCCCCCAGAGGGTGCTGGCACTGCCCAGGCTCCCCAGGGAATGGGCACGGCCCCGAGGCTGCCAGAGCTCCAGGAGCTTTTGGCCAGCGCTGCCAGGGATGCCCAGGCTGGGATTGTTGGAGGGTCTGTGCAGGGACAGGGGCTGGGCTGGATGATCCCTGAGGGTCTCTTCCAGTTCAGGGGATTCTATAATTCCACCATTCAGGTCACCAAGGACTAAGAACACCTTACCAATGTGAAGAACCACACAGGGAACCAGCACCTTGATCACACAAGTTATCCACTTCAACAAGCACAACACCTCCAGGAAAGCTCGTCTCCATGCTTGGAATGGCCCAGTGGCCATCACTGCTCACAAACAGCCCCCGACAATGCCACCCTCAGCTGCACAGGTAACAAAAACCTGCCCTGCTCCGGCGGAAACTGCAGCTTGAGCCTGTACAGCCCAACTGCACCGCCCTACTCAAACAACCAAACTCATTTTCTTTCAGCTTCTAACACTGGGAGATTCAAGTCCCCAAGGAATATTTTCCAAAACTGTACAGGCAATTGCATAACCCAAGAAACCCACGTGGAGCAGTTTGGTAGAGCCAGGGTTTCCCAAGCAGTGCTGAGTCCCTCCAGTGTGCTCGCTCACATGTTCAAACATTCCTCACAGCACTGCTACATTCCAGCCAACTCTCTTCCTGACAAAACAGCTTATTCCTTGAGGAGGTTCAGGCAGAGTTTGACATTACAAAGATCAGCAGTGGGCAGACAGTGTCCTGGCTGTTTCGAAAAAGAGACTTTTCTTTCATGAACATGTAACCCAAACAAGGTTCAGTGAATTGGTGTAAAATCAAAAATGATCATAAAGTCTCTTTTGAGACTTCTATTCAGCACAGAATACAAAGTGTAGAAAAATGCAAGAGCAAATTTTTTGCTGAAATGAGTAAGTGAACCACACTTGTGTGCAGGACTGTAAGGGTAACCCCTTGCTAGGTACTCTGCTCTTGAAGGCAAGATGAGCAACAGCCAAGAATAAATTACATTGTGTGGGTATCATGAACCATGGAATGAGAAAAAAAAGTGTGACATTAATCAAAAGAGTCTAAAATTACAGCAGCCACACATTTAGACTTTTAACATGAAGGGTGATCCTACCCTTGGACGAGCTGGAGATGTAATAAGGAGGAAATTATTTAAATGCATTAAATCCTTGTAGATCTGGAGTCTCTCCTGCCCTGGCTCAGTAACATGGGACAAGGATCACAGCAATGCCCAGCTCAGGGACCTGTACAGGAGTCAGAGCTCACCTGTGCAGGCACACCTCCAGCTTTGCTCTCCCAAACAGACTAAGAGATGGACTGAAGCACTGGGCAGAGAAATTGGCTGCTATAATATGACAGGAAAAAGAGGCTTTGACGCATTTTTTTTGTCACTTGACAAACAGGGGCAGGTAGGGCCTGCAGGAACAGCAGCCCCAGAGCAGGACACCAACAGGAAACACTCCTGATATGTCAAATTGGTTTCTGTGCTGTTACTGTTCAAATGTTTACACAACAGAAATCCGACCCTTTTCTCCTTTGCTTAATTCTTCCATTCTTCTTGTTTATATCTACTTTTCTTCATTAGCAGATTCCTTCTTCACATTCACAGTGTGGCAAGTACAAGGAATACACAACCTTGTCCCTCAGATAGAGTCAGAGAAGGCACAGAACCCTCATGTGTTACAGGTGATCAGACAGAAGTTGGAAAGTTTGTAACTACTGGTCTGATCAAACTCCAAAACACTTCATCTTTCTTTACCGGCATTTCCACCTATTCCTTGCAGAAGAAACAGCAAGGAGGATTATTCTGTAAGAATTAGCAATACGTGAGGTTTTTTTTCTTTCTGCTGTAGAAATGTCTTGGACAGAAGCAATTGCCTCAACCCCCAAACAGGTCTGTTCCTGCTTAGAGCCAGCACCAGGGGCTATGCCTGCAGCAACAGCCCAGTCTAGTGGCAAAGCTGAGACTGGATAAGCTGTTCATGGCACAAGCAGGGTTTATTGCCTGTCACCTGCAGCCCACAAAGCAGGATTCTCCCCAGGTCTCCCAGCATGGAGTTCAGTCAGCACAGGTGGAAAAAGGACATGCTGCTCCTGACCTCAAACACCTGGACAAGGCTCTCACCTGCCAGGCCCAAGTTAATGCCATTTGGTCACATTGCAACACCGAGCCTCCACATGTATTCCAAAAGAGCCGAAGACTTTTATCCTCTGGGAAAACAGCTTTTCAGACTTCCAATACCCAACGTATACACACCCGCTTCTTTCCTTTTTCTACAAGATTTTTTTCACATGTTTATCACTGATGCCTGCCATAGTTCCTCCAACACTGTATCAATTTATTACACATTCATTCAGATGAGAGATGTACATGTGAATCTGCAGGATGTTCAGCCCTTGGCACATGTCCTGTTTCTGTTCATGTATTTCTGTTCCTCAGTTCCTCTGTGACCAGCCCTCCCTCCAGCGCCCCTAGTTACCAAGGGAGCTTGAGGAGGCTGCCAGAGCACCAAGAATCCTCAGAGAGCTACAAAAAATATATTCTTATTTAAAGACATATTACAGAGACTCAGTAATAGCTCAGCTATTTTAGCTCAGCTTTTGAATTAAATTACTAAAACTTGATTCAGAAGAACACTCTTAATTCCAATAAAATGTCTCTGTTATTAGCCCAGAGGTGCCCTATGTCATTCCCTCTCCTCCCAGGTTACATCACCGCACACACCAGCAAGTTGTTTAATGCACATTTGGGTAAATTATTTATTCACAGGAGCAGCTGCTTTGGTTGTCTGAGTATAACTGAGCCTCTGTGAACTGACATCCACCTCTGTGTGAGGAACCTGCTGCGCCACCCCAGAGCTGAGATCATCCAGCAGAGGCAGCACTCCCTGCTGCCCCTGGCCTCTCCCCACACTGCCCCGGGAGAATCCCACAAGTTGCACTTGCTCCAGCTGTGTCACTTCCCGTTTGCAGTGGAAAGGAGCAATCTGAAGTGTTCAGTTCAGTCCTCCTGTGTGTGTGCCTGTGCTCTGTGCACCCTACGCTGACCTGAGGCTCTGTGCGAGCACTGCCACTGCCCCAACAGAGAGAGGAGTGTTCTGCACTACTGGACTGCAACCACCAGCACAACTCTGTGCAGGTGAGTGGCAGCGTTTCTACAGGCAGAACTGTTGCCTTAGGAACTCCAGACAGAGCTTTTCTGATGGAGCATTTACCCTCCAGAAGATGCATTTTGCTGGTTTTGCTCCAAACGTTAAAATTTGATTGTTTCTGCCCTATTGCTTGCACAAACTGGCCTGACCCCTGAGACTGCCCAGGAGTCTGCTCTGAACACACCTTCAGCGTTGAGATCCTTCAGCTGAGGAGCTCCCAACACTCACGGGCCTTCCCCTCTTCCCAAACTCTCCTGTAATTACCCTCCACCGCTGCTGGGAAATTGGGTCACATTTAACAGAATTTGTGTAGCTCTGCCTCAGTTACCAGATCCTGCTGTGCACTTTGGAAAGGCTGACAGGATCCAGCTGTGGAGTAACTCCCCACAGGCATGGATTTCCACAGTGCCAGAGTCACTCCTCAACTCTCTTCTCTTGAATGTGCCTGAATAAACTGAACTTATTCAGGGCTTACTTTCCAGAACCGGAGCATTTTTGTGGCCTGCCCTGAACTCTCCAGTATTTTGCTATCTTACTGGAGAGCTCCTGAAACCACAGATGCCCTGGTAGCCCCTTCTAACCACATGCAAACACACATGGCCGATACAGCTTGATTTTCTTTCGAAAAACTGAAAACCACACAAGCAATCAACTCCTCCCCCAGCAGTGCAGTTCAGATTGATGCCACTGATGCACCTGCGTCCTGCCAGTCCCTCTCCACCTCCAGCAGTGGCTGTGGTAGGAAGGTGCTGAGGTATCCAGATCCTCCTGGCACGTGGAACCACCCAGCCAGGCACGCCAGGCCACAGCAGCAGCACCTCGTCCCTGCCGCATGCCCTTGGTGCCAGCAGGGAGCCCGAACAGCAAAGGTTACACACCTGCTTTGGGCTCAGCCAGGGACTGAACCAAGGTGTGGGAAGCAGCTGACTCCCACTCATCCACAGCTTCCATTTCACAGCTGAGGCACCGTTTGTCCCAAGGCCATCCTTAAACTTTGTATGCCAAGACCCCCTTGTTTAATTAACTTGTCAGGTTGCATTAGAATTCAATTCCTCAGAAAATCCAAGTACGTCGTTCTAAGCATTGATAACTTGACTCAGATACATGCTGAAATGCCTTCCCAAGAAGCAACACCAGTGGGGGTATCTCCTTTCCAAACGCATACTGGTTAGCCTTTAATCTCTACATTCCTTGCATCTGCAGGTTCTAATTATACACGAAATTTTACCCGCTCATTTTATTCCATTCCTGCGGCTGACATCACGTTAACAAACTTTCTTTCCCTAAACCACATTTTATCTTTCATATATAAATCACATTTTATCTATGTGTGGACAATTCTCGCGGTGCTTCCAATTCTAGTGACTCTTCTTTCCCATTCTCTGCAACATTTCAGATCAGTGGCAGGGAGCCCAAGCGGTTTGTTTCAAACCGAAACCCACCGGTTCCACCGCTGTCTGGCGCGGGGCTGCCGCGGATTTCTTTGCTTTATTAAGTTGTAATTAACTCGCTCGAGGCCGTGTGACCGCAGTAACTCCGTCCTGCCGCCCCGCGGAGCTGAAGGTGCAATCACCGCCAACTCTGACCCCGCTCTCTCCGCCCCGCTCCCCGCACGCACGGGCTCCTCGCCCAGCCCCTCGGCCTGGCCTGGCCCAGCGCGCTCCGCCGCCCNAAATGTTTTGTTCTAAGAAGCTCTCAAAACGGTATTTTGGCTGCGGTAGCGTCGGCTCGGTTCTGGCGGCTGGTCAGGTGCCCTCCGGTGCCCTCAGCGAGCAGCATCCCCCGGTACCCGCTCAGGTGTGGGCGCCGCCCTCACCGGTCTGTCCCGCCGGGTCTGGCCGCCTGCCGCGGTCCGTGTCCCCTCCCGGGCTCCGTGTCCCCCTCCCCGCCCCTCCCATGTTCATGTCCCATTCCGGGCTCCGTGTCCCCCCTTCCTAGTCCGTGTCCCAGGATGGGCTCAGCGTCTCCTGCCACCGCCCAGGGGAGGAGCGGAGCGGGCAGAGGCGGCCGCGCTTCCCCGCCCCGGCAGGTGAGGCGCAGGTGCGGCCCCAGCGCGGCTCCGTTCCCGGTGCCCGGTGCCCGCAGCCCCGCAGCCCGGCCATGGCGTACCGGGAGCTGGTGCGGCGCTGGCACGAGGCCGTGAGGGCGGCGGACCGCGGGCACTGGGACGCTGCCCTGGACGCCTTCGGCGGCATCGCGGAGCCTCCGGCCAGGATCTGCTTCAACGTGGGCTGCGTGCAGCTGCTGGCCGGGCGGCCCGAGGCGGCCCTGAGGGTGAGCGGAACGGGGGGATCCCGGGGACGGGCGGCTTGGTTGCCCCGAGTACGTCTCGGATGCTGAAACCAAATTTGAAATCCAGCGCTTTGTGTCCTGCGTGTGCAGCAGGAATGCGAGCGGGGATGTTGAAGGGTGAATCATTCGAAGAAAAGGTTCAGCAGAGTGACTAGTAGAAAAATGAAAAAGGTTGAAGTTAAAAAGGCGGATGCGGCCGTTGAAGACAGGGTTCAGTGGTGAACTCCGTGATGCCGGGTTAACAGTTGGACTCAATCATTTGAGGCCTTTTCCAGCTTTAATGATTCAGTGATTCCGTGGTTCTCTAAATACTATGCAAATCCAGATTCAGGAGCAGAATCATTTTGAAACAAGATAATAGAGACAGAGAGTACTTGGATTAGATACTAATAACTGCATCCAGCAGTGTACTTTAAGTTTTGTTTAAGCTAAATTAGTTAAAATCATGTCCTTTAGGTGAACTTAGCTCATTATCATGTGAAAAGCACACCTCTAAAGCTCAGCCTGCCTGATTCCAAGTGAAGACCTCAACCCACTGGATGTGCATAATAAATTTAAAATCTATTGTAGCTTTAAATCAAAGCAGGAAAAAGATTGTCCAATAACCATTCTATAGGCATGGGTTAGACATGAGATGGGTGTATTTTGAAAGTACAAATTATGTTGCTTGGCAGTGGAGACTGCCAGAACAAAGCTGCTGTGCTGGAAAACCACTGTCCTTGGGAAGGGAGAGGAGGTGCCCTGAGGAAAAGCCTTTCTGTGACAGCACCTGGCATGTCTGCACATCCATCCATCCATCCGTCCGTCCATCCGTCCATCCATTCCAGTGAGGAGATGCAGACAAACCTTTCCTCAAACAGCATACGGAAGAGTTGAGGCTGTGCTGGAGGGGCTGGGGCAGCACCATGGAGCCCTGGGCAGGGCAGTGGCTGTTTGGGACACAGTGAGCACATGGCAGTGGTGCCATGGAGATGAGGGAGAGAGCTCAGGAGAGACTTCTGAGCCCCAGTCAAGGGGCAGTGACTGGGAAGAAGCTCAGCTCTACTTCCGTGTGGGTCAATGGTTGGTTGTTGTTATTTCGTTTATGGCCCAGTGAGGCAGACGTTCCAGCATGGTGTGTGTGGGGTCATGGAGACTCATTTTCACCTGCAGTGCTGTTCCTGCTCAGGCAGGGTCAGGGACGGCTGGTCTTTCAGCAGTTGTTATTCCCACAACGTGTCTGCAGTGGGAAGGGAAGGAGCACACCCCTGCTGCTGCCTCAGGAAGACTCTTGGCTCTCCCCGCACGCTGAACCACGAGGTGCTGCCAGCTTTGCAAGCACTGCCTGTATTTAGCTGGGGCACTGAAGCAGAGTTATTGTCTTGGAGGCCATTGTAGGAAGCCCTGCAGGTTCCTCCCTCTCACACTTTCATTACCTCAGCCTTCCCCAGCCTGCCAGTCCCACTGCTCCCACTGTCCTGGCCAACTCTGCTCCAGGCTACAGTTTTCCCACTTTAAGTAGCTGGATGGCCAATGCAGCTTATTTATGTCCAGTCTATTGTAGCAAGGAGGGGTAAAAGCCTGAGGCTCAGCTCAGAGCCAAGACCTGAAAGATGACTGAGAGCTGTGTCCGGCCCCTCAGAGCTGGACAGGAGCCCAGGATTGCCTCTGTGAGGGCTGGCGGGATGTGTGTGCCCAGGGACTGGCAGGACAGATCCCAGCTCATCCCTGGGATGTGCCTCTGTTTTATTCCTCAGGAATTCGATAAAACCATTGAGAAGGACAATTCCCTGGCTGTGGGCTACTTCCAGAGAGGGTTTGTCCAACTGCAGCTGGAAATGTAAGTGAGGTGCGCAGCCAATGCAGTCTATGTTCTCTCCTTTCAGTCCTACTTTATTCCTAAACCTAAATGATTCTTTGATTCCAAAATTCACGTCTTCCAGCAACCTTACAGAGTTCACAGGGTCTTCTTTAGCCTTCAAAACCCTGTCACAGGTCAGCAAGTCTTATCTCTGGTAAGAGCTGCGCAACTCTGCGGTCCTAGAGGTGGCTGACACGCGACATTGCTGTCCCCTACACACAGAGACTCCTGGATGCAAGGCTGCCACAATGTTATGTTGCCATTCAGATTTTCTTTGGAAATTAAAAAAATATAATTGTGCTACTTGGTGTGTCTTCACATGAGACTGGCCTTCCTAAAAATGCAGCCTGCACACTCTCCTGCCACCAGACTTCGGGGGCCTGGTCTCAGTCTCACGGATAAAATATTGAGATTGCTCCAGAAGTGTCATAGGATTGATTACTCATTGTTTCCACTGTTAAATCACAGTGACATCCTCTTCAGGGAGCTGGGTGAAGTATTATACAGACCTTGTCTTACCTTTGAGCTCAGTTATTTTCTTTCTTGTTGTTTCCCCCATATTTTCCAGACTTTAATCTCCACAAAATGCCTGTCTCTATTTCTGGGAGGGAATTAAAGTGAGCAGTTCTGGCTTCTCTAGTGGAGGGGCTGTGCCTGGGACTGGTGGAGCCCCAGGCTGGGCTCTCTGGAGTTGCTCCACCACCACCAGAAGCAAGTGTGTCCCAAGCACACCCACTGCAGGGCAGCAGAGCTGGCAGCTGCCTCCTGCCCAAAGAGCTGATGGCCTCCAGCACCCCAGGACTCCTTCCTTCACCAGAAGCTGCTCCCACCCACACCCACCTGGGTGCCTTGGGTGCCCACTGCACAGCCCTTCCTGGGCCCTTCCTTTCACCACCTGCAGCCTCAGTGGGCACCTGCATGGATTTCAGTTGCATAGCTGGTTTAAATTCAGACTAATTCTTTCCTTATCCTCAGAGGTTCTCTAAATTTCAAAATGTTGAGGTTCTTCATTTTGAGTTTCTCAGTTCTGATACTCTGGCCATGTGTGTGCCCTCCCTGGGTGCCATCAGCCAGATTCCCAGCCCTCGACCCTCCTGGGACAGGCAGGGAGCTCCCAGCAGTGGGTAATCTATGTCCTTTACAAAGATGACACATCTCTGATGCAGCTCTCCTTGCACAGGCTGCAGAGCAGAATACATGTTGTTTGCTAGTGCGATTTTTAAGCTTCTTAAACAGTCTCCAGCTTTTTTGGACTCTGTCTCTTGTGTCACCTCTGTGTTGCAGGTATGAAGAAGCTCTCTCTGACTATCACATGGCCTTCAGGCACCTAAGACAAAATCCCTTCATTGATTACAAGCAGCTGGGGCTGAGGCACATCCTCTATGCCTGGGAGGTGAGACTGTTGGGAGTGTCAGAAGCAGGCATGAGTGACCCAAGACATTTTCAAGAAAGTACATTAGAACAGTAAAACTATTCTGCTTGCACTTTTTTTAAAGTAACATAAAAGTTGTAAACCAACATAATCTCTGGAAAGTTTAGCAAATGATGCCATTTGAAAAGTAAAACTGTTCTGAGCAGGTGCACAGGAATTTGTGTATTGAGGCATTTTTATTTTCTCTATATGAAAATAAAGTTGTGGCTGCCCCATCCCTGGAAGTGTCTAAGGCCAGGTTGGATGGGGCTTGGAGCCACCTGCTTTACAGAAGGTGTGCCTGCCTGTGGCAGGGGTGGAACTGGGAGTTTTAAGGTCCTTCCCGACCCAAACTAGTCTGGGATTCCGTGTAATATTTACACTTGCATGAATGTAAATACACATGTAAACATACATTTAGTGAACTCCTCAGCTCTAAGAGCTGAAAGAGGTTGAGACATTGACAGCTGAGTACAGAGTTGATGCATAATGCAGAATCCAGGAAATTCAGGTGCATGAAAGCCTCTTTACAACTGCAGCAACTGATCTTAATATTCCCTCTGTGCCTGAACATACACCCTGTGCTCAGGCTGTGTTTGTAATGCTTCATCCTGCACCTCTTACTGTCACACAGAGCCAACCTGCCAATCCTGTTCAAGGAAGCTCAAAAGCTGAACTGAATGTAAATTTTTGTCATATTTGGTCATATGTAAAGGATTCCTAGAAACTGTCCTTCACTGGAAGGGTTTCTTCTGTTTTCTCAGTCCACACGCACAGATCGAAAAGCAGATACAGGAAAGAGGATTTAACTCTTACTTCCGTGAGAGTGAGGAGTCATTGTGTAACTCCAGTCAAGCATCTCAGGCAATTTTCATGCACCTTATACCTGGCAGGAGGAAGCTATCCTTGGCATCCATGGTATGCCCAAACCTCCCTGGCTTTAACAGCTTCAGTGCCACAGAGTTGCCTTCTTTTGGAAGTGAGCAGTTCCCTGGGAAGGGGGCAGGGCTCAGGAGTGTCCCAAGGAGGCTGGGGCCTTTCCTGGTGTGAACACATGACCCCTCACTCCAGTCACCACCAGGACATGTGCTGGCACTGTGCTGGCCCTCCAACTTGGGATCAGCATCCTGATTCAGTTGTATCTCATTCTTTCCTGGAGCTCATTTTTCAAAATACACAAACATCATCCTCCAGCAGAACTGTGCCATCAGCTTTCCCCATGCAAGGCCTCTCATGTGCTGCAGCTGATCTTCTTGTGAGAGATACATGCCTGGTTTGAAAACCCAGAAATACTTGCCTCTTGCAAGGCTGTGACACTTCTGACTGAGTGAGAACTGCTGCCTTGCCTCCCAAGAGGGCCCATCCCTGCAGTTCCTGTACATGTTCATGGTTGCCATTCCCCACACTCCCAAACAGTCTTCTACATGATTAAGGAGTAAAGGAAAAGCATCCTGTGAGCTCCAGCCTTGTCCTGAGCAGGGCATGCAGCCAGGTACACACCTCAATTCCCAGCTGATAACCCTATCACAGGAGATAAGGAGCTGTCTGATAGTGCTCTGCCTGTGGCCCAGCAGCTTTCCCACACACCGAGCACTGGCCAGTGACAGGGAGAGCTCTCCCACTCTCAATATAGACCACAGCTCCCTAACACCCTGTCTGCAACACTCCCACAGCCTGCACTTCCCCAGGAACAGACTGACATGCTGCTGAAGGGTGACAAGCTACAGCTGACAATTTGCACATTCACAGCCCACTGCAACATGAAATAGTTTCAGTTAAGTTATTTTGAAGTGACAGGGAGTCAGGATTACAAAAATCATTACCTAGTTGCATGCAGAAAGAAACCCAAGAAAATTCCTGGCCTTTTGGGTGCAGGAAGGATCAGATTTACATAGTGTGGCACCAGTCTTCACCTGCTGTCCCCATGTCTCTCCTCACCTTGACCAACACCTCCAGCACACCCAGGCTTTTGTTTTTCCTTTCTGATTCTGAAATTTCCATTGCTGTGCTGCTCAGAGTGCCTCTCCTGTTGCTGAATTTTTTGGTGTTTTAGTTCCTGTCCCTGTTTTTTGGCTGAGTTTAGGAGGCTATGTTGGGTGTGCCTTGATCCTGGCCCTCTGAGTCCCTTCCCTGTGCCTCCTCCAGGTGCTGTACAGCACTGCAGCAGTGCAGTGCCACCTGCAGCAGTGGCAGGAGGCCAGAGTCACCCTAGAGAAGGCTGTTGTGTGGAGACCTGAAAGAAGAACAGCAGTCCTGGAGCTGGCCCTTGAGCGGGTGCAGGTAAGGCCACCTCTGTGAGTTCCTGGCTATGTGCATCAGGCTTCAGCCCAGGGATGTGGGCTAAAAGTTGCCTGAGTGTTCTGCCACCTGCATGTTCCTGCCATCCCCACACCTGCTTGGCCACCTGCTAGCACAGGCTAAGCCATTTGCACACATGATGCCCTGCCAAACCAGTGCTTCAGGTGATCAGGGAACTCCATCACCCCCAGGTGCTTCACTGCCCAGAAACACCAGAGTGGAGGATTTTGGGATGACCTCTGAGGCTGGGGATGTGGCTTCCTGGTCCCTCATGTTCAGGAGCTCAGTTCCATTTGTACTTGTCCTGCAAAACCAGTTGCCTTATGCAGTGTTTCAAGTGCAGAACCCCGACAAGTGCAGGTCTGGAGAGTCTCCCTTTTCATGGCACTGGCTGGCTTTTTTTGAGTCCCCTTGGACTCAGAAACAGTTTTTGACAGCTCAATATTAATGTCAATCACTTTTAGAGCTTAAGTAGGGTGTGAGTGTTTCTAGGGCTATTTCTAAGTAAAAGTTTCCTGTTAGACTCCTTTATGATCTGGAAACATTTGCAGATCTCTGATTTACTCTTCCTGAAGGATTCATTAGTTTACTACCTTCATACTTTATAAGAGATTCATACTTTGTTTTTAATGTGATCATCTCCTCTGGCATCACATTTGTGCTTTTCCAGTGTATTATTTATGTTTGCTATTAGCACACTACTCTGTGGCTGAACAGAAAACATCTTAAGTCAAACAGAAAAGTTGTTTGGAAGATTTGTTTGATAAACCTGCCTGCACTGCCCTCCGTCCCACCCACCCCATGCCAGCAGTACCAGTCCCTGCCTCCACACTGGGGAGGGGCTGCTGAGCTCTCAGTTTGCTCATGCTTTTGTGGAGCCTGCGTGGCCTTTGTCGAGTTCACAGCCGAAATTTTTGCCCCCAATGTTTTCCTGGAGCTAATCTTGCACACCCAAGCTGTATTTGCGTTTCAATGCTCTGATGTTTCATTCAATGTGAATTGATGGCTTTTCCTTTACCTGCTTTCCCTACCCCAGGACCACCTGTTTCTAGAGCCCATGCTGGTTCCCCTTGGGGAACTTTTCAGACCACGAAAGAAGGAGGTTGAGCAGCTGGATTCAAAAGATTTCCTGGGTAAACCCAAGGTAATGGGCATGTAATTTTCACAATTAACAGCAGCAGAAAAAAAATCTTGCCTCTGCTATCTCCAGAGACTAGTGCTGTGTGGGGATCCAGAGCAGGATGAGCAGAGCTTGCAGCCAGTCCAGACAGTCGGGACACAGAAGCCAAAATTTGTTAGAATTGCCACCCTTCTACCAAATAATGCACTTTGGCACTAAAATACCTTCCCAGTCTTGGTCATTTTAAAGTCTGAAAGGGCTGAGCAGGTATTCTGGAAACCCGTGGTTGCCCTTTTGCTGGCCATGACATTTTTAAGAGGGGCACATTGTCCAAGCATGCTGCTGCTCAGTCCTGCATTCCCAGGGGGGCAGGTGGGACAAATGCTTTGTCATATCCCTTAATACATGGCAGCAGAGAATGTCTCTGACCCCTTTTGTGACCAGTGCAGTCAGAACAGAGAACTCCAAAACAAATAAAGGAAAGGGAAAGTAATAAATTCACATACTTTTAAAGAAACCTTGGAAAGACTAAAAAACTGGGACACAAATGGTTGAATCTGTCTTGGGAATCCAGCTCTGCCTCTTCCACTGTGTGCGCAGCTCCACATTTAGCCTGACCTTGGGATGCCATAAGGAAATGGGTCTGAGCAGATAATCTTGGATGAAGTTTGGGGGTCTCTTCATCCAGCCTAGATTCACTCAGTGCTTTGTTCTCCAACAGGTGATCTCATCCATCATTCCCAATGATGAGTACATTGGCTTCGAGCCTCTCAGGCCTCAGGTGAGCAGGACAGGGCTGTGAAAGGAGGAATGGAGCTGTCGTGGAGCTCCAGAAAGGGGCTCAGATCCAAACCATCAGGGGAAGAGCGGGCTCTTGGTAAAACCAGTGTAGTACCAGCCTGGATCCATGGGGATGTTCAGGGCCAGGCTCAGCACTGGCTGTAAGGGACTTAGTGATGGGAATCTCCAGCCTTTTAAAGATGCATTTTTTGCTCTTCACCATGTCAAAACAGCAGTGCTTTGCTGTGCTCAGCCTGTCTCTGCTCATCACTTCAGTAAATGTGTCATTGTGAGCACAGCTGCCTCACACTGTGCTGGGAGTTCCTTGGATCCAGGGGAGGGGGAAGAGATTGTGTTACTTCCTGATGAGATAACAGAGGGAGGGGAATGAAGGTACATCCTGGTAAGGTGTGGAGCAGCAGACTTTTTCTGGGTGGTGTGGAATGACAAATAGGGTCAAGAGTAAAGACAAAATAGCACAGTCAGGAGGTAAAGTGACCCTGCTCCTGGAGGAGGCACTATTACAGACAGATCCTGTTGTTTCTCCCACAGAAACAGGGCTTTTATGAACCCAGTGCCGATGCTCTGCGGTGAGTGTTCAGTCCCACTTTGTTCTTGCCCTTCTCTCACTACTGTTCAGAAAGTCTTTGTGTGAAGAGTCCGAGGGATCCACACCCACTTCTCACCAGAAGTGGAGTGAATGACAAACACACAAAGGCTTCTGTGGCTGCAAAGGACACTGCAGGTCCGTGGCATCTCTGCAAGAGCCTCTGGGCAGTTTGCAGGACTTGATTCAATAGTCTTGGGGAGACAGGCATGGATTGTGGCATGCCTGGGAAATGGAAGCAAACAGAGGCTGTGGGACCTGCCCAGGTCTGTGGCAGAGGATGCTCAGCTTTCCCATCTTAATTTCCAGAACAATTCCAAATACTCACAAGCCCTAATGTTCTGAGCCAAAATCATGTTCAAACCCAAAGAAAGTAATTTGTTTTGATGATACTGCACCAGCAGTTCTTCAGGGCTGTGTTGAATAATTGTTTCAATCTTGACAGTGTTTATCAGTACAATGAAAATTTAGCTGCATTTGGCAAATCAGTGTTTCCCAAGCCCCTTTTGTTCCCAGTTGGACCAAAGAGCAGCAATGGAAATCACGATTTCCCAACACGCACACCTTACAGCCGTGCCATTTGGGGTTGGGGCAGTGTGGTGGCTCAGAGCCATCAGCACCCACACCTCAGGCCGATGCAGCGCTCTCCTCTGCCCGCAGGGAAGCCGAGTCCGGCTACCACCGAGTGGTGTCCCGGTACCTCCCCGAGGAGCCGGCGGGGCCGGAGGTGGCGGCCGGGAGCCTGGTGTTTGTGCTGAGCAGAGCAGCAGACGGCTGGGCCACGGCCATCCACGACGGGCAGGTGAGGGACACGGCCCCGAGGGCAGGGGAGGGACACGGCCCCATGGGCAGGTGAGGGACACGGCCCCGTGGGCAGGTGAGGGACACAGCTCTGTGAGCAGGGAAGGGACACGGCCCTGTGGGCAGGGGAGGGACACGGCCCTGTGGGCAGGTGAGGGACACAGCTCTGTGGGCAGGGAAAGGACACAGCCCCGAGGGCAGGGGAGGGACACAGCCCCGAGGGCAGGGGAGGGACACAGCCCCGAGGGCAGGGGAGGGACACGGCCCCGAGGGCAGGGGAGGGACACGGCCCCGTGGGCAGGTGAGGGACACAGCTCCATGAGCAGGGAAAGGACACAGCCCCGTGGGCAAGGTTTAGCCCCAGCCCCCCAAGTACAGTCCTCAGGAGGTCCTTTCCACACCCCCCAGATTTCCTGACACTGGGCTCTCACTGGCCTCTGCCATTCACCTCTGTAGATCCACAAGGGTGGCTTTTGGGCTCTCTACCACAGGGGCTCCTATTGTGGAGTTGTAGGATACCAGACCTCACCAAGGACCACCATTTAGAGCAGGATTTATCCCCTGAGAACTCTACTGGAGCTGAGGAGAGATGGGCTGGTCCTTACCTGGTCTGTAGTGCCTTTGTTCAATGAACTTTGGGAAGGTTTGGGGAGGGTTTCAGCTGTACAGGCAGGTTTTAGGAAGGGCTCTAGAGAAGTCCTGAGAGCCCAGCAAATCTGACCTCTTCCTGCAGGCCACAGAGCTGTAGTGTAAACAGACTGAATAGAAACAGATAAACACAACATGGGAAGTCTTTTGTTGTCAGAGGCTACTTCTCCCTGTCTACATCAGTTTTTGAAAGAGCCATTGTGTACCTGGATTAGGTTCAGTGAATGTATTACCTGCCTATCTTTCAAAAAAATCACAAGATTCTTCCTAAGACCATTATAAACCAGTGAGGTGTTTGAACAAGAGAGTCAGTGCTCTGAGGACTGGTAAAAATACATAATTAAAAGTTGGGTATAAATGAAAAGGTTTTTCTTCCTTTCATTTTTAAAAAGAAAGGATGTCCCCATAGCAAATCCTCCGTGACATAAGCATTTACCATATTCCTAAGTGATACAGGAATAGGGGGAGAGCCTGAAGCGGCTGGAGCTAACAGGAACAATTATGCAAGTATTTGGATGTGCTGGTTGACTGCTCAATGAAGTGCCAGGTGAAATTCAATGTAGAAAAAATAAAAATAGACTCTCGACAGAAAAGAAAGCATTGTAAGCAAAAATGCTCAGTTGAAATGAGCAGCAGTGATTTTCAGAAGACACAGAAACACTGCTGGACTGGTGTCCCTGGGCATCATTGCTGCTCTCTGCCTGAGCATCTGTCTTGGGAGCAGGGGATTTGGTGGGTGTTTGGCCTGTTCCACCGCGGCCACTCAAGCAGCAGTTCTGCTCCCAGCAGGAAGAGCTGCAGAAGGACCATTGGATTTGGCCCAGGAGATCCTGAGCACTGGGCACTTGTGTGGCTGGGGGTGAACCTGGCCCCCCAGGCACATTCGTGTGGCCATAGGGTGACAGGCAGTGCTGGCGTTGGGCTGGAGTCGCTGGGCTTCTCTCTCACCCTGCTCTGCTCTGTGTCCCTCTGCAGAAGCTGCACATCCCAAGCTCTCTCCTGGAGCCTGCCTCAAGGATGGATAAATGGGTGAGCTGGCAACCTTGCAACCGGGGGAGAGAGGGACCAAAGCATATATTTGGGACATTAATCTGTAAGATTATCACAGGATAGAACAACTCTGTAAGAGAAACACAGAGTATGAAATGCTGAGACTATCGACTGAAGACCAAGTGCTTTTGAATGGGAACAACAGAACAGTTAAGAGTAGGAAAAATCCCTTTGACTTGGGAGAACTTCATCTCCTATCCTCACCACAGGCATAGCCACATATTATCACAATCATTTTCCATCTGAACCCATTGGGGAAGGGTGCAGCTCAGACCCCTGTTTCCTGTGAGGGAGTTTTCAAGCACATGGTTGTTTTGATGTTGCTATGATTTTTTTAATTGTCATTTTCCCCCCTCCAAATGAATCCCTGGTACACACATGGGCACCATGGATGTGTCACTGTGAATCAGGCCAAGTGGGGAGAGCTCTCTGCTCAGGGAAGTGTCCCCAAACCTCTGCCCACAAGAGCCTGAGTGCTCCACCTCATCCAACTATTCAATGAGCAGCCCTCCCTGGGGCTCTCCCTTGGGGTTACACCCACCAATCTGTGGCTGGCTGCAGCCTGTCACACACCAGCCTTGTCCAGGCTTCTGTGCTTTCTGCCCTCTCCTTTCTAATGCTGTTCTGTTGCAGAAAATCAGCACTGGGATTCCCCTCCCTCCTGCCCAGGTGCCTCCCAGCCGTCTCCACGTGAAGCAGAAGCCAGGTAATCCCTGGGCAGGGTCCTCAGTGGGTGAAGCTGTGCCCAAACCCCACTCTTTAGGGGGTGTGAGGAGGTGATGGCCCCACTGCAGTCTCTGCTGACTGCAGGGCTGTTCCCCTGCCTTTGTGCTGTTCTGCAGATCCTCCTGGGGGAGCAAATGCCTCTGCCAATGATGCCAGTGCCTACATGGACTCCAAGGTGAGTTGTTCCACAGGATAAAGCTGGCACAGCCTCAGGAGACCAGGGCTGGGAAAAGTGCAAGATTCTTGCCCAAAATTCCTAAGCAGCTCTCAAATCACTGGGAAAAAACCTCCTTCCTCTGACCACTTTTCCATTCTTAAGAGAGGCTCCCATGCAGTCTTTCTTCCCAGTTTGTGACCATCTCACTTTGTGAGACAGACCAAGGTTGACCTGTTGCCACCATCCAAGGCAACAGGGACACCAAATACATCGGAGTTCTTGTCCACATGCTTCACAGCCCACTTTGCAAGAGGCAGTTGTCTTTGAACACCCTGCTGTCCCTTCCCCCCTCTTCCTGTGTCCCATTTTCTGTCCCTATCAGTCTGGACAGCACAGTTCATTCAAATTTGCCCTGTTGGTTAATGTCCTCTGAGGCACTTCCATGCCATTGCCAGCCCCTGCATTTGATGGCCCTGGAATGACCCCTTTGGCCCTCAGGGGACACCACCTCTGTCCCCCAGCTGCAGGTCAGCTCTGCCACCCCTCTTTTTTGGGCTTTTGGGGTAATTTTTTCAGGTGTAGTTCAGCCAGAAGGCAACACAACAGAGGAATGTGGCTGTTCCTCTCCAGCTGGCTGGAGGAATTGGGGCCCTGCTCATACAATTTTGGGTTTAGGAGGTACCTGTAAAATCAGACTCAAAACCAGACTTCCTTGGTCACGGTAGGAACATTTGATTCCAGGCTTTGAATCCAGAGTTCCCCTTTTGAAATCAGGTCTGCATTTTGATGATGTTCTACCATCACGTGGCAGCAGAGAGATGAGGGATTGTGTCTGTGTCACCTCTCTTGGTATGAGAGCAGATATTGTCAGTTGGGTTTGTGAGAGTCAGTCGTGGTTCTTCTTAGTCCATGAGCTTCAGTCAGTCTGGGTTCTTCCCCCAGAGGGTGCTGGCACTGCCCAGGCTCCCCAGGGAATGGGCACAGCCCCGAGGCTGCCAGAGCTCCAGGAGCCTTTGGCCAGCGCTGCCAGGGGTGCCCAGGCTGGGATTGTTGGGTGTCTGTGCAGGGACAGGGGCTGGGCTGGGTGATCCCTGTGGGTCCCTCCCAGCTCAGGATACTGTGATTCTCCACTCTGACTGAGCCTGTCTCCCCACAGGTGCCCCCGCGGTGCGGGGAGGCCTCGGCAGGCGCGGGCAGGCCGGCGGTGCTGCGGCTGCGCTGCGAGTGCTCGCTGGTGCTGCGGGCGGGCCAGGCCCCGGCCCTGCCGGCGCTGCGGGCCCTGCTGCGGGACAGGCTGGCTCAGCAGGCACAGCGGGGCACGCTCAGGTACGGGGCTCTTTGTGGGATGCGGCGGCAGCCATTCCTCTCAGGGCACAGGCATCCAACTGCCTCTGGGCCCCTGGGAACGTCTATCTGGGCCGAAAACCCCTGATCCAGCAAAGATGCGAGCACGCAGTCTGGCTAGAGGGCAAACCTCACTGTGGCCTTTGGGTGGGGCAACGGTGTGATCTCCGTGGGGAAGCACATGCTGTTCCTCTTGTAATCCCCTCCCAGTACTTAAGGGCTCAGGGAGGGCTGGAGAGGGACTTACCACGAAGGCTTGGAGTGACAGGACAAGGGGGAATGGCTTTGAACTGGCAGAGGGCAGGGTTGGATGGGATATTAGGAAGAAATCCTTTAATATAAGAGTGGTGAGGCCCTGGCACAGGTTGCCCACAGAGATTCCTCATCCCAAGAACTGTTCGAGGCCAGATTGGATGGGGCTTGGAGTAACCTGGTGTAGTGAAAGTTTCTCTGCCCATGGTAGGGTGTTAAAACTAAATTATCTTTAAGGCCTTCCAAGCTAAACCTAAATTCTATGACTCTATGATTCTGTGGGCCTTGGAAGCCTAAAGGATCTTTCCTAGGAAACTGTACCCTGGTCAAGAAGAAGGGAGAACAGAAGGAAAAACTCTGTGTAGNGTGATTCTCCACTCTGACTGAGCCTGTCTCCCCACAGGTGCCCCCGCGGTGCGGGGAGGCCTCGGCAGGCGCGGGCAGGCCGGCNCTAGAGGGCAAACCTCACTGTGGCCTTTGGGTGGGGCAACGGTGTGATCTCCGTGGGGAAGCACATGCTGTTCCTCTTGTAATCCCCTCCCAGTACTTAAGGGCTCAGGGAGGGCTGGAGAGGGACTTACCACGAAGGCTTGGAGTGACAGGACAAGGGGGAATGGCTTTGAACTGGCAGAGGGCAGGGTTGGATGGGATATTAGGAAGAAATCCTTTAATATAAGAGTGGTGAGGCCCTGGCACAGGTTGCCCACAGAGATTCCTCATCCCAAGAACTGTTCGAGGCCAGATTGGATGGGGCTTGGAGTAACCTGGTGTAGTGAAAGTTTCTCTGCCCATGGTAGGGTGTTAAAACTAAATTATCTTTAAGGCCTTCCAAGCTAAACCTAAATTCTATGACTCTATGATTCTGTGGGCCTTGGAAGCCTAAAGGATCTTTCCTAGGAAACTGTACCCTGGTCAAGAAGAAGGGAGAACAGAAGGAAAAACTCTGTGTAGATGCAGCTGCCACAGATTGGATTTTGTCCCACTCGGCTCAGCCTTTGCACTAACAAGGATCAATGCAGAGCAATCTGAGACTCACTCAGAAGATCCTGGGGTGAGGTCTCCCTGATTGTGACACCCCTTGGCACACACAGTTGGCATCAGGAGTGTTTAGGATCTTTCCCTCAAGTTCACGTGTGAGGAGGTGACCGTGTCACTCCCCACAGTGCCACTTCTGCCTGCTGAGCATGTGGGGTGGCCTCATGTCACTGTGCAAGGGGACAAGCTCAGACCTGGCCTGCAAAGGGGACTGTAAAGACTGAAGGTGGCAGAGTGCTGGGCTTGCCTCCAAGTTTGGCTGTAAAGGAGATGATTTGCTCAGCATTAATGAACTCTTGCAGCTACAGGCTCCTGGATGGCACAGAGCTAGGAACAGTGTCAGGACAGGAGGACCTGGAGAAGGTGTGGCAGCAGCTGACGGATGGCAGGCTGACACTCTGCTGCCAGGTACGTGGCTGGGACAACGTCTCTGCTGGGCTGGGCTCCAGTCTCTGCTTTGCTTTGCAACCTCCATGCTGGCTTTTTCCTGCAGGACTCGGACTTCCACTCGGGCAGACCTGTTCTCTACCAGATGCTGGCTCAGCACTCTTACCTGGCACAGGGACCGGGGGACCTGGAGTTCAGCAAGGGAGATGTGCTGGATATCCTCTCTGAAGGTAGCTCTCCAGTCCTGCTGCTGGGCCAGGCTTTTGGAGTCTGCTGCAGGGAGGCACTGAGGAAAATGTGGCCTCTCCAGTGCTGTCTCAGGTTCATACTCTCGGGAGTTACAGGCTTGCACTGGATTTTGCCCAGAGTTTTATTCCAGCCATGAAAACTCTCACTAACCCCACTCATATGGGACAGGGCTCATTCCTGCTCCTTTATGTTTTCCAGTGAATGAGGACTGGCTGGAAGGACGCTGCAATGGCAAGACTGGCATCTTCCCCAAATGCTTTGCCACCCACACCAGCTGTGCTGCTGCCTTCCTATAGCAAACAGGACCCTTTTCCTGTCTGACTGCACCCCCAGGGGTGGGAGACACTGGTCCCAGCTCATCTGGGCCCCAGCCAGCACATCCAGGAGCTCTGCTGTACCTGGACAGGGGATATCTCCCACTCAGATCCATAGGGTCAGTTCCAGCAGTGATAGCATTTCCTATAGCCTGTTCCCTGACCTGGCATTTTTGCCTCATGTTTACACTGCCGAAGATGTATCTGTGCAGAGCAGAGAGCAGGGAGAGGGCTCCGGGGTTTGGCTGTGGGAATTGTCCACGTGGCAGCTTAGGCTGCTGGGTAGGAAGAGGTTCCCCTGGCTGGAAGTCTTCATCCCCCTCTCCCTTATTGCTCATGTTGAGGCTGGGAAGGCTGAGCCTCACTCCCAAAGCCAAGGGTGGCTGGCTGGGAGCAGGGGGCAGAGCCCTGTTCCCCAGGCTCTCAGGTCACATAACCATATCTCCACCAGCCAGATATGCTGCTCTTTCAACAGGCTTTTGGAACCAGTTTGCAGTGGGATTAATGGGATAACACCATGAGTGAGGACCACTGTATTCCATAGCAAATAGCCTGTGGACCTGACCATTCCTTGGCCAGATGCCTTGGGCACTGTTCTTAAGGCCAAGGTGGGATCTTGGAGCACAGAGAAGAGGCAGTTGTGGAAATCCCCACTGCTCAGAGCAACTCTGGGCTGTGGGAGAGCACTGGAGGCCCTGGGGAAAGGGCGGGCTGGGAAGTGCAGTGCTGGGCTGGTGCTGCAAGGACTGAAAGCCCTGTCCAGTTCCTGCAGCTGGGCTGGGCTGGGCTCTGCTGATCTAAATAAAACACTCAAGTGCCTGGAGCTGGAACCTGTTCTGGATTTGGTGTCTTGACAAAACTTGGTTGTGTTACTTGAATATAAAATAAACCCTGAGCCAGAGTTGGCAACTCTTAAATCAACTTCCACTTGTGTTTTTCTGCTGAGATATGCCAGTAAGTATTTTTAAAGACAGCTGACAGTGTCTTTGGGAAGAGATTCTGTCACATGCTACAAAAATATTGCACATCTTGCACAGGGCAGGATACAGATGATGTCATCCCTCTGCTCAGAGTTAGGTGCCCACCACGGCTCTCCATTGCCAGTTGCATCCCAGGGCTGTTGGAAGAGTAGCCCAGCAGGACTGAGAATGCCAAGGAAACTGTGCTCGGCTGGGCAGTGACATTCATATTTGAAAAACAAAACTGATTTTATTTCTAGTTTGAATTTTTCTGGCTTCATTGAACCAGCAAGTCTCAATCAGCTTTTGGCAGTCATATTAAAGGAGTCTTCCTCTTGGAGAGAGATCAAGACACCTTTGTCTTCTTCCACATTCACAGAGATGACTCAGTCAGATCTCCTGAGCAATGGAGATGGGTCTAATGCCTTCATTCTTCACCACTTCCCTGCCTGGTTTAGTGGGCAGGATGCCTCTAGGCAGGAGGCTGGGAGCTACTTTGTTTTCCAGAAACAGTGCAGGAAAACAGCCACCAGGCCTGCCACGATGGCCAGCACGAGGAAGGAGACAGCCCCTGCCCACAGGCCAGGCTGGTGGCCTTTGATGTGCCGCAGAGCCTCAGCGGGGATCATGTTGGTGAAGTTCAGCATAAAGCCCAGTGTCCACCCGATGTCTGTGTTTGCTGCCTGAGGGGAGACAGCATGGGCATCATCCAAAAGCACCTCTCCCAGGCACCAGCAGCTTGCTGTGAGAGGCTCAGGGGCACCTCTCCCAGGCACCAGCAGCTTGCTGTGAGAGGCTCAGGGGCACCTCTCCCAGATGCTGTTTCACACGGGGAACCAGGCTGTGGTGAACCTGATCTTGCCAGCAGCAGTTGCACAGAGCTTTCCTGTCTCCCCTCCCCTAGGGCTAAGAAACAGCTGAACATGGATGACTGTTCTGATCCAGGTGAGTCTCTGTGACCTTCATGTGATTTTGGATCTGAGCTTTTCTCCATCCCCATAATCCTTCTATTTTGGCTGCAGAATCAGTAAGGTTGGAAAAGACCTTTCAGGTCATTGAGTCCAGCCATCAGCCCAGCACCACCACCATGTTCATCACTAAGCCGTGTCCTCAAGTGCCACATCCATATGTTTGAACACTTCCTGGGATGGTGACTCCACCACTGCCCTGGGCAGCCTGTTTCAAAGCCTGACCCTTTCCATGAAAAAAAACATTCCTAGTACCTAACTAAGCTTCCCATGGCACAACTTGAGGCTGTCTCCTCTCATCCTGGAAATATTCTGGCCAGGCCATACTCTGGTTCAAAGTGGTCATGAGGCCACCATCACCTCTCTGATAACAACATCAAAGACCAAAGTGGCCAAATCCTGCTCTGCTTTTCCCTGCCCTCCTTAAAATCAGTTACATTCACAGCAGGGAAAGTGAGGCATGAGCTGGGTCAGAGGTTTGGGGGTGGGTAGGAGAGAGCAAAGCTCTCCTGGGATCCCTGGGGAGCAGCCATGAAACAGGGACACATTTCTGGTACAGAGGACTCCAGAGATGCTGGTCCTGAACATGTCCATCCTCTTCTGCTGCCCACAGGTGTTTACCTGCCTGCTGAAGTGGATGTTGCTCCAGGTGTGCTCATTGAACTTGTAGCCATCGAGCAGTAGTGTCAAGATGTAAATAGCCATGGAGCAGTAGGTGGGCAGGTACTTCAAATCCTGCGGGAAGCTCTGCACCAGCTGTGGGGCCATCGGGGACACAGTGCAACAGGGAATGAAAGAGATGCTCAGAAACGCTCCCTAGCCCAGGGAACAGCAGGGCTTGTGCTCCAAGGGCAGAGATTTGGGACATGATAAGCACAAGGCTCCTGGTTGCCCTGAACAGGGCTCTCACCTCTGTCCAGTTCCTCCTACAGAAGGACAGGACTGTGGTATTGACTTCACTCAGAGACTGCTGGTGGGTCAGGTTCAGGAAGTGGAAGGTGTAGTAGAACCCAGCGAAGGCCTGGGGGGCAAGGGGAAATGGTGAAAACCACAATTCCTTTCTCACCTGAAATAAGACCCAGGGGCCCATCTTACCTGAGGGGAGATTCACAAGTAATTCCCAGGGTTCTGCATCTGGCACCCCCTTGATGATCTACCAGAAAGTCTCAGAACTGTCTGACAACCCAGGGGCTGCTCTTGTACTCTGAGCTAGCTCAGACATGCTCCCTCAGACAAGGTCTTCCCGTTACTCTCAGGGAAGGCTGGGACATGGCAGGAGGCATAGAAGAGCACCGAGCATAGCAGAGGTGGCAGATAAAACCAGCTCTGAGGATCCCTCTCTCCCCACCCCTGTCCCCAATCAGTGGCAGAGAAGACTCTCAATCTCTGTCTCCACCCTTCCCCAGGCGTGGGGTGAGAGGCTGCTTACGAAGAACTGTCCCCGCACGGGGGGCTGATAGACCCCGTTGAACCCGCACGGCCACTGCGCCCCGCAGCTGAAGTTGAAGAGTCTCCGGATGGCCGTGCCACACGCGCCTGGCTCCCCTGTCCCCGTCACCGTGAGGACAAGGCCGGGGCTGGCTGAGCTTGGCGCACGCACACAGGGGCTGTCGTAGAGCTCTGCCACGGTGAGGTTCTCCTGGTACCCCCGCGGGTAGCAGGGGTGGGAGATCTGGGCACTCGAGCTGGCCTGGAGAGAGACAGAGCCATTAATGGGGCTGCAATGCCACTGACACCCTTCCCACAGCCCATCCCAAAGAGCAGGACCTCCGCCCCAGGACTGGATGCATCCCACCTGGGAGCTCCCTGAGCATCCCTGGCTCCCGCAGCACTTGGGCTCTGGTTCTCTCCCAGGGCACTTGTGCAGGGACTGTGCTGGGAAACCTCTCTCTGGGCAGAAGTGGAGCAAGGGCAAGAGAATGGTGACAGCAAAAATCCTACAGGCACAGCTGGGCTTGGGAGATTACAAAAAACGCCACTGCATGTCGAGATGTGGGGAGAAGGGAGCCCTGGCTGGCAACCACCACCACCTTGCACCCAAAGGAGGGAATGTTTTGCTTCCCTAGATAAAATCCAAGCCTCTGCCAATTCCCAACTCTTTGTCCACAGGCACACCCAGCATTGCAGGGGGAGATGTGCCACGGCACTGGGAGATGGCTGAGCAGCCCCCGTGCCCCCGGCACCTGATGCAGAGCTGCCAGCAGCTTCTTCAGGGCCTGGGTCTGCCCGTAGCACAGGTAGCTGTGGCTGTACAGGGAGTAGTTGGTGCCGTACAGCCGGAAGAACACGGACGTGTTCCTGTCCTGCACTGGCACCCCGGGCTGGAAGGTGATCTGCGTCGAGGCACCGCCAAGGTCCAGAGCTCCCAGGACCTCCGTGTCCTGGGGATGTTCCCATCTCTCTGCAAATGAGAACTGGCCCAACACACAGCAAGGGTTAGGCTGAACTGCAGGCACTCACACTCATGCTCCCTTCCCTCAAGGAGTTTGGAGCTCAGAAGCCGCAGAGGCACCTTCCACGTGCTCCTGGCTCCCAGTTTTACCCCTGCCTGCCCACATCCTCCTCAACCCACAGACACTTCCATGGGGCACTGAGGCGTGGCCTCTTGCCTGCTGCACCTCTGCTGGGATCCAGACACTTGGAGCAGGGAAAGAGGAACTCTGTCTCCCAGAGGCTGACACCACTGCCATATCCCTGGGATCCCCAAATCCACCTGGCTGTCAGCACACGACAGCACAGGGCCGGGCCGAGCTGGACACAAAGATACTGTTAATCACATGAATGGGGTTGAATCTGCAGCCCACGACCACAGGGGACATTTGGTTGGGTGACCAGTGCCCCAAAGCTCCATTCTTCCCTCTTCTGCAAATAAGGAAAGCTGGCTGTAGCTCAGACACGGACGTTCTCCCCACTCCCCCTCCGCTGCCCTCTCCCCAAGCAGCACCTTGACCAGTGTCTCCAGCAGGTAATTGACAGTGATCCAGCCAAAGGAGCCCTCCTCGCTGCCTGTCAGGATCCGAGCTCCGCGGAAATCCACAGGGTACTCCCCAATGGCCTTGGACACCTCGGCCAAGACCTGCTCGGCCTTGGTGCTGTTCTCCTCCCTGCCAGCAAAGGCACAAACACCTCAGGTGCTGCAGGCCCTGCCTGGCAGCTCTGGGAGCCAGGCTGGCTGCCAGAGGCTGCTGTGCCTGCCAAGGAGCTGCTCTGGGACATCTCCCCAGCACCGCCCTGCCTGCAGGTGGCTCCTGCAAACCCCAAATCCCTCACCCGGGGCCTTGGGAATCTCCCAAAAAACGCCACCTGCAGGGTCTGCTGGAGCACTGGGACAGTTTGTGCCAGACTGGCAAAGGGGGCTCATCTCCTCAGGGGCTGCTGCCGGGCTGGGGCTGCCGAGGGCCGGCCGTGTCCCCTGGGCACGGCCAGCGGCTCTCCCGGACACCCCGTGGCCCCGCAGACAGGGACGCTGTGCCCATCCCCACGGCCCGCCCGGGCAGCAGCCCTGGGGCCCAGGCCTCGTGCCCCGGTGCCAGCCCGGCTCCGGTGTGGCGCAGGAGCGCCGGGAGGGGCACGAGGCGCCAACCTGGCCGTGCCGGTACCTCAGCAGCCGCATGCCTGCCGTGGCCCCCAGGTACGTGGGGGTGTCCCGCTGCTGCTCGGCCGGGACGATCTTCATGGCCTTGTCCAGGCAGGGCTTCAGGCTGGCGCCAGCCCCCGCAGGGTCGTCTGCGTAGCTGGAGATGCCGGGTCCTGCCACAGGGAACCGGTGATCGAGAGAGCCCAGTGCCACCCTGGAGGGACAGCACACCAGGGGACATGTCCACCCAGAAATCCCACAGGGGTTTTTTGTTGCTTGCCCCAGCAAGACCCAAGCTTGCTATGTGCAGTCCTGGCCCGTGCCCGGAGCTGTCCTGCCAGGAGGCACAGGAGGCACAGAACGGCCATACGCCCTGGGAGCCGCAGGAGCTCCTCTGGGGGCAGAGCGTGAGGGCTGCTGGCGTGTCTGGGGATGCTGAGCACACCCGGATCCTGGGGAGGCCGAAGTGCTGGGTACGGCCGGTCAGTCCTGCAGCACCCGGGGACAAACACAATTGTTCCCCATTTCCCTGAGGAAGGGGTAGGATCTCCTGCACCCTGCTGCAAGGGCACGTGGAGCAGATAGGCACACAGAGGTGCCCTTACACAGCCTCCCTATTTTTAGAGGCTGGCACTGGATCTGAGAACCCGGCATGGTCCTGCAGTGGGTTGGGACCGGCTCTGGAATGGAAATCTCACTCTTTATCTTCCCGGGAGCTTTGCACTCAATGACTGCATTAGCGCAGGAACTCTTTGCGTTACACTTTGCCCTCGGCCAGACCTTTGCAGTTAACCAGTAACTGCCTCGCCGCCGCTGCAGAGCAGGCCATGAGGGCAAGGTAAGCTCTGACCCCTCTTGCCCCCTGCCCAGGCACCTCTGCCCTGTCCTGGTGGCCTTTGCTGGCCCCAGCCGAGCTCCATGTACCATTTATCTGATCCTAGATCTGCTCTCTAGTCTGGGCATTTCCTCCAGAGAGACTTGTCCTTGTGTCAAAGCCTGACAGCACTTTTGCAGTGGGAATAAACGCTCCTGTGGGTATTTAAAAATGCCCCATAAATAAATTAGCATTTATCACACCTAGCATGAATCAGCTTTGGTGTGTGGAAGAGCCACGCAGGCCAGCACTGAGGCTGGCCAGCTTCAGGTGAGCTGGGCATGGAGAGGAAGGGCAGATCCCAGCACACTCACCAGACACAGAGCAGGCCTCCACCTGGGAGACGATGCCGGTGCCGTTCTCCTTGTCCGCAGGCCACTGGTAGATGTAGAGGGACGTGTGTGTGGAGCCAGCATCAAACACCAGACCGTACTGGGGAGGCAGAGGGGACACAGGGTGTCAGGGGTGCAGACCAGCATCACCCACTGCAGAGCGAGAGAAGCTCCAGGAGAGCCATCAGAGCTCCCAGTGGGCAGGGCCTCAAGTGACCAAAGACTGGTGGTCACCAGCACAGAAAAAGTCTGGTGGCATTGCAGTCACCAGATGTATTGGGGACAAGGATCCACCCCAAACCCCTGGAGCTGGCAGTGCTTTGGGATGAAAGATCTGCATGTGCTGTAGGGCCAAGCACAGTGATGAAATTCAGCCAGACCCACCCCAGTCTGTGCAGGGCTTTTTGTCCCCATGTTGGTGACAAACAGCACAGCCTGCCTGAAACCCAGACAAAATCCAACACCCAACAGGTAGCCAGCAGCCAAGTGAGAGTGGTGTTCCTCCTGGGGATCCTACCTTGGTGCTGGGGGGAAGAAACACATCCTTCACATTCACGATGCTCAGAATGAGGGCGATGATACTGCAGACACAGGTGGCTGCCAGGAGACTGGCAATGGCCTTGGCTTTGGAGCCCATTCCTCCTCCAACCTGCAAGGACAGCCCCAGCCCCCAGCTCACACCTCATGGGTGGATATGGGACTTTCCCCTTTCCAGAGAATGAAGCCATTCTCTGGTGCATGGCTGCTCTAAGCATGGAAGAAGATAGTATCTATGGGCTCCTCTGGACCCATTCCAGTAGGGCTGTTGGCAGCCTCAGGATTGGGACACCTTGCCACTCTGAGCACTCCCTCCTTGGAGGATTTTCAGCACAGCTTTTTCAGCCCTACCTTCTTACCTGCAGCCCCTCAGGTCCCTCTGCCTGGACTCCAGTCCACTGCCCTGCTCAAGCTGTTGCCTGACTGGCAAGTCAGCATTTCTTTCATAGCAGCATCACTGGGAGAAGCCCGGCCATGGCTAGCTGGAGTTCCAAGCTGAGAGCAGGATCGTGGCCTGGCAGTGTGGCCAACCCCTCTGAGGTGCAGAGCCACATCCCTCCAGCATCCACATGCTGCCACCTCAAAACCTGTCCCACAACACTTGGGACCAGGTCACCTGTGTTGCCCAGCAGGCCCAGATTGTCCCTGAGAGGGTCCTCTCTGCCCCAGGCAGAGAAACAGCATCTCCAGGTGTGTGTCTCCTGCCTGGCCCAGCTCTTGCTGATGCCACAGCATGTGAGAGATGCACAGGAACAGTGTCCATGCCTGCTGTGATCTCCACACCTCTCCTGCAGCCCCAAGGGCATGCAGGAGGGCAGAGGCAGGAAGCTCCTGCCAATCTGGGCACACAGCCCATAGCCAGGCTGGAATGCCCACAGCAGTTGCCCTTGGGGACTGGAGTACTTCCCACTTGTCCATCCAGAGCTCAGCTCCCAGCAGAAACAGCCCCTGGACACCCCTAAGAAATTGTAGCAAAGCAAAGAGTCTGATTCTCCGTGACAGCTTCAGCACAGGGCAGCTGAGATATCCATGTGCTTAGCACCCCATAGCTGGTCCAGATGTGCTTTCTGAAATGCACAGCTCTCCCTCCTCCTCCTCCTGCACTGCCCTGCCCGGTGCCATGAGCCCCACAGGCAGAATGCCTGCTGGGAGCCAGACTGACCTCACTTCCCACTCCAGCTGAAAACTGCAGATGGCCTGAGAGCCCTGGGTTTAACTCCACCAGTGTTCTGGGTGGAACCTGGAGCTGTCACTTGGCTACACAATTCGCCTATGAGTCCATAAAATCCCTGAGAAATTCCCCTGCTCTTTTCCCAGGTCAGTGGAAAGACCTTTGGCAAGGTCAAAGGAGATTCCTGTTTTGGAGTCAGTCATCTCTGGCAATGAACAAGGGTGACCAATCTCCTGCATGGCATGAGATGCGCAACAATGAAGAGCAGCTGTTTTTCAGGTTCATGTCATGGGATATGGGGCCACAAAAATCCCTTTTCAGACCTTGCCTATAGCCAGGAGCCCTCCCTCTACAGTGGCTATGGCCAGAAGAGATTGTATGCAATCAGCTGATAAATCCCTGTCATAGAAACAGGGAATCATTAAAGACCTCTTTGAGACATTAATTGGTCATCAATTCAAAGTGATATCAGACTCCAATCATTAATCCAGTACCACCATGATAACCACTTAACTGTGTCCCCAAATATCTGCAGTCCTACCAGTCTGCTGGGGTTTGCCCAGATATAACTGTGCTATTGGGATGTGATTCATCTGTTCCAGGTAAGAAACAAAACAATGGCAAAAGTCCCCAGCCCAGCCTACATCCTGGAAAATTCTGTCCCAGGCACTGTGAAATGGAAGGACATGAATTGGTGAAAAATCGCACCATGCTGCATGCAGGAGAGGGTGGGAAATGGGCTCCTCCAGCTCTGGTAGGGACTAATTCCCATTTTGACTGGACAGGGGGCAACATCCAAAGGCAGCACAGAGACGGCTCTCCCAGGCAGGAGAACAGGGCACAGGAAGGGAGCCCAGTGGGTGGGAAATGTTGTGAGAAGCTGATTGATCTGCCCAGGCTTTCTGTGGCATCCTGGAGCTAGCCAGCTCCAGTACCTGCTACCATCCGTGCAGGACCAGAGAGCAACAGGACAGAAGGGCGGTGCTGATGCCTCCAAATTTGCAGAGAAGGCACAACGCTGCACAGTGCCAGCCCATTTCCAGGTGTGCAAAGTTTCCAGCTGTGCCGAGCAGCTGGACCAGGGCTGCACTTGTTTGTGTAGGGCTGGCCATGACGAAGGGCTTGACAAACACCTGTGGAACATCCCTTACTAGCAGCATCCCTCGTGCACAGGGAGCAGGGCCTCAAAAATTGGGGCAAAAGGGTCAGAGCCACTGCTGGATCTGCCTGTTGCTCAGGTCAATGCGAGGTTGACTTCCCACTGGGCACGTTTGGGATTTGAAAGCCAAATGGGCTTTGAAGGTTCTGAGAGGGTGACTGTGGATGCCAGGAGCATCCTTGCCAGGCAGAGCAGTTCCCTGCATCCCACCTCCCACCAGCGCTGGGGCTTGGCAGTACCCTCCATGCCCGGTCCCTGTCCCCTCCGTGCCCTCTGCCCCCTGCACCTGGGCACCTCGTGCGGCGAGTGGCCGCCCCAGCCATCTCGTCTGGCCCCAGCAGCCCACGGAGCGTGTTTCCCCCAGCACCACCCCCGCTGCTGCCCAGGGCCCGCTCGCAGCCCAGCTCCATCGAGGGGCACCAGCCCCCGGCCCCGACTCCCCCCGGCTCCTGCCCCGCTCACCCCGTTGGCTCCGGCCGCTGCTCCGGCCCCGCCGCGCTCGCCCCGGACTCAGCGCGTACCTGGAGCTGGGAGCCCGCTCCTGGGACAAAGGCTGCCCCGCCGGCGTGGCCCTCCCCTTGGCCCCGGACCAGCAACCTGCCCAGGAGAGCGCTTGTCCGGGAGGCAGCGGGGCTGGGGCTGCAGAGCCGGAGTGGAAAGCAAATCCAGCATTAACCACCTCGCTGCTGGAGGAGCGGCACAGCCTACGCGCTCAGGCCGGGAGCGGGGGAGCTGCGCTGCCCGCGGAGATCAGCGAGAGGACAGATCGCAGGCAGCCCCTGCCCGCAGAGCCTGTGAGCGCCCGGCGTCGGGACGAGGCAGCAGCTGAGCTAAGGGAGCCTCAGACAGCCCTGCCAGACCTCCGGCACAAACACTGTGAGGGGCCGAGCCTGCCCTGTCACCCCGCTTCACCCTGCTGTCACCCCGCTTTGCAGGACCCTCACTGTCCTGCTGCAGGCAGAGCCTGGCTGGCACTGAGGCTCAGGACAGAAACAGGAAGGACCTGGAAGGTGGACAGCTGTCCCTACAGCCATCCACGTGGGAACCATCCCGACCGGCAGGGAGCGAATTGTCCCCACGGTTAGGGAGCCATCCCCATTGCCAGGGTCCTGTCTATCCCCCATGGCCATCACCCGTCCATGGCCAGAGTCCCGTGGCTATGGGACAGTGCGGGCAGGGAGCAGGCAGGGGACGGGCAGGGAGCAAGCAGACGTACCAGCAGAGTAGGGCAGAGGTGCAGGCAGAGGTACAGCCAGGGAGCAGGCAGGGAGCAGGTAGGGGTCCAGGCAGGATACAGGTAGGGGTCCAGGCAGGATACAGGTAGGGGGACAGGCAGGGGTCCAGGCAGGGAGCAGGCAGGTGCAGGTAGAGGTACAGGCAGGGGTACAGGCAGGATACAGGTAGGGGGACAGGCAG
>WBMY01014281.1:197040-216438 GCA_013397315.1 Donacobius atricapilla
GGCTTCTGAGCTCCAAACTCCTTGAGGGAAGGGAGCATGAGTGTGAGTGCCTGCAGTTCAGCCTAACCCTTGCTGTGTGTTGGGCCAGTTCTCATTTGCAGAGAGATGGGAACATCCCCAGGACACGGAGGTCCTGGGAGCTCTGGACCTTGGCGGTGCCTCGACGCAGATCACCTTCCAGCCCGGGGTGCCAGTGCAGGACAGGAACACGTCCGTGTTCTTCCGGCTGTACGGCACCAACTACTCCCTGTACAGCCACAGCTACCTGTGCTACGGGCAGACCCAGGCCCTGAAGAAGCTGCTGGCAGCTCTGCATCAGGTGCCGGGGGCACGGGGGCTGCTCAGCCATCTCCCAGTGCCGTGGCACATCTCCCCCTGCAATGCTGGGTGTGCCTGTGGACAAAGAGTTGGGAATTGGCAGAGGCTTGGATTTTATCTAGGGAAGCAAAACATTCCCTCCTTTGGGTGCAAGGTGGTGGTGGTTGCCAGCCAGGGCTCCCTTCTCCCCACATCTCGACATGCAGTGGCGTTTTTTGTAATCTCCCAAGCCCAGCTGTGCCTGTAGGATTTTTGCTGTCACCATTCTCTTGCCCTTGCTCCACTTCTGCCCAGAGAGAGGTTTCCCAGCACAGTCCCTGCACAAGTGCCCTGGGAGAGAACCAGAGCCCAAGTGCTGCGCGAGCCAGGGATGCTCAGGGAGCTCCCAGGTGGGATGCATCCAGTCCTCCTGGGGCGTAGGTCCTGCTCTTTGGGATGGGCTGTGGGAAGGGTGTCAGTGGCATTGCAGCCCCATTAATGGCTCTGTCTCTCTCCAGGCCAGCTCGAGTGCCCAGATCTCCCACCCCTGCTACCCGCGGGGGTACCAGGAGAACCTCACCGTGGCAGAGCTCTACGACAGCCCCTGTGTGCGTGCGCCAAGCTCAGCCAGCCCCGGCCTTGTCCTCACGGTGACGGGGACAGGGGAGCCAGGCGCGTGTGGCACGGCCATCCAGAGACTCTTCAACTTCAGCTGCGGGGCACAGTGGCCGTGCGGGTTCAACGGGGTCTATCAGCCCCCCGTGCGGGGACAGTTCTTTGTAAGCAGCCTCTCACCCCACGCCTGGGGGGACAATGGGATTTTCGGGCATAACCCCTGGAAAACTGCTCTGGGGCAGTGTGTGAGTAGTGCCAGCCATGGGAGCTGGGTTGTGCCTGACACATGGAGACCCCGAGGATACTGACCTGCGTGCCAGGCAGCCCCAGACCTCTGCTCTGCCAGCACCGTCCCCTGTCTGTGTGGGCAGCATTCCCAAGCTCCCTCCCACAGGGTCACTTCCAGCACCTTGCAGTGCTGAGTGGGGCCTTGTAGGGACCCCTGCAAAGAGTGGGGGGCATCAGTTGCCTGAGTGCTTCACTAACCTGTCACCTTTGGTCTCAACACCCACAGGCCTTCTCGGGGTTTTATTACAGCCTTCACTTTTTGAACCTGACAGAAGGGCAGTCCCTGAGCTTGGTCAATGCCACCATCAGGGAGATCTGCAACAGCAGCTGGAAACAGGTGAGATTCTGCCCAGCAGTGCATTTCACCTGGACACTGGGCAGCCTCAAGGCTCATCCACAGCCCATCCTCTACTGTGCTCAGCTGTAGAGAGCCAGGAGGAGCACAAAGGTCCCTGCACCTGGAGAGAGATAAGAGAGCAGCCTGCAACCCCCCAGGGTCTCCTTGCTCTCCCAGTCTTTGCTCCCAGCTGCACTGAGGGGCTGTTCCTCAGCGTGGGCACATCCAGCACTGCTCTGTGTCCAGCCTCCCCATGTTCTCCCATCTCTGCAGGTGCAGGAGTTGTTCCCCACAGCAAGCAGAACCCAGCTCCGTGACGCCTGCACAGCCAGCTCCTACATCCTCACCCTTCTCCTGCAAGGCTACAAATTCAACTACACAACATGGCCTAACATCCACTTTGTCCAGCAGGTAGGAGAGTGTCCAGCAGCCCCCCAGCTTCCACACTTTGTGCCATGAAGTGCCTTGTGCCTACCCTGCTGCTGCTGGGATAGGGGACACCAGGGCAGCACAGCCCTGCTGCCTGTACCCAGGGCAGCTCTTGAGCTACACTCACACAGCTGCTGGGACATCTGGCCTGGCCCTTAGTGCTCTCCCCCAGTTTATGTCACTGCTGGGGTCTCTGCAGCCCAAGGTGGGCACAAAAATGGTGGTTGAGAAGCAAGACCTGGGGGTGCAGGCTCTTCTTTAGTTTGCCTGGTACCTTGCAGCCTTTCCCATCCCATTTCCCTGTCTGTCTGCACAGGTTGCTAACATAGATGTGGGCTGGACTCTGGGCTACATGCTCAATCTCACCAACATGATCCCGTCGGAGCCTCCTGCAGCAGTCACAGAGCTCCCGAGATGCATCTGGACAGCAGCCACAGTTCTGCTGGCCATCATGCTCATCTTCAGCTTCTGCCTGCTCACAGCCACATGCTGCCAGAGAAACTCCTCGGGCTATGAGCAGCTGTAGCAGCGCTGTCTCCAGAGGCTGCCGAGGCCACTTCTGCGAGGAGCTGCTTCCCAGGAATCACCCCTGTGTGCCCAGAGCCCACAGACTTGTCCTGGGGGGCTCTGAGTCCTGGCCTGGTGAGCTGGAACTGGCACAGCTGTAAAACACCCTCCTCATAGCTGCATGCTCTCCGGTTCTCCTTTCCCTGTGCTGCTGGTTGCAGATGCTCCAGGAGGGAGGGCTTGGCCATGCAGGGCAGGGGGTCAGCGCTGGGCCTGGGGACCACCGTGCTGTGGGTGGCTGGAGATGGGGATTGGGGGGTTCTGGCAGCAGTGGGACTGTCACAGGGCTGGTTACAGTCCACAGCAGAAACCCCAGGTGGGACACGCACGTCCTGCCCCATCCCAGGGCCAGGGTCTGCATCTCCCACAGCCAGCACCAGCCCCAGGGGCTGTGGCACTGGGGATGTGAGGGGCACTGGCCTGGTAGACAGGGCTCTGCCTAGCACTGGGAAGCCCTGTGAGGGGGGGATGGCACAGCCTCCTCCTCTCCTGCATGAGGTTCCTCTCCAGTACAGCTGCATCCCATGCCCCATGGCTGGCAGACAGCTCATCTTCCCTTTCCCACGCAGGGTGACTTGGAAACATGGCTGGGACATGGCCGAGGCAGCTCCCAGGGCCCCCCTTACATTTCTGGGGAGTCCCACTGGCAGCCAAGTGATGAGTGAGTTGAGAGATCTCCTCTGAGAAGGGAAAGGCCTGTCCTTGTGCCCTGTTGGCTCCACTCCAAGGTCCAGCAGATACCTCAGTGTCTCCAGGGTCACCTCCCATAGATTTGTTGCCTTTCCCCTGAGTCTCCATCATCACTAGCCCTTACTTGGGAGACGGAAGTAATAAAATCACAATGACTGGGGAGCAAAGTAGCAGGCATTTCCCCACGTGCTGCCTTTTACAGTGTTTATTTGGATGATGAGAGCTGTGAGGTGCCCAGCATTCCACCGGGACACCAAAGGTCTGCTCCTCACTGTGGGAACGCAAACAACAACAGGAATCATCCACAGAGCAGCTAAAAATGAGCAGAATCAAAGGCAAAGGCCATGGGCAGGACCCAGCCCAGCCATGTGCAGGGCAGGACTCACAGCCTGCTGGAGCCTCATCCTGATACCCACGGGGTCCAGGCTTTCTGCTGGTGGGACAGTGCTGTCTCCAGGAAGGCCCTGAGGAACATCAATCCCTTTATTCCAGGTGAAAAGGAAGATGATAAGTGGTGAGATGTGATGATTAGATGACATGACATGCCATAACATGCTGATGAGATGATGAGATGGATTCTCGGAGGGGCGTGGACCAAACTTCTGACTTTAGGTGCTCAGTTTTCTCTCTCTCTAAGACCATGTCTACGTAAGCCCCAGCCACAGACCCTCCACAGGGCCAACCAGGGGCCCACAGAGCATCCCTCAGGCTGGCAGACCCGGCAGTGACCTGTCTGGCTGTTGATGACCATGCTCAGAGCCAGCATTCCATGTCCCCAGGTGCCTGCAGCCCCGCCAGGCTGGCACTCGGGCACCGTCCCACAGCCAGGCTGGCCCTCCACAGCCCCACAGCCAGCCAGGGGGATGGAGCCATGCCTGTAACACACAGGGCAGTGACAGGAGGCACACAGGCTTGGCTGAGGCTTCTGCAGGCTGATCCCATTGGGTCTCCACGGGAGTGGAGCTCTTCTGGAAACCTCAGAGTGCCTGTCTGCATGCTGGGGGCCAGGCCCATGGAAAAGCAGACCCAGTTCTCTGGAGCTGTCGAGGTGAATGAGACCCAGCCCCGGGCTCCAGTCCAACAGGCAGGAGCATGGGGACTCCAGCATGCCCCTGCAGCCCTGGTCCGTCCCTGCTGGGCTCCCAGACATGGCCAGGCTCCTACACCCACAGCAGCAGGAGCAGGGCAGCGAGCCCCAGGACGAGGGTGAGGATGATGAAGGTGATGGCTGCAGCCCATAGGGAAGGCCTGTGCCCCTTCAGCCTGGCTGGAGCCTCGGGTGGGAGCATGTTGGTGAGGTTCAGCATGTACCCCAGCGTCCAGCCCACGTCGGCGCTCCCCGCCTGCCCCGGAGAGAGGGGACAGGGGTTAGCCCTGCAGGAAAGCCACTGCTGGCACAGGGCCACCCACCCACTCCTGCTCAGCCCAGACAGGCTGTAGCGGCTGCCCCCACACCAGTGCCATGCCAGGCAGGGTTCTCTCTCCCCAGCAGCCCAGCATGGGGCTGGCTCTTCCCCAGCACCCCCACACGGGGTATGGCTTCCCCCCAGCACCCCCACAGAGGGCTGGCTCCCCCTCAGCACCCCAGTGCAGGGGCTGGCTCTTCCCCACCACCCCAACATGGGGGCTGGCTCCTTTCCAGGACCACAACGCAGGGGCTGGCTCTCCCCCCAGCACCTCAATGCGGGGTCTGGCTCTCCCCAGCACCCCAACATGGGGCTGGTTCTCCCCCAGAACTGGCTCTGCTCCCCCTCATGGGCTGGGAGTGCTGCCCACCTTCATCTGGAAGATGATGTTGTTCCAGCTGGTCTCATTGAACTTGTAGGCGTCGAGGAGGAGTGTGAGGATGTAGTTGGCATTGGCACAGTATTTAGGCAGTCGCTTGGGATTCTCTTTGGGGTAGCTGGAAGACAGCTGGGATGGGGAGTGTTTGGGGATGAAGGGAAGTTATTCACAGGCAATTTTGGTGCAGAGACTAAGCCCTGAAATGTGCTGCATAAGCAGCAGTGGCTCCAAAGTCACCAGCATCCAGAAAGAGACTTCTGGGCTGGGCAGTGATTTTGGACCTCTCTATACAGGGCAACAACTCCTTTGGGGAGGATTTATACTCCACATGGAAACAGAGGCACATATTGTAGCTTACTGTAGCTCCTCTTGCCTCAGATTCTCCCATCTCAGCCTCCTCATGCAAGGGGCTCCTGCTCTCTGCCCCACAGTGGTGCTGGCACATTTCTGGGCTTATCCACCCCCATTTGTTGCCCAGAGAAGCTGTGGCTGCGCCATCCCTGGAAGTGCTCAAGGCCAGGGTGGTGGTCTTGGGGCAACCTGGTCTAGTGGAAGGTGTCCCTGCTCATGTCAGGGATGTGGAACAAGATGAGCCTTCTCAACCAAACTAGTCTGGAATTCTATGATTCCAAGATTTGACTTGTCTCCAGCATGGTGCCAGCAGCTAGCTCTGCTCTCACTATCCTCCCTGGCATCCCAATCCCCACCTCTGACCCCAGCTCCTGTGCTGGAGATGAGATCTTGCTGCCCTTGCCTGCCCTGGCTGCCCTTTTCCCAAGGGTGCATGAGCCAGGAGTGGATGTGGGGCAGTCCCAGCTCCACACAGAGCTCAGGGGTAGCTCTGCCGTGTAGGGCACAGCTCAGAACCAGAGAGCCTTGCCCTGGAGGGGTCCACACTCCCTTCCCCCCCCCTCCCCCCACCCCAGGACCCCTTTGCTTCTGAATGTTTCACACAGCCTCCATCCTGACGAACATACATCCTCCCAGCTCCTTGAGCAGAGCCCCTCGATGGCCTCTCTGACCACGGCCAGCGGCTGCCCCTCCGTCAGGTTCAGGAACTTGAAGTTATAGTAAAAGGCAGAGAAGGCCTGCAAGGTGAGAGACAGGAACACTGCTGAGCTGCAGTGGGGCACCCCTGGCAGCTGCCTGAAGCAGGAGGTGGGGTTTTCCTTCAGAGGGTTTGTCCCACCCCAGGTAGTCCAGGGGCATTGTTGTCCCTGTCCCAGCAGGTGATGGGCTGGGGGTTGGTGCCTGCTGGCAACAGCAGCACATTCAGCACAGCCAGAGCCTTGCCTGAAGGCTGCTGTCTCAACCCCCATTGACAAACCCCTGTTTTATTAACAAATCCATGGGAGTGTTCAAGGCCAGGCTGGGCAGGTCTTGGGGCAACCTAGGATAATGGAGGGTGTCCCTGCCCATGGCAGGGGGTGGCTCAAGATGAGCTTGAAGGTCCCTTCCAACCCAAACCATTCTGGGATTCAATGATTCTCAACATGGTCCCATTTGGAGGTTTGGCAGGAAAACCACCCAGCAGCAATCCCTAGTGTGCCCTCAGGCAGTGGTGCCTGGGGAGCCTCTTGCCCCCGTTCCCTGCCGGGAGGTGATGGTGCCATGGGGCAGTGGGGACAGCCCAGCACCGGGGGACACCCTTCCGAGGGGGTGGGAGGACGAGTTTGCCTTACAATGAATTTCCCCTGCAGCGGGGGCTGGTAGACGCCGTCAAAGGTGCAGTCCTGGCTCTGGCCACACGCCGAGAAGTTGAAGAGCTTCCTGAGGGCTGCCAGGCAGCCGCTGGCGTTGCCCCTGCCCTCCAAGGTGACGATGCTGTCGCCCAGGGGCAGGCGCGGGTCGCTGCCGTCGGTGCAGGGGCTGGCGCGGAAGGAGGACAGCGACACGGTCTCGTTGTAGCCCTTTGGGTAGCAGGGGTGGTGGACTCGTGTGCTGGGGGATGACTCCTGAGGACAGCAAAATGNGGTGCATGAGCCAGGAGTGGATGTGGGGCAGTCCCAGCTCCACACAGAGCTCAGGGGTAGCTCTGCCGTGTAGGGCACAGCTCAGAACCAGAGAGCCTTGCCCTGGAGGGGTCCACACTCCCTTCCCCCCCCCTCCCCCCACCCCAGGACCCCTTTGCTTCTGAATGTTTCACACAGCCTCCATCCTGACGAACATACATCCTCCCAGCTCCTTGAGCAGAGCCCCTCGATGGCCTCTCTGACCACGGCCAGCGGCTGCCCCTCCGTCAGGTTCAGGAACTTGAAGTTATAGTAAAAGGCAGAGAAGGCCTGCAAGGTGAGAGACAGGAACACTGCTGAGCTGCAGTGGGGCACCCCTGGCAGCTGCCTGAAGCAGGAGGTGGGGTTTTCCTTCAGAGGGTTTGTCCCACCCCAGGTAGTCCAGGGGCATTGTTGTCCCTGTCCCAGCAGGTGATGGGCTGGGGGTTGGTGCCTGCTGGCAACAGCAGCACATTCAGCACAGCCAGAGCCTTGCCTGAAGGCTGCTGTCTCAACCCCCATTGACAAACCCCTGTTTTATTAACAAATCCATGGGAGTGTTCAAGGCCAGGCTGGGCAGGTCTTGGGGCAACCTAGGATAATGGAGGGTGTCCCTGCCCATGGCAGGGGGTGGCTCAAGATGAGCTTGAAGGTCCCTTCCAACCCAAACCATTCTGGGATTCAATGATTCTCAACATGGTCCCATTTGGAGGTTTGGCAGGAAAACCACCCAGCAGCAATCCCTAGTGTGCCCTCAGGCAGTGGTGCCTGGGGAGCCTCTTGCCCCCGTTCCCTGCCGGGAGGTGATGGTGCCATGGGGCAGTGGGGACAGCCCAGCACCGGGGGACACCCTTCCGAGGGGGTGGGAGGACGAGTTTGCCTTACAATGAATTTCCCCTGCAGCGGGGGCTGGTAGACGCCGTCAAAGGTGCAGTCCTGGCTCTGGCCACACGCCGAGAAGTTGAAGAGCTTCCTGAGGGCTGCCAGGCAGCCGCTGGCGTTGCCCCTGCCCTCCAAGGTGACGATGCTGTCGCCCAGGGGCAGGCGCGGGTCGCTGCCGTCGGTGCAGGGGCTGGCGCGGAAGGAGGACAGCGACACGGTCTCGTTGTAGCCCTTTGGGTAGCAGGGGTGGTGGACTCGTGTGCTGGGGGATGACTCCTGAGGACAGCAAAATGCAGCTGCAGCTCCTCCGGACCCTCCTGGCTCCGTGTGGACACACCCAGCACCTCCCCAAAGCCCAGGCACCAGCATTCCCAACTCCTCAGCAGGGAAAGGCCCTCCTGCCCTTCAATCCTGGTCTTGTTGGCTGTCCCAGCATGAGCCCAGTGCTAATTCTCACTCTGCTTTATCTCATTCCCTCTCCCACAGAGGCAGATGAGTTTCAAGGATCCAGCATGTTTCTGCTCTGGCCAGAAGGATAATTTTTGGGGACATGTAAAGTCCTCTCCACCCCAGTTCTAGCTCTGGTTCTAACTCCAACCCCATCCAGGGTTGCCATGTGGGACTTTCCTGGCTATTGCCAGCAAAGGCAAACCCTTCTGGCTCACCAAAGCTGCTCTGCTGGCAAGGTGCAGCTCCATGAAGATGCTCTTCACCTCTGACCTTCCAAAAAATGGCCTGAGAAAAGTCTTCAGCTCAGGTTTCTCAGGTCCATGAAATCACAGAGTAGCTGAGGTTCAGGGGAGCAGTAGGCTCCCTGTGCCAACCCTCTTGTTAAGGCATGACCAACTAGAGCAGGTTGCTCAGAGCCTCAACCCATCAGGTTCTGAGGATCTCCAGAGATGACAACTCTACAGCATTTCTGGGTCTTATTCCAATATCTGATCATTCCTATTGGGGAAAACTTTTCCCCTTTGTCTGGTTGGAAACTCAGATGTTTCAGCTTGTGCCCCTTGCCTCTTGTCCTGGCACCTTGCACTTCTGAGAAGAGCCTGGTCCTGCATTTCTGTACACCCCATGTAAAGCCAGAAGATCCCAAACTGGTCCTTTTGGCATTTTTCCCATCCCTGGAAATGTCCAGGGCAACGTTGGACAGGGCTTGGAGCAGCCTGGGACAGTGGGAGGTGTCCCTGCCCATGGCATGGGGCAGAACAAGATGAGCTTTTAAAGTCCCTTCCAACCCAAACCAGTCTGGGATTCCATGATGTCTGTGCTTCTCTCCACATTTCCCCTGTCATGCTCTGAGGAGTCTGTCCTTGCTCTCAGTCCTTGCTGATGCCTCTCCAGAAGAGCCCCGCCTGTCTTTATGCATTAACAGGTGCATGGTTGGCATCATGACACTACAGGCCAATTACCCCTCAGCAGCCTCTCACCACAATTAATTCCTTTGCCAGCCGCTTCAGCATCTCATTCTGCCCATAGCAGAGGTAGCTGTGAGTGTAGATGTTGTAGCTGTACCCATACAGGGTGAACTCAGAGGCTTCATTCTGGCTCAGTACTGGACCGTCAGGCATGAAGGTGATTTGAGTGGATGCTCCTCCAAGATCTAGTGCCCCAAAAATGTTGGCTGCCTCTGGACGAAGCCACATGTGCGCTTTGGGAGAGTACTGCCAAGGAGAACCAGGAGAGGAAGAGGAGTAGCACAGAACGCCCTGAGCAGAATTCTCATCCCATTGAAGACAACGGGGTTTTGTTATTAAATTCAACGGACCTCTGCATGTGAGGCCCCCCCACCCCGCCCCCTCCCTGTCCAGGCAGCCGGGACATTTATCAGAGCCATGACAGAGACGGAACTCTCAGGTGGTCAGTAGGTGCTGACGTGCTGTGGGCTTATCTGGCTCTGAGCCACCATCCCCAGGCCAAAGTGCTGGTGGGGACTGGCTTGGGGACTTGCCCTTCCCGAGAAGGCTGCAGGGGTCTTGGTGCAAGAGGAAGGATTTCTATCCAAGAATCCTCCAACAGCCCCCACAGGAGCCCAACACTGCCAGCACCACACTGAGCTGTGGCAGGGCTGGGACAGCTTTGGTCTGAGTTGCCTTCAACTGGAGTCTCCCATCACTGCAGGGAGATGGAGCTTCCCAGGGCAGGGAGACAAAGCCTAGCTGTGCTGCACTGATCTCACTGTCCCTGAGACACCCTCCGTCCACAGGGTGTGGAGACTGCCCTGAGCTCTCAACAGAAACCCTCATTCCTGAGTTCTCCCTCCTCAGTCACTGTGGGCAAGCCAGTGGATGTGTCTCCTTCCCCCCCCAGATCACTCCCAAAAGCCACTAACCCCGACCTCTCCTGCACTGAGAAAGCTTAAGGAAAATCAGAAAAGCTGTATTAGCAAAGGAGTGGGCGTTCCACCCCTTTCCCACCTTGGTGAAGGAGTCCAGCAGGTAGTTGATGGTGATCCAGCCATAGGCCCCCTCTTCCTCTCCTGTAAGGATTCGAGCCCCTTTGAAAGCCACAGGGTATTCCTGCATGGTTTTAGCAACTTCAGCCAGGACTTGCTCTGTTGCTGAGCTGTTCTGTTCCCTAGGAAGGATGCAAAGGACAAGACACATATCCAACTACACCAGAGGAAACATAAACAAAGAGTCTGGTCTCTCCCAGTTCCACATACTCTCAGTTTTTGCAACAAGCAGTCTGTCTGAAAGGGTGTTTCCTGCCACCTGATTTGTCTGAGCTGCTCATCCAGGGTAAATGCAAGCTGTCTCGGATTGGCATGGCCAATCTAGGAGCAACAGCAACCCCTCCCCTCCAGTGCAGCTTGATCCCACTCACCCAGAGCCTTCCCAGGCCACCCTTCCCTGCCTAAGTGCTGGAGATTGGAGGGGCTTGTGCTGCAAGACCCAGGTTTGAACATCACCCCCTGGCTGTGCCCAAGACAGGGCTAATTGCTGACCTCCAGGGTTTTTTCAGGAAGGTTCCAGCCTGGGTTCAGACCTCTCAGTGGGGAAGATGTCTCAGGGCTGTTCTTGCTCTCTGAAGTGAGCAACCTTCAGGCTATGTACGGCCCAGCTCCTTCCCAGGACTGATTGTCAGGGCACAGAAATAATGTGAGCTATCTGCAGCCATAAAACCAAGAGCCATGAAATGAAGGCTAGCATTTGAAGAGAGCTAATAAGGGCTGGTGAAAGGTGAGGACAGGACCTGCAGCATTTCATCACCTCTGACCTCTGCCCCACCAGCACCCATCCACTGGGCAGGTGGCACATCTCCTGGTGGCACCCCAGCCCCTTGTTATTAAAGAATAATGAAGAGCAAACAAAGCCATGACAAGTATTTCTTGCTTAGAACTGGGCATGCAGCACCATCCTGGGACATCCCAACAGACATTGATTGATAGGCCAATCCAGCCCTTCCTGTGTCCCTACCAGGCTACCTTTTCTCCCTCTCCTCCCTCCCCAGCTGTTTGCTCATGACAGTGTGGGAGCTGGGGTCCTGGCCCTGTGCAAGGACTGTCCTGGCAGCAGCTGTTTGCAGTTCTGTCACTGCTGTCACCCCCTGCCCCACCGCAGTACCTCAGTAGCCTCATGCCAGCTGTTGCTCCAAGATAAGCTGGGACATCCCTCTGCTTCTCAGCAGGAACAACCTGCAGGGCTTTATCCAGGCACTCCCTTAGGGAATTGCCAGCTTCAGGGGGATTGTTGGCATAGCTTGATATGCCTTGCCCTGAAAAAGAGTCAGGATGGGACAGGCTGATGGGAAGGGCTTGCGTCAGGTTTGTGGGAGCAAGAGAGCACAGGGCAGTGAGGCTTGTCCCCTCTTTGTAACAAAGGTACTTTTCCAGGCTCCCCTGGTCCCCTGAGACCTGACTGACCGACATGTCCATTCCTCTCCCATGTCTCCCATGCTTTCAGCAGTGTCCCCGGTCACTATAGTGACACCTTCTCTAGCCGGGACAGCAGTTGGGGGCACTCCAAGGTGGAGGAACAAAAACTGATTCACTATCTATGTGCTTCAGTCCCCAGTGCATGGGCACCACACGGTGCTGAGAGCCTGGGGCTCAGGGAAGCCCCAGCCACAGCCACGGCTCCCCCGTGCCCGCAGTGCCAGCCCGAGGGACAGGGCTGTCCAGCAAGGTCACCCCACCCACCACTCAAACAGGGCAGAACCGAGCCCATGGCAGGGGGATACTGACCCTGGACATCACAGGACAAGGTCTGGCTGACCACTCCAGTGTCATTCTCCTTGTCTGAATCCCACTCGTAGACAAACAGAGAGGTGTGGGATGAGCCTGCATCAAACACCATCCCATACTGGAAGAGAAATCAAGATATAACCAAGGTGGAGGAGCAGCAGCCTGGCCCTGGCCCCACTGTGGCCCTGCCAGGGCAGTGTGGCCAGGAGATTCCCCAAACCCATGTCTGAGGCACAAAGCCCATCAGCTGTGCCGTGGCACAGCAGAGCAGTGGCCTCAGCCCCCCAGAATGACTAGGGGACTTTGTCATTCCCTCTCCTGAGGTCTGTGCTGCAATGCCAACTCACACAATCATTTCCTGTTGTTTCCTCATGCTTTTAAATTTTCTTTCATGGTCACATACCTTTTGTGTCTACGCTGGCCCCACCTTGGGGCCCAGAGCCCTCCCATCTCTTGTGCTCCCTGCATGGCTGCACCCAGTCTGGGCAGGGCCAGCTGGGCCTCTCCAGGAGCACTCAGCCACCTGCCTCTCCCCCACAAAGCCTTCCCCCTCACCCAAACCCCTGCCAGCCCTCTCCAGCAGCTGGGGTGGGATGCCGTGCCCAGGGCACGACAGGGGCAGGCAGGATGCTTGTGCCCTGGTGTGAGGGTAAGGATGGGCTGGGGGGAGCTGGCAGGAACAAAGGGCACACAGAGGTGCCCTGGCAAAGCACAGGAGCAGGGCAGGGCTCTGCCCTACCCATCTGCCCCAAGGTAATCCGCAAACCTGGCACAGAGTGGGGATGAGTTCCAGAGGAGCCTTCCCCTCTGACTTTCTTCTGCCTGCACTTCAAGTTGAGGAAAAAACACCCACCCTGCTACTACCAGGCTGGTCCTAACCCCATTGCCCCTCCAAGCCCCTCAGACCAGCTACTGGCTCAGAGCACCTGCCCAAGGTGACTGGGCTCACCACAGGTGCTCAGGGACCTTCTCTGGGCTCACCTTGACCGTGGGTGGCAACGTTACATCTTCAACCCTCACCAGGCTGAGAACCAGGGAGAGGATGGAGAGTGCCACCAGTGCCACAATGATGGCACTGGTGAAGGACTTCTTCTTGGCCAGCATTGGGATGAAGGCTCCTGAAAACACAAACACGGGAGAAAGGTGGTTGGACACCTGGGAACAAGGGTGTCAGTGAGAGCTGCAAGGAGATCCGCTCTGAAAGCTGACCCTGTCTCAAGCCGTGCCACTCAGAAATCCTGGTGAATAATCAGATCTTTTTCTGGGAAAAGCAATATTAGGATAAAATATAGGCAGCTGGGAGAAAGAGGGGCTGGTTGCCCCCTAGCCTGGCAGAGCCATAATGGGATCACAACAATCTTCCAGGTGCCACAGCCGCTGCTGCCCGGCTGCCCGCTGCCGGGACGTATCGGGACCGGGAGGGGCAAGAGGAGCCCTGCACGGACCAGGGAAGAGCACGGGAGACTGCAAAGCCCTCAGCATGAGGCACTGCAGCAGGGGAGGGAGGCTGTATTTCGCAGGCTGCGAGGAAGGGCAGCTCACCTGCCGGCACGCCCGGAGCCCTGCCCCAGCTCACCCAGGCTGTGCCCCGTGGGGTCCCTCAGGGCTGGCTCTGTGCTCCTCCAGTGCAGCAAACACAGCTTGGACTTGCCTGTTATGTCCTTTGGAAGTGAATACCGCAGGAAAAGCTTTCCTCCATTATATTCTCTGAGGGCTCACCAGCCTTCGGTGAAACTCTTGAATACTTGTTCTCCTGTTTGTCATGCAGGTGTATATTCATGGTCAGTTTGGCATTACTCTTATCTTCAGCCAGTTAGTTCCTCCTCCTCCTCCTCATTTGAATGGAATAGTATTGAAGGACACATCACTGCATTTTAACCCTTGTCCCTTTGCTTCTCTGTGCTGTCACACCCCATTTCTGCTTTCTCATTGCTCTCCCCAGCCTTAACATTCCCATTACAAGCTCTCTACAAGGTCTGTAAGAGGTGAGAGTGGTATTTGCAGTATCCACTGCCCCGGAATGTAATGGAGTAGTAGGTACCTGATAATAGCTTTTACTACAACGCGATGGAAACTCCCATCAGAGGGGAGGATTGCCCTGCCAGGGAGGGCTCAGCAGCACTGGCTGGGCTTCGCCAGCAGGCACTGGAGAGGCCCAGACACTGTCATAGCCCAGCTGGGACTGTGGTCTCCCCTTCCCGGTGCTTGACTCAGCTTTGTGTTGCTCCTGGGGTCCCTGCAGACCCTGAAGAGAGGTGAGGGATTGGGGAGGGCTCAGGACTTCTTCCCTGGGAGTGGAAGGGCTGGGGAGCAGAGATCTGCTCTCCCTGCTTCCTGCTGATGCAGCTCCCGATAAGAGCCTGGCGGGGCTGTCACAAGGATCTGCACGGACAGACCCAGTTCCAGCTGCCTCAGCTGAGTCAAACGGGGCAATGCCAGGAGGGAAATGCTGTGCTGGGGAGCTCTCATTGCCCCTGACCCTCCCCAGCCCCTTTGCCGGTGTTTCAGAGGTCCTGCTGTGTGCACTGGCAGTGTCACCGTGCCGTGACATCAGGTGCAGCAGTCCCCGGCTGCTCCTCAGACCCCCGGGCCGCTCCCTCGCCCTGTTGTCCCTAATCTGGGATCCTCCACCCCGCCTGCAAGAAGCAGATTCACGCTCTGAGTAGAGATAATGATTTTATTTCACATCTACGCAGAGACGGGTGCTGGGTGGTGGATCAAGAAAGCTGACATACCCTCAGCATGCCAGGTGCCCATTTTTACACATTTGAAGCAATAGAAGTCAGCATTTCCCTACAGCTTACCACAAATAGTGCAGCCATTGGTGTTGCAGTCTCTGCCTCATTTAAAGACACCCTGCACACTTCTTGCACTACTCATGCTCTGTGGGGAAGGGGCTTATGTGACGCAGCATGTGGGCAGGGATTTTACTATGCTAATGAGCACTGGAACCACCAGAAGTTGTTCTTTGGCTTTGTAATGTGATTTTAGTGTCCTCCTGCTCTTCACTTCTCAGGTCATGGCTCTTGGTTCCTGCAGGATTGGTCATTCCCTTGTCTTTCGTAAGTTCTTCTATTTGTCCTGTACTGCAGTGAATTTTTAACCTTCTCGTGGCACTTCATTTCAACAAATCCCCTCTCTGAGACTTAGGGAAATGTCCATAGTGCATTTCCCATAAGTCTCACCATATTTTTGGAAAACATAGTAACCTGAAAGAACAAAATAAACACACGCTCTTTCATTTCATGATGGCATGTCAGTACAGTCTCTGTGGGCTCATGGCACTTCAACATTCCCATGGCAGTCTCCTCTGGGGTGGCTCCTGAAGCCCAGAGGGCGCCACCACTCCTGAATTCCCGCCTCCACACAACACTCAACCTTTGGACTCACCTGGATTCAGTGGGAGGGGTGGATGAGTGTCCCTGCTCTGGAAATCCCCCGCGGGCTGCATAGGGCTGTTTCTGAGCACGGGGGTCTCATCCCCACTTAGGATAGAGAGGCACCAACCAGCCCTGGTCTCTCGGGGACATGTGGCACTGCCAGTGGCTGTGTGCACCCAGAGCTCACCAAAACCTCCAGCTCCAAACCCAAACACAGGATGAGCAACTCTTCACTTTACTTTTCCTGTCCCTTTTTGTAGTAAAGAAATAGTCCCAGAGGTTTTGGTGAGGGGCTGTTCTTCCTTGCCTGTGCTGGCCCCACATGCAGCTCTGCAGCTCTGCCAGGTGATGCTGCCCTGGTTGGGCTCTGGGTGTGAATCACAAGGATCACAAGGATCTGTGTGGAAGGACACAGTTCCAGCTGCCTTATCTCAGCTGAGTCAAACGGGGCAATGCTGGGAAGGAAATGCTGTGCAGGGAAGCCCTCAATGTCCCTGACCCACCCCAGCAATGCCCCAACACTCTGGCTCTGTGCTACATCCAGCCCTCAATTTTCTTCAGACAGTCCCACCCACAGGGGTGTCTCTGCTAAAATTTGGGGTCTCAGGGTTATGTGGTGTCTGAGCATCACAGGACCTGGGAGGGCCATGGGGTGCCTGGCCCACAGGAGCAGCTGCTCTCATGTGGCTCCCCTCGGGGGCTTGGGCACATCAGCCCCAGCCCTGTTTGGCTTCAAGGCTGTGCTCTGGTGAGAGTGAAATGTGCTATTTGCTCATAATTGAGAAAGGGACCAAGTGTCTCATTCTGACTTCTGATAGACAAATCTGTTGTGGGGAAGTGTGGCTAGAATACACACACACCCCTATTTGATCTGCTTTTGACATGTATTTATTTGCCTGTGACCCTTGCAATGACTCTGGGACCCAGAAGGGAGTTGCCAGGCTGGTGTGGGGATTTGGTGGGGCTCCAGGCCAGCCATCACTGCCAGGCACTGGGCTGACTGGTGTTTGTGAAGTGACATCACCTCCATTGCCAACACCTTCCTGGTGCCTTCTGAAAGGAAAGCACCCTCCTGACTCAGGGTTAAAAAGGGAGTCTCTCATTTCCCAGAACTGTTTCTGCTCCATGAGGTCACCCCAGTCCAGGGGTGGGAGGTGCAGGCAGTGGCTCTGAGCATGTCCCATGTCTCCAGGTGAGCTGCTCCACTTGCTCCTGCCCCATGTTCCTCTGCCAGACATTCCCTGGGTCTTGCTGTGACTTGTCCCAGCAGGCACCAGCTCCAGCCCCCCTTTCCACTCTGATTTCAGTGGGACTGGTGGAGTTTGGGCCATTTGAAGCCTCCTTGTCCCCAGGTGCTGCCCATAGCAAGTTGCAGGGAGGGATGGAGGTCCTTTGGGCCACCCATTCTCAGATGTCTTTTGGGAGCCCCCTTGTCCCTCTGGAGGGCATGATGGAGCCCTGTTCTCCTGGTGCATGGAGCCCACCTGGGCTGTGCCAGGCAGGCTGGGCTCTGTGTACGGACATGGCAGCACTGGCTGCTCTCCTGCAGTACCCCTCCCCAATTTCAGATGGCTCTCCAGGGGCTGCCTCTGTCCCTGCAGGAGCTGGGAGTCACAGAAAAGGGTGGCTGAGATGTGCTGGCTGGTACTGCCCCCCTGTCGCCTGGATGCTGCTTTGGCACCTGGGCTGGGCTGTGCAGAGGCTCCTTCCCCACCAGCCCAGGGACGCAGAGGGGCTCTGGGCTGGGGTCTGCAGCACCAGCCTTGGGAAGCTGCACCTCTCTCCCCATGTATCCACATGGCCAGACCAGCAGGGCACTCCCCCGCTGTTGGGTTTGGGAAAGGACCTGCTGGCAGCAGTACCCAACCCACCAGCCACAGCAACAAAAATAAACCCAGAGGTGAGATTTTCATCTTTGCCACGGTGTACTCCAGTGTGAGAGAGTGCTGGCCTGAGACTTGAGGAATCTCCATCCCATGCCAGAGACCTCAAGGCTCACACCAGGCTGGGAACGGGTGTCAGGGTCCCCTCAAGCTGTGTCCCTGGAGGGAGGTTCCAGCAGGATTTCTCCACAGGGGGTGCTCCCAGAAGGAATTCTGTGTGGCCATAGGCTGGTATGTCAGCACTGCACACTACTGGGTGCCAGGGCAAATGTCCCAACAAAGTTTGTTCCAGGACTTCGTGGCCCTGGGCACAGCAGGCAACTCCTCTGCACCAGGCATGAATCCTGGGAAGGGACACAGGGTGGTCCTGGCTGCCAGACCACCCCCCCCACCCTACACCCTCACGAGAGCGGCACAGCCAGTGCCACTGTGCAATGTTGTGTCACCCGTGTCCCCACACACCCCAGGGAAGCTGCCTTACCTTGGAGGAGCAGAGCTGGGACACGCTGACCACTGGTTTGTCCCCAAGGCAGCAGCAAAACACTGGCAAAGCTACTTGCAGGTGAGGTGGGTGGCACACAGGGGATGTGGCACATGGGGGGATGTCCCCCTGTCTTGGACACCACACCCCAGTGACGAGGTTGGTGTTAACTGGGACTCAGGGTCAGGCAGCCCCACCAGGGCTGGGCAGCAGGAAAGGGCTCCGTGCCCGTGCAGTGTCGCAGCGAGGCTGAGGGATGTGATCATCTGTTTGATCTTCTTGGGTCTGATGAGCCCCTTGCTTAGTTTATTAATTAGCTGGTGGTTGGGAGCTGTGGGAGTGTCCAAAGGCACCGCTGGTCCCCAGGGCCACTGCGTGAGTGTCCCCTCCTGACTCAGAGGCTTTGCTACCTGTCCTGCTCCTCTGCTGTCCCTCACCTGCTGAGGCTCCAGCTCCTCAGTGCTGTAGCAGACACAGACTCCACACAGCTCCTACCCCATGGCCCCCACCCAGCCCCACACCAGTGACCCCGTGGCTGCTGCTGACACAGCTCCCATGACAGCAGGTGATGAACACCCATGGCCTGTGCACTCGGGGTGACTGGGGGCACAGCCACAGCCACAGAGGCACGAGCTCACACTGCTGTGACCTGGAGGTGACAAGGAGCAGGCATGCCACCTCCCAGGTAACATGTCCTTCGCTCAGGGGAGCCAGTGAGAGCCTCCAAGTGGAATAACCTGAGCCCCTGGGGCAGGTGACACCAAGGCCTGGTAGATCGCATCCCAACGTGAAACAGGAGCTGAGGAGCACCTGTGAGGCAGGCCCAGTGCCACCTCAGGGTGTGCAAGAATCACAGAATCTCCTGAGCTGGGAGGCACCCACAGGGATCATCCAGTCCAACCTCCAGCCCTGTACAGACAGCCCAACAATCCCACCCTGGGCATCCCTGTGACACTGGCACTTCACACACTGGTCGGCACTCCCAGTGCAGACTGTTCTCTGGGGGATCTGAGGGCAGTGCTGCACCCCGAAGCTGGGGCTCAGTGAGACCCCCCTTCAGAACCAGCCATGCACGTTCCCACCCTCCCTGCACCCCCACTTCCAGATTTAGGAAATGGAGTGAAACACGAAGAAGAAAAATCATATTCCTGTTCAAAAATACACGCATCAGTGATCTCAACATGATTTTCCAAAACACTGTCAGCTTACTGAAGGTATGAAGTGCTCAGAGAGGTGTGAGGACAGATGGAAATACATGAGCCAGCTGCTGGGCAGGGCAAGGGTCTGGGCTGTACCAGGAGATCCACAGCAAACACCCATCCTCAGGCAGCAGTTTTAGGTACAACTGCTTTCTAGGCAAAAAGGATTTTATAAATATACCAAATCCTTCAATGCATTTTTATTCTAAAATAAAATAACTGTCACGCCCAGCCGCGCTGGCAGGACAGGACAATGCAGGAGCTGAGGGAGCACAGACAAGGATGTGCAGCTTTTGGAGAAAGGTGATGCTCTGCAACACGGCCGCCAGCCGGGGCACTGCCCCTGTCCCAGCCTGTTACGTGCCCCTCCGCACGGGGACAGCGACGG